>JAJQXH010000047.1:2300000-2347500 GCA_022343465.1 Oscheius sp. G VE-2021
TTATAAAAATAAATATTGTAAATTTAGTTTTATAAACTAAAAAAAGCAATTAGCGCTACGGTGGCAATCACAAGTGGCACAAATCAAGGCCAAGTCCGGTGCAAAGAACGCGCATCTTCGCGGCGACGGAAACGTCATAGCCGCGGACAAACAACTGCGCCAACTGCACTGGAAAGAACAAACGGCACACTTCACAATGTGATCTTTCCGATTCAAGTGGAATTAAAATTGAGATGTCACTTATTTCTTTAAAACAATAATCTTCCTTTCGGTTGAGGTAAATTGAAGATTCATGAATTTTAACAAGCGCACCTTTAAGTTAATTTATTTGAATTTTTTGGTTTTTGACTTGTTTAATGCAAAAAGTTTACAAGTTTAAACAGTAAGTATTGCGTAACTTTTTAATTTACTTAGCAACTGTAAAGTTGGCCTTTTTTACTTTTGCTTTGAAAAAAATTTTAATTGCGTAACTTTTTAACTTACTTAGCAACTGGAAAGTTGGCCTTTTTACTTTTGCTTTGAAAAAAAAAACATTTACTTTGAAACTTTTTAATCAATCCTGAAAATGTAACCATGAAGGTTTTTCTGTTTTAAAATTTCAAATTAAGCAACGCCTATTTTTAACTGCTATTGAAACGTAAAAATAAGTCGCAAATGGATTTAAAAATTTGTTACGCACTACAAATTTTTCAATGTTTCCAAAGCTCGCTAAATGGAATACAGGTTGGTATTATTACTAGGTTCTCGACTGTGCTTTTAGACTTTTCATTTTATTTGACAATCTATTAAATTAAGCAACAATTCCAAACAATCAATTTCAAAATAATGATTTATTTAAGCGAAAAGTTTATATTTTTGACACTAAATTTTTTCAATATTTCCAACGCTGGATAAATGGGATACACACTGGGTTCGTAACTATGTGTTTTCGAATTTCTGCAGATTACTTATGTCATTCGACACTTCCTTTATTAAACATTGATTTGCATGAAATTGCAAAAGTAAAATATGGTTTCGAAGATAGATTTTTTTCCATTATATGAATATTTCGTAAATTGTTTTCTGCATTTCTCCAAAATCTCTGCGTTTTTTGCAAAAAAAGATTCATTTATCATTATTTTGTTGTATTTTTGAAAATTGCTGAATTGAGCCTTTCAAGTATACAAACACCTAATTCCTGTTGAACCCTGCACTTCTAAAAATGAAGTTTCTTTTAAATGAATAATGATTCAATGTTTCAAAAACCAGAAAAATGGAAAACCGGCTTGTTTTCTTACTTGGTTTCGTCTTCTGCATTTTTTCAACATTTATCAACTGATTTAGTGTTTTTTGCAAAGCGTTAATTTTTAAAAGTTTTAAATATATTAATTCCAATGTTTCAGTAGTGAATTGAAGCTAACATTTCAACGAAAAAAAGATGAATTTAAACATTTTAAAGTAAGCACAAAAAGTATCCGTTAACTAATATACAAACACGCTTGCGAAAAAGCGCATCTTCGATCGATATCGCTTTTTTCAAAGTTCATGGGAAGACTATGCTGTGTGTCCCGCTGTTATCAGTTCCCGTCCCCTAAAGGTCGAAGTACTTTTCCCCTTACCTTCCACTATCTACACGTAAAACTTTCCATCAATCATTTTCATACACATTTTTCCTAAATTAAAAATAAAAATAAATTTTTTTTTCACTTCTCTGCTCTGTTTCCTTCAATTTTTATGAAAAAAAGAAAGAAAATTGGCTTTGTCTGTCTCTTTGCAGTTATTTTACATAGAAAAGCCAAAAAAGAAATCAATAATTTATAACATAATTATTGAATTAAAAAAGGAAAACAATTTATTTTGCATGCGAACAAGGCTAACTGTCAAAATACTCGTTTGAATCTTTTTCTGATTTTTGACAGGCAACTCATTTTCAAAAATTATAAAAAACACTTTTTTGTATTTATTATTTTAGTGTTTGTTTTCGAAAAGAACAATAAGGTTTTTTACAGCCTATGCTTCGTACCCACATTCTTCCTCGAAGACTCTTCTATTCTTCAATCGAATCAGTTTCTTTGGTGACCGTCGAGTCTAAAAATGATGCTTTGAAGTTACGAATTTTAAAAGGTAAGTTTAATAGATTCCACAAATTACACAATGATTTATTGAAATTAAGTTTTATAATTTATTTTATAATTAAAATTTAAAAAAATATAACTAGGCTAACGTTTTGGAAAAATGATAAAGCAGCCACAAGACAAGTTTTCTGGCAGTTTCTTTGTCAATGGTATCCAAAAGTGCAGAAAAGGAAGGTAATCGTTTTTGTTGTTGAAATTGACGTTAACATTAATTGCAAGGAAAGTGTAATTATCGTATGAGGATAATTTTTGTCTTTAAACAACAAACTTTGTTTGATAAGACGCACTGATTTTGTGGCTAGATAACATTTTGTGGCTAGATATTTATAAAAATAGTTGAGATGAAAAGAATTTTATAGCAAAATTAAGGTGTTCACAATTTTTGCCAAAATCATTTGAAAAGGAAAATGAAATCAGATGAAAGAACTCTCCTGAAAATATTTATATAATTGCAGTGTGAAACATGCAATGAAATTACTAAAATAATTATTAATAATTTATTCTGAAAACTTATAGTTTTTGTCGTTTATGCTATTAAAGTAGTTCATTAATAAGACCATCGAAATTCACAAAAGTTTATTATTCACCAAAACAGTTCACCGGAATTGGGAAATATTTCTTGGTAGTCGAAACCCGCCATATGCTTGGGATGGCCAACAGAAAAATCCCAAAGGAAACTGAGGTTTTTAAATGTGGTGAGACAGAAAAGCCACAATCACGTGTTTAAAAAACTTTTGTAAAATAAAAAGGCTGTCATTTCTGTTAATATTTATGAAATGTTTGATATTTATGAAATAATTTAAATTATGTAAAATTTCAGATGAAGCAAAAACTTCAACTTCCTTGGTGGTTCCTCTTGTTTGGTTGAAAGACCATTGTAAAAGTTCTATCTGTTACAACAAGTCCACAAATCAGAGGACTTCCAACATGGTGAACATTTTCCAGGAGGCTGCAATCAATGGAAAGGAGGATATATCGGTCAAGGGAGGGTACGTTTTTTTTATTATTGACATAGACGAAAATTTTAACTTAAATTGAAAAGAATTGAAAGACTTTTAATAAAAGTAAATCAATTACTCTGTCTTTTTCAAATGGAATTGAATACTTGTTTTCAGGAAAACTTTTCCAAATAGTTCAAAAATTACCTAAACTCCAATTTCCAAATCGAAATAACTGTTTTGATAAATTAAAAATTACATTACACATTAAAAAATATTTTGAAACGACAGTCTATTATTTTATCTTAAAGTTTCAATGAAAGTAGTGTCTGACGTATAAGCATTCTTAAAATAAATAAATTTAAAAAAGTCGTAATGAAGTTTCTAATGTTGCATCTTTTTTTTTCACGTTGAATTAAAACTTGTTTTCAGGAAAACTCTTCAAATTAGTTGGAAAAATGGCCTGAAGTCCAATTTCCAAATAGATGAACTTTTGTCATCTTCATTGAAGAGAAGCCAGCCTTCAACTTCTGATCTGATCACATCTTGGGACGCCACCCTGACTTCAATTCCTAGGATTCACTTGTGAGTTTGGTTATATAGAGCTTTTTTTGCTTTAAAAATTATTATCTATAAAAACCTTACTTCAATTGGTGAAATGTTGATTTAAAACACTTTTTTGAACTTGAAAGTTGAAGTTGAAGTTTTTCTCGATTGAATGTTTCAGTATTTTGGTAAATTTTGAGTAATCAAAAAGTGACAGTTTCCGCTCTAGGCCAAGAATGTAGTAAACAACGAGTGTCATTGAGATGTTCACAGAAACATACTTTGCCAAACTTATCAACTCGGGATTAGCGATAAAACTAGTTTTTTTTAGTTTGAAGATTTTTTTAATAGAATTTTCAGCCCAATGTTTCATGAACATACCAATTATTCTTAATGGGGGAGAAACATACTGTATTGGCTACCTCCAAAAATAAGTTGTTTTAAAAAAATGAGCTTTCTTTATGGATCAATTTTTTTAAAATTCATTGCTTTGGTTGAAGCTAATTGTTTGGACGGTTGTCCAATATAGAGGGACCTCTCTTATACTTATATTAATACTCATAATACAACTAGGATAACATAGGTTTATTGAGGATATAGAGACACGATACTATAAAGAAGATAGAGAGATCAAGGAGAGAGAGACCGCATGGCGGGGATAGATATGATGCTACTGACTCATCCCCTCTGCGGGGCGGATGGATATGTCGTATCATGACATGAGTCATGACACTCCGGGCCTATTAATGATAGATCCCAAATTCCGCTCACTGCTGATACAGTTCTGGAAGATGAGATAGTCTGATGGTTCCTAATCCGAAATCCCGCTCGCAGCTGATACTGCTCTGGAATTACGGAGACTACACTCCGAGCTACAATAATTGTAACTCAAGATTTCGTCGGAACAGACAGTAAGTATAAGGATTAGGCCTCGGGGGAGTCAAGAATGAGAGAGAATAAGAAGTACCAGAAAAAAGAAACAATGTGTATCGTGTGTAATAGTGCTTGTCCGGCAGAAATCTTTTTTCTTTAGGAGTCGTATGATGAGGGGTCCAAATGTAGTTTTCCAGATAGATGATTGCCGAAAAAACTAAACCTGAACGCTGAAAGGAGATTAGAGAGAATGCCTATTTCAGCAAAATATTTAAAATTTATGGATTTAAAATATAGCGCCAAGTTTTTTTTCAAAGATGGAAATAAAAAACAAATGAATTCAGAAGGAAGCATGATCTTCAGTTATAAACATGAGCGCTTATTGAGAATAAATGATATTTTTGCCTATATTACATGGTCTCTTGATTATTCTTGCGATATTCCGCAAACGATTGATCAGACAGAACGTGATGACTCACAATCTGTTAAAGAAAAACAAAATGCATCGTATGAGACTTAACGTTTTGTCTTTTGCTTGTGTTTGTTACACTTTTGGCATTCACTTAGTGGAATAAATCCAACCAGTGTGCTTTGTGATTTCGATAGCTCTAATTCTGAGCAAAGAAGGTAATGATGGTATTTAGAACAAAAGTGACAAGGTTTGCCGTTGCATTCCTTGGTGGGATGTCTGGTACTAAAACAAAGGCGGCAAAGATGTAATTGTGCCATTCGTTCTTTTCGCTTCTCAGCGTTTGGATAACGATAACAATCGACAATTGTATGATTGTCTGATTGACAAACAACACATGAATTCTTAGATAATGTAGGATTATTCACTAATGCAATGCTGTCGGAATGCGTTTTCCGGATGGTTGGAGTATATGGGGTGTGTTTTAGTTTATCCAATTCGGATAGTTTACATAAATGAGCTTCTGTTTCAATTAGCTGAAATAATACTTGCAGATCAAATTTGTCTGGATCTTGATGTGTTTGAAAATTGAATTCAGCAGTAATCTTATGAGGAATTTTCTTTAAAAGTTCTTGAATGATTAAATCCTCTTTATAAATGTTTCTTTGCCCAAGTTCACAAAGTGATGCACATATAGAACGGGCTTCGTATAAAGTGTGATATAAAGTTTTACTTCGTAAAGATGCCTTAGGTAAGGTATTTAGTCGTCGCATATGATGCTTCCGAAGAAATAATGGATTCCCAAAATGACTTTTTAATTGACTTAGTGCATCTTTATAAAAGATTCCTTTCATAGGGATGGATTGCAAACATTTGGTTGCTTGCCCTTTACAGCAGTTGAAAAGGGCGATAAACTTTTCTAAGTCATTCAAAGATTGATCTTTGTCAATACATTCAGTGAATAATTCAATAAAAGTTGCATAGTCTTCCAGATTACCGTCAAATGTAGGTAATTCAAACTTTGCGGTAGTTTTATCGCTATCTAAGTTACATTAAACCGATGAATTGTCATCAATGGATAAAACTGATAATTGTTTTAATTGGAATTTTGTTTGTTGATTTTCCAACATCAAAATGCTATTTCTTGCTGTTTCAATATGAGCAGCAATTTGAATTAAGGCGATTTCTTGATTCCAAGAATTGTTAACAAGTTCTTCATTGAAGTTTGTTGAAGGATGGGAATGTAACATTTCTAATGCTGATAACTGTAAATCGTCAATATCTGACATGGTTTCACTTATAGATGTTTTAAGTTCTTTCAATTGAACAATGTGTTCAGAAATGAATACTTTCATTTGTTCATTATCTTTTGGATAATCGGAAATGTTCCCTAATGTTTTGCATTTAGATGAATAATATTCTAGATCTTTTATTTTACCCATTATTTTGCCTAACATTAAATGGACTTTGCTTTTCAACAAAGGGGGAAAAGTATCCATTTCTGGAAATCTTTTGAAAGCAGGAAAAGTCCCTGCGAGCAAAAGCGAGCGAATGCTTTTCGCGGATCAATCTGATCCATTAGTGATATGTTATGTCTATCGATGCGATAGGATATAAGAGATAAATGTTTTCTCAGCGGAAGTGATGATAAATCACATTCCAAGAGATAAAGGATACAGCAAAAAAAACATCCTTTTCTAATTCAACTGTATACTCGAGTTAACAGAAGAATCAATTATGGACGGACAGAAAGACACATGGAAAAAACTAAGACAAAAATAGACAGAATGAGATCAATGAAAAAAGAGGATGAGATCTTACTTATGGATGATCAGTCCACTTTACCCAAGTTATGAATTCAAATTACCGGAGCCCACCGTTTGCGGGACTTTCGTACGACCCGCCAGGACGCACCTGTTTCAACGGGATTTATCAGTCCCATGCTGTAAACAGCAGGAACCCTCCATTTCGGAGGCGCGGTCGGCCCACAATTAGCCTGCTCACCGCGATTCAACGTTGTATTTCTAGTGCACCTCACCGGCATGCCTGCGAAAACAGGACTTTCCTAGGGCCCGGTCCCAATTCCGGGTCTTTCAGTGCACCTCACCGGCATGCCTACTAAAAAGTAGGACTTCCATGGGCCCAGTCTCAATTCTGGGTCTTTCAGTGCACGTCACCGGCATGCCTACCATAAGGCAGGACTTTCCACGGGCCCAGTCACAATTCTGGGTCTTTTGAGACAACACATAAAGAAATATGAAATTAAAAACAAAAATAGGATAGAAAACAGTTAGAAAGAACTAGCTAAAAACCTAGAATAAGTAAAGAGATATCATAGCGATATAGCGATGTAGATAATATATGTATAAATGATAAATTTCATAAAAATGGATGTTTGGTGGTTCGATTGTGATAGACTCATTGAGTTCCTAGTTCAGTTTGATGTACCGTGTTAAATATACTTATAGTGATAGATTGAACCATGGGTTCTTAATTCGGTCCGATGCACCATGTTTGGTGGATCGTCAATTTAAAATGTTTTTTCTATATGAAATATATGAATGATGGTTTCATAGTGATCGAATATACCATGGGTTCTTAAATCGGTCCGATGCACCATGTTTGGACGGTTGTCCAATATAGAGGGACCTCTCTTATACTTATATTAATACTCATAATACAACTAGGATTACATAGGTTTATTGGGGAGATATAAACACGATACTATAAAGGATAGAGAGATCAAGGAGAGAGAGACCGCATGGCGGGGATAGATATGATGCTACTGACTCATCCCCTCTGCGGGGCGGATGGATATGTCGTATCATGACATGAGTCATGACACTAATCAGTTTTTTTCTAGTTTATCTTCTTCACGAGTTTGTTTGTATGTTGCTTAGAAGGTTTCTTAAAAAGGATTGAAGCACACAATTTGTACGACAACGTTCAAACTTACAAGTTTTAAAACAGCCCAGTGTTTCATGGAAAATGTTTAAAAATCAATTGTAGTCGTGTGCGGAAAAAATTATTTCCTTGTCGAAAACCAAAAATATATTCTTTTTAATTCTTTTTATACAGTAATTCTTTTTTGAATTCTTTTTTTTTCAGATCGAATCTCACCTTCACCGAGCTTTCCAAGCAATTTGTCCGTTTTGGCGTTGTTATAATCGACGGAGTGGCTCCTACAGCCGAAGCAACCGAGCAATTGTGCAGGGAAATTGCTCCAATCCACGATACCTACTACGGTGCCTTCTGGGTCTTTAGCAATGAATCCAAGGGGGTGAGTTATTTTCATTCATCTAGAAATTTCGAAAAGCTTGTTTTTTGGAATAATACAAAAATTAACATTTTTGCCAGACAAAGAAGATAACAAAGGCATGCAATAAAATTGATTTTTGCTATCATTACGAAACATTCGACCAAAATATTTTCCAAATTTTATCGCCTAAGAAATTAAACAACGCGTACATTTTTGTTACTTATGGGTTGATTTTTTCACAACTTCATTTGAAACATACTAAAAAGTATAAGGTAAACTCTTTATGCGTCGTTAGGATGTTTCATTAAGTTCCTTAATCAAACGTTTCTTCACTTTGTGACATCCAGGGGTGATTTTTTTGTTCGCAGAGGCCCCTCGGCGACCGCACCCCCCATTTGAAACAAAAAGTGACACTTTTTGTGATTTTTTCAAAGTTACAATTCACTGAGATGTTGCAGCTACATTTGCTTGTTTCTTTTGGAAACGCAATTTTTTACGTTATTTTTTTTTTAAAATGTCCGCATTTTAATTTTTTTAAAATTTTTATACAGCTTATAACTTTTTTTATTATTAAATTTAGAATTTTTCAATCAAAATAACTGCATTGTTTCAGCAGAACCGGGGGTTTCCATGGTCAATGGAGTTCAGTTCGCATTGGAGCGCGTTTGGGGGTCAAAACATGGATCTTCGTCTTGCGAACAACTTTGAAAGCCTCGTTCTCTTCGAATACGCATTTTTAGAAGTTCTAATTTAAAAGTAATACTCAGGATAGCATGTACATTGAGTGTTTGAAATTGTATGAAATTCCATTGATTTTCACTATATATCGATGTGGGAAAATTCAGTTTGTCAACCGAATTTCATACAATTTCAAACACTCAATCTGTATTATATAATGACTTTTCCATTTCAATTTCAACTCTTAAAAATGCGTATTCGCAGAGAACGAGCTTTTCAAAGTTTAGATTTTTTGTTAACATTCAGAAAGCGCGCTCCATCTGACCAGCAATCCTTTAACAGCCAACAGCTGAGAACGGCTGAAACAGCAGTGTGACTGTGAAGTTCGTTAAATAAATAAATAAATAAATTAATTATAACAACATCTGTTTTGACATTATTTTCCCCTTTAAAAATATAATTTCTTCAATATTGAAAAAAATATTTCCCTGGCCCGGCCGCACCCCCCGTTTGAACCGCACCCCCCGTTTGAAACTGCGAACAACTAATCACCCCATCTGCGTTTTCGTTTCTGGCATTTCGTTTCTGCGTTTTCGACATCTGCGTTTTCGTTTCTGGTATGAATGGGAGAATGATTTTTAAATGATGAATATTTAATTAGTCAGTTTCATTCTCTTCCTTAATCCAGTTTTTTGAACTTAAAAAAAACTATACACCTTTTTTTATTCAAATTTATTAAAATAAAATGTTGCACAGTTTAAATTTTAAGTGATCAAACGTTGCTACATTCGTTTTCAGAAGACAACATAACTCCAACATTTTAGGAAGACTACCATGAAGACACCGCCTACGGCCAGGAGGCAATTGGTCCTCACACCGATGGGACCTATTTTGACCAAACTCCTGGAATTCAGGTTTTTTCTACCTTTTTAAAACTTTATAAATTTAATTTAGGTCTTTCACTGCTTACAGCCGGCTGAAAAGGGAGGAGACACTATTTTGGTCGATGGACTTCAGTGTGTGGAGCTTCTGAATAGGGAAGATCCAAAAGCTTTTGAACTACTTTCTACGAAATTGGTAAGTTTTTTTTTTGGCAAATCGATAGTGAATTAAACGAGACACTGGGTGGTGTATTAGTAGAATTGGTGGAAAGTTCCGCTGAGTGAGAAACAATGTAAAGTTAAAATTGCATGAAAGAAAATTGAAAATGTAGGAGAGGAGCACACAAATTACTAAAGTTTGACTCACTTTGATTACAAACATATACTGAAACTTTGGGAATAGAACCAGTTTGCTTTTTCACCGTTATCAATTTTTTCACGTATTCAACATATTTTCTAATGAGATTTTAAGGTTACACTTTTGTGCCAATATTTCAAGATAAGGTCAAGCATACTAATTTTTTTCTATTTTTAGTACCAAGGTCCCTTCCACAAACAAATCGGAAAAAGAAAATAAAGCAAAATTGTTCTAAATAATTTGGCAAATATCTCTGGTTTTTCAAGATTTAAGTTTCTTTTACTTTGATTGTGAAAATGTAGTGTATTATTTGAAAACAACTAAACTCTAGAATATTATGATTAAACTCCATTTAGATATATATAATTTTAAATTGTTATTTTTCTCGGTTCCTATGTTTCAAGTAAAATTATAAAGAAGTGGTTTTTCGAACCTTTACTGAGCGGGTGACACATATAAAGATTCGAAGTATTTACAAAGGAAGTCGTTTTTGTAAAAAAATAAATTCTAAAAATTGTTTTTTTCCTAAAAAAAATTGCTGGAAAACATCACTGTTCCAACAAAGACATTTATAAATCAAAGCTAGTTAATTCTATTAAGATTTTATTGCTATAAAAAAGAAATATATTGTTACAAAAAAGATTAATACTGCTGCTAAAAATTAATTTACTCATATTTATAGGCATTGTCATATTTCTAGGAGAAATTATCAAAATTTCAGGTTGAACACCACTATTTGGAAGGAAATAACGAAGGGGATGTTTTGACTACCGTAAGCCGTCATCGGCCGGTTATTGAACTCGACTCACACGGAAATTTTGTGCAGTTGAGGTCAGTTTATGGGCTTATTTTGCATAATTATTCACTCTCTCTCTATAAAAATGTTAGTTTGTGAGACCAGTGATGTCAGTAGATTTGCACAAACATGAAAAATAATACAACATGGATGAAACATTGGGCTTAAAAAATATTAATTAAAACCTAGCATTTATTTCTATTAGCACTTTAGAGTATTTTTTTAGATTCAACCCATACGACCGCTCTCCATTGAGAAGTCTTAAATATGATGATGTGGCTTCTGCTCAAGAGACCCTAAAATTCTACAAAGCTTACACGAAGCTTTCTAAAATCTGCCACAATGAGAAAAACAGCCTGGCCACTTCTTTGAGACCTGGTTCTGTGATTCTGTTTGATAACTTCCGGGTTCTTCACTCAAGGACGGAATTTAAGGTCAGTTTTCTTTTTTTTAAATCTGTGTTTGAGTGCAAAAGGTTCTCAACTGAATGTTTTATTGTGATCTTAACGACTTTTTTGTCAGGTTTTCCTGAACTGAATGTTTGATTTTGATTAGTTATTTCAGGGATTTCGTCAGATGGCTGGCTGCTATCTCTCCAGAGACAATTTCATGGCAAAGGCAAGACCTCACTTCAAAAGTGATATTCGTTATCTGATTTGATTCTTGACAAAATAAAATAAATTCAATAATACCACTAAATTTGTTTTTTCAAATTGAATTGTTTAAAAAAATAATATTAAGAAAGTTCGATTCATTGTTTCAGCATTTTGGTAAAACTTTGAGTCCGTGCTGCACTGCTTTTGTTGGCCGGTAAAATCTTCAGCGACTTATATTCACAGATAACATTGCAGTGTTTCATTTTTGTACAAACTTTAGCACATCGCATTTGCAATTAAATATTTGAGATTCGTCACATTTTTTACTGATTTATACAAATTTACTTTTTTACATTTACATACAAATTTACTGATTTAAAAATTGTTCAGGTTGTAACTTTTCGGTGCTGGAAAAACTGAGTAAATAAATGTACTCAACAAAATTTTCAGTTTACTAAGCTTTACAGATTATCCAATTTGATCAGCTTCTCCTGAACTAACAAAATGGCAACGTTTCAACCGGAAACTGCCAGCTGAGCTAACATTTCCGGAAACTTTTCCTAGTATAAAAAGAATCACTTTTGCGACTGAAACATCGTTTTCATTCTTCTTTTCTTTTCACAGAGTCTTTTAAGTGATTTAAAAAAGTTGTTCTAGAAGATGAAGTTCCTCCTTTTCGTGTTCGCTACCGTAGCTGCTGTCTCTCAAAAGGAGGTGAGGATCTCATCAAACATGGTTTAGTCACCTTTTTAGAACCACCAATCGGACCTGATGAAACTGGGCGTTAGAAAGAATGAATTCTGCACCCTGATGAAGGCTTCTGAAGGACCCAGCTTCAATCCAGAAGACGTCCGAACCGTCAAGGACCTCTCTGCCTTCAAAAGACTCCATGGAGCCTATGGTTTGACCACTTTCGATCAAACTACAATCTTTCCAGGAATGAACTACAATGGCGGTGTAATGGAGCTGACTGCTGAAGCCCGCAACGCTGAAATTCAAAATGGACCTGGATTCAGAAGCCACCGTCCTGAGGGAATCTACACTGAAAAGTCCATGGCTTCCATCTTTGTTCAAAATCAGCTCTACGGTATTTTTTTCGAAACATTCAAATTCAAAAGAATTTTTAGATCAAACCCCTGCCCAATGGGATTCCATTCTGGGAGACCGTTCCAACCAGACTTGTGATTCCACCACCTACAACCCAATCTCCCAGGTCCACCAGATTATGAACTTCCCGGAAATCTCATGCAATACGGTAGGTAACTCTTCAGATAAATCAATTATCGATTTATAGATCTGCCGTACCTGCTTCCCCTACACTCTGCCGATCTGTCTGAAGAATGAGTGAGATTTTACTTCTTTTAAATGTTTAAATAGTAGTTTCAGTGAGGTAAAAACCTGCCTCTGCACTTTCGACGCTGGGAAGCCAGTTGAGAACTTCGTCTTCAGAATCACTGATTTTTCCGCTTAAACAGCCACTGAAGTTTTTGTTGAATCCATTTGTCTGTTAATATTTGGTGGTTTTGGTGAATAAACAAGTTTGTTTGTTAACTATTGATTTTCCTCATCTCATTGCATTATTGAAGTTTTGGGATTCAAATGGAAATATTAGTTTTGAAAATTTATTCCCGTGGAACAAAGCTGTTGAAACATGGAACCGAATAAACAAACACACGTTTCATTGTTTTACCAATTAAAGTAAATTGTTCAGGAAAAACTCAGGAGATCGCAAAAGTTGCATTCGACGCAAAATACATTTCCGTGAATTATAATTTCTTTGTGAATAACTGGAAGTCCGATTGAAGTTCCTTAGAGTTGCAATTTCTTGGGGAAAAATAATAAAAAATTTGCCAAATGTTTCTAGAGAATTTTTTAGTAAAATTTGACCATCACAAATGAAGGCTGAAAATGGAAAGAGAACATGACCTGAAAGAGCGCCACAAGAGGTCATTCGAGAGACTTCAAAAGCCTCATTTCTTCTACTTACCTACGCGGGGCGGAAGCATCTTCATCATTTCCACCCCTCCTACCTCTTCCCCTTCCCCTCCTCCAGGGAGGTCCGCGAGGCCTTCCCTTTCCCCCGAATGTTTGTGCATTTCAAATGCGTTTTAAAGCGAATTTTCAGCCCTTTACAGCAACGCAGACCATCTCAAAACAAGAAAGAGAGAGAGAAAGATAGAACGAGAAAGAAAACAGAGAGAGAGAGAGGAGATTTCCAAAAATTCGTAACACACTTTCGACTTGGTTTCCTTACAAACGCGGTCATTCTCCATCAAATCTAATTCAAAAAGTCTTCAAAACAGTTATTTTAACCGATGAAGACACTCTTTTTAAACTTACACTATTTTAAACTATTTTAGGGAATGAAAAATATGAAATTAACTGGAAAAAGAAATGCTGTGAACAGTAAGAAGCCATCAAAGAGTACAAGGATCGTAACGAAATTATCATTGAAAAATGAAAAAAAGAACACATGGTTGGTGAAATCACACATTTTGGTAATAGTAGCGCAGGCGGCTCCATTCGGTCGCTGCCTTCCTTTCTCCACCCAATCTCACCCTCCAGACCTTCAAAAACACCAGTTTTTAAGGGGTTTTCTGTGATGAAGAGATCGAGGCGCATCACTCCGAATTCCACATCCAACCCATCCATTTCGAAGAACACACATTTCTCAAGAGCGGAAAGTCTTCCACAACTTTTCTCCGCCATTCCTCGATATTTGCCTATTTTTGCGCCACCTTGCCACATTTGCGGGGTCTTGCCCCGCAAATGTGGCAAGGTAAATTCTTAAGATTTGCATGTTTATGAAAAATGATATTTTGGAAATTTGCTTTTAAAAAATTTAGCATTGCCATTTTATTCAATTGTCTCGTTTTGTTTTTGAAAAATCAGTTTTGTTCAAAAACCAATAGTTCGAATCAAACGTACATAAAAACGTTACAGCCTACGTGACAAATGGGAAAACTCGGCGGTTTCGGGTGGGCGCGTCGTTAAGCACACGTGAAACACGCAGAGTTTTAAGTTGACAGTGACGCATGGGAGAAGCAGAGAACGTTCTTTTGTCTCGATTTTTCGTCATTCTCTTTGAGAAACATTTTTTAAACATTGACCCATATTTGTTAAATTTTAATTACGGTGCGTCCAATAAGTATACGGACACCCCACCCCATTTTAAGCAGAAATTAGCCATTTGAAAAGTAAATTGAAGAAGACACACTTTCCACCAGATGCCCCAAGCTAAAAGACGACAATCTGTTCGAACCGATTTTTATCTCATTTGCATAAAATTACGTAACGCGTCAAAGTCAAAAAACGGGTGTCCAATAAGTTTACGGACACTTGCCAGATTCTTTAAAAACCATGCCAAAAAATGGGTTCTAATCCAGTTTTTTGGTAATCCTTGAAAAGTCCATCTGTTGTCACCCATTGGATGTGGGTTCCCACCCAGGAAAGCACAGACACCTCAATTACGGCCCTAAATTAGCCAAAACTTTTGTTGTGTTTTGAATTACGAAATTAAACAGATTTTGAGTGGTTTGCGTCTCGACTGCAAATGAGATAAAAATCGGTTCGAACAGATTGTCGTCTTGGGGCATCTGGTGGAAAGTGTGTCTGCTTCAATTTACTTTTCAAATGGCCAATTTCTGCTTAAAATGGGGTGTCCGTATACTTATTGGACGCACTGTATAGTGACCGTCCATCACTATTTTCAACTTAATCTCATATAAAAAAAATTAATTGTACAAATGAAATCATTAGACCCCATATCGGAAATTCCTTGTTTTCGAGATATTCAGCCTCAAAGTGCGTGTGTAGATAGTATACCTAACCGTTGGTGGATAGACGACCGGCCTACGTGCGAAACAGTGTGTGAAAGTGAGAGACGCAGACTGAAACATTCCAGTGAAGCAACCATCAACGATACTCATTGTTACATTTATCTTTCAATATTTCATATTCAATCAATCAATGCTAATAGGTCAGGGGACTTTTTGACCTCAATAATTATTGATTTTTGTTTGTTTTTGCTTTTATTCAGTGAACGCAGAAGCCCTTTTGCTTTTCAAACTTCCTCCATCTTTTTCATTCTTTACTCCCACAATAGTTCTTTTTATTAATCTTTTAATTTACTAATTTCCATCTTCTTTTATAATTTATGGTATGATGACTTTTCTCTCTTTCGCCCCCCCCCCCTTTCCTCTTGTTTTGTTTACAAAAACAAATTAGAATCCGACTGTAAAGTTCAGTATTGATGTGGGTGTTCTTTTCTGCGCCGCCCGTTCTGTGACGTCAGGAGCCGTCAGCAGCCCTCATGTACTTTCCAGCTGGACCGCCCAATTCTTTCGCTTTTACCATGTGCTTTTGCTTTTTTTGTGACAGCAAACACCCCGAAATTCCTTCCTTATATTTAAAATTAATAATTTCCAAGTTCAAAAATACATAGAATGAAAGTTTTAACAGTAACACCACGTGTTTACCGAAATATTGTACGCATTACGAACATTATTTTCGCGTTCACGCCAGTTGTACTGTATAATTTAAAATTATTTTAAATATTGATTTTTCTCGGTCTAAATTTAAATAAACGGAACTGGATATCTTAATTTACGTTTGAAACATGTTACGAATATAATTTGAGTTTTTTTTGCCTACCTGCCTTCAATATTCCGCCAATTATAAGCCTTTCGACCTCTATTTTAACTGACCGTCTCAATTTTTCTCATTTTCCGTCTAGTTTTTCTTTATTATTACAATTTTTAAATCAATTATTTTAATTGTCTTTTTTAGAATGCTGGCTGGCCGTTTCGTCGTCGTCGGAGGCAGCCGGCTGGCCCTGCGTTTCCCCTTCGCCCGGTCCTTCCCCATCCAGATGTCTGCCAGGACCCTCGCCGGAGGAGTTAAGGTAATTTTTCATTTATTTTTGTATTTTCATTTTAAATTTACAGAATTAAACGATTCTAAGTGTGAAACCCTAAGTTTCGGCTATTTTTAGGTAGTTTTGAGGGTGATGTGACCATTTTTGGCCAAATTTGCTCGTCTGGGCCAAATTATGCTTTTCATGGCTAGAGAAGTTGCTCTTTCAGTCGAAAATTGCAGGAAGAGGGCCCGTCGACTCTGGTTGAGAAGCAGAAGCCGCTCTACGCGACGAAGGCCGCCTTCAAGAAGAAGGCCATCCAGGACAGACACATAAGCGCCGACATCGGTACGTGATTGCGTATTTTCGTAGTCTTGTTAGGTGGTTCTGGCTGGTATTTTCTTTCCGTGTGTCCCCGGACCTCCCAGTTAGTCAGCCTAGACCGCCCAGAAAGTCCGATGATTTCCGGCCGGAACAGCTGTTTGGGTGTCTGCCCTGTTCACGTGAACCCGTCTTTTCGTGAACTTTACGGCCCGTCCCGTCTGGATTACCCATTAAATAACTACTTGAGCCACCAGTAACACAAATTTCGCCGTCATTTAAAAATATCATTTTTACCTATTTTTGTTGCAAAATTCATAATTTTTCAGAGAACGGCCTCCGTCCAACCGCCTGGCAGCGTCGTTTCCTCGTCATCACGATGTTGTACAAGCAGCAGGCGGATATCCCCGAGATTGTCGCGTAAGTTTATCGAGTTTTTGGTTTTCTCTGTCCTACAGACACTTTTGGCACACCTTTAATAATCCCTCTTCTCTTTTAGGAACGGAGTGATGAAGAAAATGAAGGACCGCATGCGCCTGCTCTTCATCTTGTCTGCCTTGTTAGGCATCCACGTTGTTTTTATGTTTGTTTAGATCTATTTATTATTTATATACTTGTGTTTATTACTTATTACATAGTCTTTCATTGTTTGTGACGTCATAAAGAGTTTTTTTGCGAATGAGGGAGAAAGGTAGTGAGTGAGTTGAGAGTGAATTAGAGTGAGGGAGTGTGCGTACGTTGGTCATCGAGTGTGTGAGCGTGAGTTAGAGAGAGTGTGAGACAGTGAGTGTGAGCGTTTGAGATAATGAGAGAGTAAATGAGCGTGTGTGCGAATGTGTGTTAGTCATCGAATGTGTGTGAACGTGTTAGTTTGTGTGGAGTGTGCGCGTGCGAGGGCAGGAGAGGGTGTGAGAGTGAATGAGCGTGTGTCCATGTGAGGGAGTGAGTGAGGAAGAGAGTGTGTTTATGTGTGTAAGTTAGTAATTGAGAGCGTGCGAGAGTGATGGAGTGAGTATAAGCTAGTGCGTGTGTCAGTGAACGAGGAAACAAGACTTTGAACTCCACCTGCCAAAGTGCAAGGAAAAGTTGCTCTTGCAGTCTCGTCGAGGACAAATGTCTGGAGACGAGATAAGAGATTACGTAGCTTTGACAGTGAAACAAAAAGTGATAGCTACCCAGCATGGCAGCTTTCAGTTCACTTTCGGAGTTCTTCCTGAAAAGTTTCACTCACTCACTGCCTTCTTCCTCCATCTCACACAAGCACACATGCACCTTACACCGCGCATACACAAGCACACACTACACACATACGAACACATACTCCCTCATTCCCTTCTTTAATTCTCCCTGAAGTCTGGCAACTTGATTCCCTCCGTTTGTACAAAAGTCACGTAAATGTTGCCAATCGCAATTGTTGCCAAGGTCAACAACAATGATTGTTTGAGTAGCGAAATGAATTTTCTGCCACCAACCTATAAACTTCCGTTTCATCCTCTTGGATGATTGAATTTTTGGCCTCTACTCCAACAATCAGACAGAATCACAGCTGTTCTCTTCTAGTGCATGTTTGTTTTGGTGCACTGCCAGACATTCGCCCGTAAAAAACAGGAATCTCCGCGGGAAATGCGGAGAGCGGCGGCCTTTGTCGTCAGAGTGACAAATTTTCTATGTGAAAGTGAACTTTGGCGGAGCGAAACGTTCAGTTGACCCTCGTGATGGAAGGGCAGGTTCCTTCTTAAAAGACCTCTGTCTCTTCCTTGTCTCTGTTTCTGTCTAGGTCTCTCTCTCTCTCTCTCTCTCTCTCTCTCTCTCTCTCTCTCTCTCGGTAATTGCCTTAACCCCTGTTTTGCCTATTTCATCCTACGTGCCGTTACGTTTCCACCCGTCCCTCCCCTTTCCTCCCCTTTCCTCCTCATTTCCACTCGTCCTCTTCCTCCGGAAGGCTGCTTCCCTACCACCTCCTTCTAGAAATGCTGACTGTGCTTGACACACTGACCAAATACCGCATCTTCAACCCCTTTGCCTACTACTGGGGCTCCGCCGAGAGGGCCAAGACTCTCAAGGAAGAAGACGTCAAGGTTCCCCTTCCGATTGAGGAACGCTTTCAGGTGGGATCGTTCGCTTAGACCTTTAACCTACAGTATTCCAGGTTTCTCACAATGTCATCAAACTCCGTTTTCGTCTGCCCAGCAATGACCACGTGTTGGGAGTGGAGCCGGGACAGCACGTCTACCTCAGCGCCCACATTGGCGGAAAGTTGGTCGTCAGGCCCTACACTCCTGTCACCAGCACGGAGGTCGTCGGATACGTGGAACTCATTGTGAAGGTGGGTGAGAGGCAGATAAAAAGAACAAAGATGCAAAATGGTACTTGGGGCCACTGCGAAGGAGGTTTTTTTGACCACTTTTCGTCGATTTTGATTTTTTGCGTACACTTTTTGAACACCTAGTCACAAAAATAAAACAATTCACTTTTTGACATCATTCCACTGATTCATCTCTGTTTTGAATCCTTGGTGAAGCACGAAAACTAATGGAACTTCGTTAAGTTCTTCAACGTAGTAAACAAAAGGTTACCGTTTTATTAAGTAATATCCTTGTTTCATTACAGTTCTGAAATGAATGAGATAACCTAATTTTCGATAAAGAGCCTGCGCATTTGGGACAAATTTTGAAGTTTTGAAAAAAAGAGCAACAAATTGTGTTTTGCTGCAGGTAATGGGCCAATGTTAATTTTAAAGGACAAAATTGTGCAGAAAGAAAATTGAGTCAGCGATGAAGTCATCGTCGGTTTTACAATCTCTCGGTTTAGAAAACCCTGATTTGGGAACTTGCATTCATGTTTTGCGATTGTCTTAAATATACGATAGCAACTAAAGGCAATATATCAGTTTTTCGAATTCTATCCCAGCAAGGTCCATCGGAGAGTATAACAGTATGCATAAATGCTTCAAAATGAGCAACGGTGTGTGTGTGGCAAGGTTTGTAGGAATTAGCATAGCCTGCGCTCTCTCATTTTCCCCTATCTCTCGCCGTCTCTCGCCATTTCTCGATGGTTGTCTTGAAATTAGCCTATTTTAGTGGCCGGCCATTTCCTCGCGGTTTGTGGGCAAACCGCGAGGAAATTTCCAGCAAGTTAACTATCAAACAGAAGCTACTGATGTGCTGATTTCAGACACGCCAGGAGTGGAGGACCGCCGCAGGCGGGCCGTAATCCTAACCCAGAAGGCAAAGACCCGCGCAGCGGGGCTTTGAATTCTGGTGTTACACAATAAAGACGAAAGTTCGTTCACCAACGATTCCGTTGTAGATTTATTGTTTCAAACAAAAAATAACTATTTTTGCGGCTTGAGATTTGAAACGGCTGTTCGAAAATAGCATGAAGTAAACGTTGTGTGAAACTAATGGGCTCTGCTACAAATCTTTCAGTTTAAGCTAAACTTATGTTTGCGAACAACAAAATCGGTAATTTTAGGTCTACTTCGCCGGTGAGAACCCCCAGTTCCCCGAGGGCGGCAAGATGAGCCAGTACTTGAACAGCCTGAAGGTCGGCGACACGGTCGACTTCAGAGGACCCTCCGGCCACGTGATCTACAGGGAACCTGGAGTGTTCTCCATCCGCGCCGAGAAGAAGACCTTTGCTCCGAAGAAAGTCAAGACGATCTCCATGATTGCAGGAGGATCCGGAATCACTCCCATGCTTCAGGTTTGAATTCCGATAGATTAAGGTAGTTTGGGGTTCAGATTGCCAAGGCTGTGGTTAACAATGAGAAGGACGAGACCTACATCAAATTCATCTTTGCCAACCGCACGGAGGACGACATTCTTTGCAGGTGAGAGAGAGAGAAAGAGAGAGAGAGAGAGAGAGAGAGAGAGAGAGAGAGAGAGAGAGAGAGAGAGAGGGACAGGACACAGACTTCTTTCAGGACCGAGTTGGACGAATTGGTGGCCAACTCCAATGGAAGGTTCGCGGTGTGGCACATCCTCTCCCAGGCTCCCGCCGATTGGGCCTTCTCCCGAGGACACCTCAACGCGGAAATCATTAAGGCGAGATTACTGTAGACTTCAAGAAAGAATCGTTGCAGGACCACTTGTTCCCTGCTTCTGAGGACAGCGTTGTGTTGCTCTGCGGCCCTGCTAAGATGGTCAGCGACTGCTGCAAGCCTGCCCTTCTGAGTCTGGGACACGAAGCAAAGAATATCCTCACTTTCTAAAGGGAGAGATAATGTACAATAAATATAGAAAGTGCATTGTAACTGTTTTAGCCTTTATGTCCTTTTCAAGTGATATTTTCTTGACTTGTTCTCTTTTTTTCTTTCTTTTTCTTTCTTCGTTAGTTTTGTCGTCATTCGTTCAGCAGCCTGCCGCCTATAGTCCCAAGTTGTAGAACCCAATGCTTGATGAAAAATTAGAGTACAAATAGTTCAAGTTCAATTTTTGTTCAATGTCTGAATAGTTTAAGTTTAATAGAAATGTTTCAAGTTGGTCTGAATAGTTCTACTTGAAGCGCCGGGACAGCGCGCCGACCGATTGGCAAAATACAATACAATACGTGAATTTGTCACTATGTGGGTAAATTTGTAACCTTTTCCTCTAAAATTTCACACAACAAAACCTTGATTAGACTTTCATAAACTTTTCGATACAATTTTTCACCAAAAGTGCCCTTAAATATAACACTTTGATCTTTCCATGTGCCAGCTGGAAAAATGGAATTCAAACTAAAAGTCAGTTTTAGAAGGGTTAAGGGAAATACAGTCTTTTCAGTTCATTTATTTTAGAAAAAAGCAGAAATTCTTTAAATTAATCTTTTTGTAAACCATGTATTTTGTATGTGCCGTTTACTATGCGACCATATCCTATTAAAAATGGATTTGTTTCAGTTTAAATTTGCTGTAATCTTAAATTTTTAGTTTACAAATTGTTTCTTCTTTCCAATGTTTTACAGTGGCCACAATAATATTAATTGTAATGTTCTAGCCATCACAATTAGGACTTATAATTATTTTTGTCAGTTTCTGTATTTTTATCAATTTTTGTTTTTTCTGTGTTTCATAATGTCCTTTAGCTAGAAATCTTTGAGAGTTCAAACTAAAAATTCTAAAATTACAATAATCTTCTACTCAGTGGAAGAAATTGACAATTCACATCTTTGTTAAAATATGCCATTTTACTGAAAGATTTGGTTCATCTTTGCAATTTTTATTATTTTTCATTTTAATCTTTAATGGATCGTTTCTCTTCTTCATTTGTTTTAAAGTCCTCCTAAAAAGTTTCGTAAGTGTTGTTTTTCATAATTTTACCCAGCAATCCCAGAAGACCTCCGGAACCAACTTTTCCATTCCCGAGTAAGTTGGTTGCCGTTTTCGCTACAGTATCCCCGACATCTTGCACCAAACCTCTTTCTAAATAATGCATTACGGTAGTTTTTGAAATATGTACCAATGAGCGCTCTTCGTTGGGCTAGTTGAGCCCTCTGAATTTGAGCTGCTCTGAATTTCCCCAAAGCTAGGCCTAAGGCTTCATCTCGTTGCTAAAACACAATTTTGAACTACAAACTACAAAAGTTACCAACCGTGGCAAGAATAGTAGAAACCGTGAAAAGAAGTACGAAAAGAAGGCGGAGCATTGTACTATCCGATTTCAAGGCGGTAGTCTTTTGTAGAAGGCGTTATCATCTGTCAATAAAGCCTCATTGTTGAGGGCTTTTGACAAAATATTATGCTCCTGGAGGAGCGATAACGACGTAGGAGTTTCGTATTGTTATTGAAAACAGGAGAAAAAGATCAAAATGATCGGTCTGAAAACTCCAAATATTAATCTTGTGGTCACCATAAAACAGTCGGAAGACGTAAAATTTGCAAACAAAAGATTTTACTAGTCTAAAGGTAGCTACTGTATTATTCTTCTCAAATCAATGTAAGAATGCAACTTTCCTTTTGGTTTTCAAAAAACTTTCATAAAATATATATTTATATAAGGGAATGAATCCGTGGGGTTTATTCCCTTCAAATGATTTTTGTTATGAAACCACAGAATAAAGGAGAGGTTTTCGACAAGAATAATATTTTTCGGAAAGAAGTCAGTAGACTGTACGAAAATTTTAAATAATAATGTTGTGGTCACAATAAAAGAGTCAGAAGAAGTAAAATTTTCAAACTTAAGACCTTGGGTCTGAAAGACTAAAAAAAACGTCTCCTTACATTCAACAAACAAAACTTGACTGCGAAAAATAATAAACTTTGTAAATGTGTTTGTATTTATGAGTGTTTTCAGAAATTTTGTAGAGAACATATCCGGTTCAAGAACAAATAAAGTTTCCCTTAGGCGAGGAAATAGCCTTATCTTTGGTGAGTAACCATTCCCCTATCGATTTCATCTAGCAGGCCGTTTCACCAGCCTGTCCTTTTTTTCAAAATGCCTCTGACATTCAGCCTCATCGCTCCTCATATACAATTGACCACAATCAAAAAGGTTTTGTTGTTTTTTTTCAGATTTACAAAAAAAACATTTCAGTTGGAATACCCTGATTTTGTCAACTTTCAACAATGCTCCCTTGAATCACGAAGTCTTGGGAAGACTTTGAAGTCAAAACTGCCTCTTTCACTCAAAAGCCTATCAATTGTTAGGACAATGTGGAAAATAGTTATTTATCATTTAGGGACAGAAAAGGGGGTCCGATACTATATTGCTGCAATATTACGGCAAAAACTGCATGGAACATTTAGTTGCATTATCCGAACTGAAGAACTTGCCTGTTAGGATCGTTTCTGAAAAAGGAGACATTGTAAGTGAAAGAGAGTGAATGAGTGAGTGAGTGAGTGAGTGAGTGAGTGAGTGAGAGAGTGAACTTGTGCGCCTTGAGCCTGTACTGTTTCAGAATTTGAATAAAAACGAAGCACTTTCCACGTTCTTCGAAGAAATAAAAGTCAGCAGCATCAACGTGAAGTGCCTCTCAGTTGGCCCGGCGTTTCGTGACTCAACCCCATTCAACCTCTCCATTTTAGACGGAATTCTTAAGGTAAAAACTATGTCTTTCAGTTAAAGTTTGTTCAGTGCCTACAAACAGAACATCTCTATCTTTACACGGCTGAAACCTTTGTTTTCAATGATCAACCGGAAAAACTTTTGAAATCGGTGATTTCAGATTTTTTGATCAATACTTTAGATCTTCAGATCATTGATCTTCAGTTAGGTGGTGAAATCACACCTAGTATTTTTTACGCAATCAACGGTAGAAATATAATTCTTCGTGACATGCAACGCCAGTTCACAGCAGAATCAATGAACGAGTATTTGAAGGTCAGCTCATTTTGATGATAAAGGAAATTTTGTGTGTGAATGTGAGTGAGTGAGTGCGTAAGTGACTGAATGCGAATGAGCTAGCTCCATATTACGGCCAAAATAGAAATATAGAATTTTCAAACAATGGAGTGATGTGACCAACTTGACATAATTGAACTATTTATTTTAGAATCCAGGAGCTCATAGCCTTCAGTTCAAAGCCACTGGAGCCAATCAGTTCAATGAGAATTATACTATTGATGCTCTTCTGAATGGCCTAGTTTATACCTTAATTTGGACAAAGAGGACTCATCGTCAAAGTGAATACAGGGACATTCTGTGGACGAGACTGTGGAATGGCAAGGCTTATGTGGTCTTCAATGGAAAAATCTACCTTCTTCTATTGGTGGACGACAATATTTTTCAAATGGATCGATTGGCTGGAGAAACAATGGAGGAGGCAACCGCAAACGGAAGGAAGCTCTTGAGAAAACTCATAGAAAACTATGCTCACTAAGCCATGCTATTGAAATTGCATATTTGTTTCATGGTTTTAAAATTTCTGTTTTATTGTATAGTGCGTGTTTTGTAAATATTTACACAAAAAGGGTCAATGTCACAGAAACATCGCTACTTGGGCGTTGTGTTAAAAGACACCAATTCCAATTCGGGAATAAATGCTACTTTTCAAACAATGTAACTGGCAATAATAATAACTGTTCTATATTTTCACAACAAGGAAGAGGGGTCTCAGGGAATAATTTTCCGGCCCAGCTCAATTTTAATAAAGTTGACTGAAACCTTTGTAAACCTAGCAAAATAGAATATAGCAGAAACGAATTTTGTTGTACAAACACTTTTCACTAAAATATTTTTCAACGTAAGAGAAATAGCTTACCCCACAGCTAAATTCTATATTACAGCATATTATGTTACATTACAGGATTATGAACACACAGGCTCACACACATACACATACGCACATCCACACATACATTTCGGTCCCTACCTCTCTTTCCTTTAACCCTACATTCTTACCTGTAAACCCCTATGTGATTTTAATCCTGTTGACAGTTTAAAATCTAAGGAACCACGGTTCACCATGTTTCAATCCTAAATGACAATAGAAAGTGGCACCAAATACTTTGTTATTTTACGGATTAGAATGATCTTTGAAACATTTGTTCAGTAAGGATAAACGTGGAAAGGAGAAAAAAGGTTAATTTTTTTGTCACATTATCACTATGTTTGAAACTCAAACGACGATTATTTAAAAAAAAACTTCCCCTTAACAATGTGGAAACTCAATTTATTAAACTTTCTCCAAACACTGTCCTATTGTTTGATGAGATTTGCCAAACACATTAGCAGAACTTAAAACATTTGATGGTATTTATTTATCGCTATTTGTTTTAATTCGATTGATTTTGATTTTGAATGCTACATATCAATTACAATTATGAAATGTTGGAATGACTTTTTAAAAAGGGAGTCAGACGAAGAAAGTTGCACTTCTGTGCCATATGCTTGTTTACTTGTTATTCAATCGAAACAAATGAAATTTTTTTAAAATCTTCAATGTCTTTATTTCTTTTAATATACAGACAAATTCAGTTGAAATAAGGAAGGGATCAATATCCATGACCGTGTCCACCTCCTCCGTCTCCTCCGCCACCTCCCAAGCCTCCAAGTAGACCACCCACCAGTGGTAGCCCTCCCAGAAGGTCGCCGCCGCCATCACCACCACCTCCAAGGAGACCACCCACGAGTGGCAGCCCTCCCAGGAGACCTCCCAAGAGATCGCCACCGCCGTCGCCTCCTCCAACCAGACCACCCACGATGGGAAGACCACCGAGAAGACCTCCCGCAGTGTCGACGAGACCTCCCACGACGGGAAGGCCTCCCACGAGACCGTCTGCCATGTCGCCCACACCAGCTACGGTATCCACAAGACCTCCGGCCAAGCCACCAACAATCGGAAGCCCACCCACAAGACCGCTCACTCCGTGGAGAAGACCTCCCAGCAAACCGGTGCGCTCTAAACAAACTAAAGGTACGGTAGTTCATTTAACTCACGGTTAAGTGCTCGGCGCTGTGCCTGCTGTAGGAGTTGGAGCTGACGAAGTTGGGCCGAGCGGAAGCGAGCTGAAGCCAGGGCCTGTTGTTGTTGGACCTGCTGCTGCTCCTGAAATCATTCATAACTTTGTAAACTTTGTATTTTAGAAAGATAAAAGAACTCACCACGGCCAGGGAGGCAGCTACCACCAGAAGAAAGACGAAGCCTTTGCGCCACATCTTCTGTGTGCTGATCGGTTTGAAACATCGCCTTAAATATGCATCTTATCAGCACTGTAAAATCTGTTTTGTTCAGCCGTTATCTTCTGTTTTCCAGGTGTCTGAGCATACAATCGGAGGAAGGGAATCGTCGTTGATCACGGGAAACAGACAGCAAACAACACGAGGAAACGAATTGGAAGTGGACCCACCACCCCCAATAAATTACTTCATTACATACATTAATTGGAGGGGGCAATAAAAGGGTTCAACGAAATGCTAGAATATCTAAATGATTTGTAGAAATAGTTTATTGAAACATGCGAACAAAGGTCAAGAAAGATATAACAATAGAATCTTCACACTTTTTATGGACACAGACACCCACACACACTATTCAAACTAGAATATCGACTTACAGGTTCAATATTCGGAAGAGAAACGTTTTTTTGATTCCATTTTTTTCAATTTCCAGTTTTTACTTGCATTTCCTTTGAGCGTTCCTAACGATTTTGGCAGCGGGGATCATACACATGTTAGAATGTAAACTGGAGTGCATTACACATTTATTTTTATGTGCTAAGTTTGAAACGTTCAATTGGATTAAAGAGATTTTGATTTTCTTAGTTAGTTGCACGACATAATTGAAGCTTGAAAGTCATTCAATATAATTTTTGATAAAAAATAAAAACTAAAATCAAACTTACCTCAACATGTGAACAAGAGTTTTTCACGTGCTATTTTGCTTTTCTTCTGAATGCTAGCTGTTGTGGTCTAATTCATAACTTCGTCTAATTCAAAATAGTCTAATTCATAACTTCAATAATTGAATAACTTCTTGGCTTATCTATGTGCGTGTGTTTATGTGTATGTTTTGTCTGTGTTTATGTATGCGTGCATGTGTGTGTGTGTGTGTTTGTGTTTGTGTGCATATGTGTGCATGTGATTAAGTGTGCTTGGCTGTGTTTTGGCTGAAGTTCATTTTTATGTTGCTGAGAAAAAGACTTGCATGTATGTGTGTTTGTGTGGGCGTGTTTGCGTATGTATGTGTGTGCATGTGTGAGCGTGTGTGTGATGACGTGTATGTGTATACCATAAACTAACAAAATTTGGTTTGACACATTCAGTCACTGTTTTATTTTACAATGAGAGTCAGAAATGCAATAACTAAAAACCAACAATAATCAACAATAAAATAAACAGAAATATTTTTTTGCAAATAGATTTTGATTTGACGAATTATGCCAATGTTTTAAATTTACATTCTAACCCCCGGGTAAATCTAGTTCGCAAGAAGTAATGAAGATGCAGTAAGTATAAAAGAAAAGAATGAACAAAATTGTGTGCAGAAACATTATAAAAGAAAGTTTAGCTCAGCTTTAGCATTTAAAAATATGCATTTATAGTGAAGTTATTGATGTTTACATAAAAGCTGTCCATCTTTATCATTTACCATCGAAAACAACCATGGCCAAAATATTTTGGCAACTTAATCCGCTTAAGCTGTTCAAAACATTCTGATAAGGAGCACAATATAAGGTGTTTGGGGCGATGGGCATTCAGCTCATCAACATGTGGCGCAAAACACTCTTACTTCTCGTGGTCGTAGTGGCTGCCTTCGCTGCTACTGTGAGTTTTATTTAATTTGTATAAACTTTAAAATGCATAATTTAGTAATAAAAGTCAAATTTCAGCAGCAGCAGGTGCAGCAGGCCCAGGCCATCGCAAACGCGAGGGCCTTAGCTGTCCAACAAGCTGCCCAGGCACAGGCCAACCGCAGGGCCCTCACTCGTAAGTTTACAATTATTGTTTAGCAGTTACCGTGTCTGAAGACTTCTGAGTTCTTCGGGCTAGCCGGGGTTTTGATAATGTGAGTAAATTAGAAATTCAATTACAGAGCGCGGACTGGTGGGTGGCCTGACTGGAACAGTCGGTGGATTGGCCGGAGGCCTCCCAGTCGTTGGAGGACTGCTAAATCCCGTCACTGGACTCGTGGAGGGAGTTGGACAAACCCTCGACAACCTCGTGGACCCCCTTCTTGGAGGACTGCTTGGAGGAGTGCTCGGAGGAGGCGGCGGTGGCGGTGGCCTTCTGGGAGGTCTCCTCGGAGGAGGAGGCGGAGGACTCCTTGGCCGTTAGAAGAAAGACCTAAGTCAGCTTGATGCCTGGATGCGTCGCTGAGTACATATTATTCGCATAAACAGTATTCTTTAAAAAAATGTGTTATGTGCCAAATGAGAGCCTTTTTTACCTATTATTCAGAATATGGTATAGTCATCGCCAACTATATTATCCCTATTTCAGGCCATAGCGTTGGCTATTATACACAAGACGCGAAATTGCGTACAAAAATATATGTTTAAGCAAACGTACGTAATCTCCTGACATACTCCTACGAAACACATTACAAAAAAACAGGGTAACCAATTTATATGTATTCCTAAACGATTTAAAAGGAATATTAGTCTTTTTTATACAAACTGAAACGATGTAGTGTTGAAGCGACTTTTATGTAAAAAATGAATGGTGTAAAAACAAATGAAAAAAAAAGAATTATCGAACATCCCCCATTTTGCCTAAACAAAATTATTCAACGCGAAATCGCTTGAGGCACAATTAAGTTTTTTTATTTATTGTTAGTATATTTTTAAAAAAATATTGAAAATTTATAGATTCACCCTAAATAGAAAATTGGTTTGTTTTCATAGTTCACCTCACTGTTTATATCGTGAAGAATCTATGTTTCACGTTTATGTTCGATTACTGGTTTTTCTTTTTTGTATGGAAACTCGGGTTAAATTTACTTGAAGTTTATCATCCAAATTCGAAAATTGCGCTAGCTTGGAGAACTCAGAAATTTCCGGATACTGTAATTACTCAACATGAACTGTAAACTTACGGCTGTGGGCTGTTGTTGTTGTTGCAAAAGACGAAATAACGATTCCATTTCCCTTTTTCAGCAGAAGTTCCTTTTTCCAAGTATCCTCCTTGACAGAAACACAGAGTTTCGTTGTCACACTAAACCATTGTCATCCGAAATTCACAACAGTACTCCAAAGAGAACTTGAAAGTAAACAACTTCATTTCGTCAAAAACTGTTTTGTGATAATTATTTTAAAAATGAGCGCCCAATTTAAAGCCCCCCCCCCAACAAAACATGAACCATTTTTTGCTGAGAGTGAATTCAGTTGGATTAGTGAATTCAATTTTCTCCTACAGGGAAAGTTTAATATTTACATTTTGGCTCACTGTTTCTTGTTATTATAATATATGTTTGTTTCTTTCGGTTTTGTTTTCCTCCAACATTGCAATTTTAAGGTCGAAAACGTGAGTGTTCCAGATTACTGTAGATCTAACTATGTCCAAAACAATGGGAAAGGAAATTGTTTACGAACTTAATCTTCTTACTGTTAGATGGTCCTGAAAAACATGATAAGGAACAAAACATTGCCGCTTTTGAGCTTTTGTTGCTCAAAAGAATGTTGATGAAAACATTGCTTCTCCTTGTAGCTGCGGTGGAAGTTTATGCTAATGTAAGTTTGAGCAATCCGAATAATCATTTTTAGTTAGTTCTTCTCCGAATTAAAAATATTCTAACAAAATTAAACTCACGGAAATGCAAAATTCAGATTTATTATCAAACGCCAAGAACGGAGACTCATTTTCTTATTTCAATGAAACATGCAACAAATTATTGTTATCAATCAAACGGTGTATATCACTTATTTCTTCCCGCAAACGCTGACCAAACAAAAAAGTCAATCTGTTGGTCTTTTAATTGACACAATTTACAAGAACTTCATAATTGAACAGAATAGAAAAGAAGAATTTTCCCACCAAAACTTTTTCAACATACAACTAAATGTTATTTCTTTATGTATTTACCGTGTTCCATAATAGAGATTGTGAGGATATTCAACTAATGAAAACATTGGGTTACACGCATACACATTCACACAAACACTTTTTTCCAGCAACATCAGGATGAACTACACGCCCAATATGCTTCCCGTCTAAGGGGTCTTCAGCAGGCTGCTCTGATTGAAGATGCGCAACGCCGGGCTCTTCTCCGTAAGTCATTTAAATACACTTTTTTACTCAAAATTGTAGAAAGAGGTCTTTTCGAAGGCCTAACCACCGCTGTTGGCGATGTGGTCGAAGGAATTCCCATCATTGGAGGCTTGACCGCTCCTCTTGTGGAAATGGCTGAGGGCTTTGGTCAAACTGTGGACAAATTTGTGGATCCCCTAATTGGAAACTTGTTCAAAGGAGGAAGTGGGGGAAGTGGTCTGCTTGGAGGACTTTTTGGTCGCTGAGCTTATTACAATATTACAACAACGATAATAATAAAACTTTGGTCGGGGTTCTTTCCTGAGTAGTTTTTTTGTTCTAATGAAATAATTAAAAAATTGCCTTTGAATATTCTAATTTTCTCAAACTAATATTTCCTGTATTTTCCATGGAATTTGTTTTGAATGTTTTCTATTTTTGTATTCCGAAAATGTTTCATCAGAAATACATATAAATAGTAGACTGAATGTAATTGTTCAGCGTAAATTTCATGCTTCTGTTAGTTGAAAAAATTGTATTTGAGACATTTTTACTTCCTGGGAGTCCTTTTTATTAGAGGCTTTCTTGAATTTTTCAAACAGTGAATTTTCCTGGAAAGAAAAAAATAATTATTTTCATTTACCCTAAATTAATTTTTTTATTATCCCTTTTATAACATTTTCATAAAAAGCATAATTATAAGACAAACTTAACAGAATAATAGTTAAACCAACTCAGGTCTTGGCGAAATCAAAGATTACGACTACTTTGTCCTGCGTTTACAGGAGGATGCACCAATTTTATTGAAAAATAGCCATTTCTGAAAAGAGACGAGACTCTCAATAGTCATGGTAACCGCATTTCCATGTATACGGAAGATTACAAAAGAATTTCACTTTTACGCAATCAATAATTTTCGAGGAATGTTTCCCCTAAAGATTAACCTAATTCTTCAAAAGCAAAAAGTAGGCAATTTTTGGGTAATTATGAGCCATTTTGAAGAAAATGACAATTGAGTAATAGAGCAGCTGAAATATTACAGCCTCGTTCGTTTTTAATCGACTTGCGCCAGGTGATAAAGGCCACTGTCTTTGGTATTCCGTCAAATGTCGGCTGCTTTTCTATTTCTCCTTCTATTCTCTTTTGGAGTTCATGCTGAACCAAAAACAGATTTTCTGCGTAAGGCACCTCCCTTAAATTAAAAAAACTATAATTTTTAGGTTGTTCTAACAAAACACTATCTTTCAAGGGAAATTTCTCTATGGTTGAAGGGGATTATGCAATGGCACAAAATTGCAAATACACACTCAGAAATCTGCAAATGGACTCTTTTTTCGTAATCGAATTTGAACTTTATTCGTTCGGAAAGCCTACCAACTGGGAAATATCTAATAATTATAATGAATCAGTGCTGTAATTTTGCATTGAATTAAGGAATTGAAAAGTTGTTTCAGTCGAGATGATCAGAATCAACGAGAAACAATTATAATTCCACCTCCTAGTATGACTTTTTCAATGAATGTTCCGGAAATAAACTCACGATGGGGTAAACCAAAAATTTCTAAATTTGAAGTAACCCAAGAGAAAGGTAAGCGAGTGAGTGAGTGAGTGAGTGAGTGAATGAGTGTGAGACCATTTTCCAATCTAATTTTCAGGGTTTGCCTTCAAATACCAAAAAGTGATCGATGTTTCAAAGGAGCCGTTTTCGATATCCACCCAGTTCCTTGAAGTCAACATGACATACATTTTTAAAAATGAAAATAAGGTTATTTTTGTTATGGTATAAAAATAACTGAGTTAAGGTATCAATGTTTTTGATGACACAGAAAGGCTTTTATAAATATTATTATTACCTTACTTCGATGTTTCTTTACCATGGAGTTAAAAGAGAGTTGATTGGAACGTAAGCAAGATTTAAAAACCTTAATAAATTTGCTTGATTTAGGCTTTACACGGTGCTTAATTCGGAAAAAGTTGAGCTTGAGCAACCATCTCTTTACATTTCTCGCAACACTAAAGATGCAAATTATATGAATGACTGGGCAATGCTATACGTTATTGATTCCGCAGGTAAAAGTTTCTCTTTCTCTCTCTCTCTCTCTTTCTATGTCTCCATATTCCAATTGTTTCAGCCACGGCTCAATTTACAAACTACAAGGCATCATTAATGACCTTGAAATACGATTTTTTTCTCATTGGCGAAGACCAACCGAAGCATTCTCCAGAGGACATGGGGAAACCAGAACCACCTCCACCAACTTATATACTCACACTTGATGCTACAAAGGGTCCCGTGGCACATACAATATTCAGTCCCCCACCTGAAACTACACGCAGAAATCGATACAGGGCCATAATTGCGTCAGAAATGAACTTTACGGTAATTTTTAAAATAATTATATAGTATTTAAATTTTAGAGTGACGCTCAAGAGTTAAACGTTTACGGTGGTTTTCCAATTGCAGAATTAAACCCAGACTACTTTTTGGTAAAATTCCCGTAAGTTTCATTTGAAGCACAAAAACGACACTTTTTAGAGCAGCTGATGCGAGTACCATGCTTCCACAATATTTTGAAGGACTGGCAAGAACTTTCATTTTGGAAAAAGGAAAAGCCACAATTGTTTTGGATTACAATAATGATACGCAAATAGGTAGTGTGGCACACACAGACACACGTACACACAGATACACACACACACACACACACACATACACACATACATACATACATACATGCACACATTCATTTTCAGATGCAGCGGGAGCTCCATTTACACATCTTAATATAACTGCCGGCTGGCATGGGTATATAACTTCTTTTTGGAATACACCCGAGTTACCTCCCGGAGGAGGTCGAACTTCAGTTTATCTTTTTAGTAACTCTTTTTCTGTTTTTTTTTAAAAACTAAATTTAGCATCCGGAGCCTATTTAAATTTTACATTCGATTCTGATGATAAATGGGGGTATCATGAAGATGCATTCCTCGTCGTCACAAGTTTTCGCGGTGGCGTCAACACAACAATTATGTAACAATAATAAAAAGGGGATTGTAATTAGGTTTATTTCAGTCTCGATCGTTTGTTTTCTGTAGCGCAATCAGTTCTAGCAGTCAATCCTCAGATTACCCTCGTTGGTCTGCAAGGACTTCAAATTAAAACTGAAATTGCCAAAGGTTGGTGGGGATTTTTAGATTTTCTAAAATGTTTGAAAAACGTTAACTTTCAATTTGCAGATTCCGGATCTTCGAAACACGTTTTGTTGGTTTTAACATTTTATTTCCTTTACACACTAACGCTGTGTTAACATTTAATGTATTTTTTCAACTTAGCCGTTTTAGTCTTCGGTTTTTTCTTCAATTTTTTCATTTGTTTAGATTTGTTTAGATGAAGTCACTTAGAATTTTTGATGTTCTACTTTGAATGTTTGATTACACTTTATTACTTTATTTCAGTAAATAAATGTTTGATCGTCATTTGTTTAATAAATGTTTTTGAATACTTCAGTAGGCATGAACGCATTAGATTCAAATGAGCCTTAGGTTCAAATTTTCGAGAATTGGCTACAATTTTTAAGTCTGCAAATTGCAATCTGACAAATTCAACCAAATAACAAAACAAGAATTTTGTCATGCAGGTTCTTCTGAAGAATAAGTTTCAGAAAGTCTTATTTCTATTTTATAGCAGTGGTGTTTTATGTGTCACTTTCATGTTTTCAAAAAAAACAATCACTTTTTTCCTAGATGAATTTTATGGACAACCTCAGTGTCATGTTTCACATCGGAAACAAATGCTTTTACGTTTTGATAGCTTCTTCATTAACACAAATAAAACGTTAAAAGTTTTGATCTTGATTTTACGATTAATTAGTTGAACAAATTTATCAGCTACAATTGCTAAGAAGCAGTTCTATCATCCAAACCAAATAACTTGGATAATTTATTAAAAATGGATTTAAATTTAATTATATTAGGTTTCGCAACCCCAAAGACAAACAACTAGCTCAACATTACTGTATGAATTAAAAATTTAGTACGTTACTGCATTTCCAGGTTTCACACCATTTTAATTTTTGGAGTTTTTGAAAAAGTAAATATTTGATAAGAAAAAGTGACCGTTCAACAAAAATAAGTTTGAAAAATTTTAGAATTTAAATTACACTTTTCATTTATAGATAAAAATTTTAATACTTTTTACTTAAATTAAAAAAAATTTTAGAATATAATTAATTTATACTTTAAATTAGACTTTTGTAGTTTGTGTTTGTCATCTTGAACCCAAGGTCATTTCCCAGTATATGTGCATGGAGTAATAGAGCAGCTGAAATATTACAGCCTCGTTCGTTTTTAATCGACTTGCGCCAGGTGATAAAGGCCACTGTCTTTGGTATTCCCTCAAATGTCGGCTGCTTTTCTATTTCTCCTTCTATTCTCTTTTGGAGTTTTCGTGTTTGCGCAACAAAAAGATGGAAAACTACGTTAGTCCTAACCAACATCATACAAAGTAAATATTTTAGTTTGTTCCAATAAAACAATGAATTTTAATGGAAATTTCTCAATTCCTGGAGGATACTACGAAATGGGACAATTTTGCACCTACACACTCAGAAATCTTGCCATGGACTCTTTTTACCTGATCAACTTGGAATTGTACATTTTTGGAAACCCCATTAACTGGAGGATTTCCAATAATTACAACGAAACGATTATGTAAATAGAGTTATTTTGCATTGTCTATTAGTTTTCCAGGCGGGACAGTCAGTCTGAAAGTCGAATTGTCGTTCTGCCCCCACCCAGCATTTCATTTACAGTAGACATCCCGGTAAACACCGTGTGGGGAGAACCGCAAATTGCAAAATTTGAAGTAACCCAACAGAAAGGTGAGTGGGTGAGTGAGTGTGAGACCATTTTTCAATCTTAATTTTCAGGGTTTGCCTTCAAATACCAAAAAGTGATCGAAGTTTCAAAGGAGCCGTTTTCGATATCCACCGAGTTTCTTGAAGTGAACATGACGTACATCTTCAAAGGTGAAAATAAGGTAATAAACTCTCGGGACATAAAACATTCAATTGAGGTATCCATCTATGTGGTAACACAGAAAGGCTTTCTGAGGTTCTTTTATTATCTTTCCTCGATGTTCCTCTACCAAGGTGTAAAAAATGAGCAAGCTGGAACGTAATTGCGTCTCAAAAACACAAACTTTTTGTTTAATTTAGGCTTTACGGAGTTATTTTTTCCGAAAAAGTTGAACTTTATCAACCATCTCTTTATATTTCCAGCAAAACAGTATTTTTCGGCACTAACTGGGCAATGCTATACGTAATCGACTCTTCAGGTATTTTTCTCTCGGTCTCTGTGCCATATTCCACCTTTCAGCCACTGCCCAATTTACAAACTACAAGGCAACCTTAATGCCCTTGTTGAAAAATGATTCCTATCTCATTAGTGAAGACATGCCAAAGGTTCCTATAGAGGACGCAGGAAAACCAGACCCTCCACCTCCAACATTTACACTTTCTCTTGACGCCACAAACGGTCCCGTGGCACATACATTATTCAGTCCTCCGCCTGTATCTAACGAACGATGTCGATATCGAGCCATAATTGCGTCAGAAATGAATTTTACAGTAAGTTTTCTATTTACATTATTTATAGTTTTCGAAGGTTTTATAGGTGAATTATATATATTTTAGACTGATGATGGCTTGCTAAAAGTTTATGGTGGATTTCCAACAGCCGAATTACAATTCCAGTTCTTTTTGGCAACATTCACGTATGTTTCATTTGAAACAAATAATTCGATCTTAATAGAGCTGCTGATTTGAGCACAAAGCTTCCGCAGTATTTTGAAGGGCTGGCAAGAACTTTCATTTTGGAAAAAGGAAAAGCCACAATCGTTTTGGATTACAATAATGATACGCAAACAGGTAGTGTGGCACATACACAGACACACGTACACACAGATACACACACACACACACACACTCACTCACTCACTCACTCACTTCAGATGATGTGACAACCTCGCTCACTTATCTTAACATCACTGCCGGTTGGAATGGATTCATAACTACCTACTGGAACACTCCCGAATTGCCACCCGGAGGTCGAACCTCAGTCGCCTTTATCAGTGAGTATTTAAAAGTTTATTTGTAATTGCTTTCGTTTAGCATCCGGAGCTTACTTGAATATCACATTCGAGTATGATTATAAATTTGATCATCACCCGGATTCTTTCCTCGTTGTCACAAGTTTTCGAAATGGCGTCAATACAACAACAATGTGATTATTTAGGAAATGTAGAGCTAATTTTGTTCATTTAAGTGTCCCCCATATATCTTTTGGAGCGCAATCTGTTCTAGCCGTTGATCCTCAAATCACCCTCGTTGGCTTAGAAGGAGTTCATGTTATTACTGAAACTGCCAAAGGTTGGTTTATTTCAATAAAGAATAAAAATGTTAATGTATTTAAAAAATGTTTTTGCAGATTCCGCAGCTTCTAAACATGTGCTTTTTATTTTTGCACTTCATTTCCTTCAAAAACTTCTTCCTACAAATATTCCAAATTTTTGATAGTTTCAGTGTTTTTCTTGATCTGTGGAATTTCTCTGTCTTGATTTGGTCATTCAGATTGAATCAAATCTGAGAAATTCCACAAAAAAATAATTTAGAATGTTTTATAACGTATTTTTCAAATTCTGTAGAATAAATAAATGTTTTTCATCATGTGTCGTTTTCTTGCTTGTTTTTTTTATAAATTAGAGTTTGCCCATCGAAAATTTGCCTAAGCATGATTTTTGTGAGAATTGAAAAAATTCAATCCTTCGATTTTTTTGGAGAACTTTTCAAGGGCAGAGAGCACAAGAAACATTGCGTTGAACGTTTCGTTTTTATCCAATTTGTGCAACAGAATGTTTGCTTCAACAAACACTGTTTCTTCCCCACCTGTTCCGATCGGCGTTAAAACAGATTAGACCACGCAATATTAATCATGGTAATAGTGCAATCCAAGGAAACCTTTCCACTTTTATTATATTTGCGGGCAATTGGTTCCGAACCAATGAGTGCCAGCCACCGCATAAGTGCGTCAAACGACACTGTTGCGAATTGGCACCATTTTTTGTCACTTTCCTTTTTTATTGCTAAAGGGAAATGTTTCATTTCTTCTTGTTTGTCATCGGCATTTATGTTCCGAATGTTTTTGGACAGGAAAACATAGGTAAGTTTGTCGGAGCATTCTAAAGCGATTTGTTGACTGTAGTTAGCTGAAAATATTAAAGATAAACTGTTTATATGACTAGTACTTTTTTGAAAAATTGGGGTAATGCGTCAAAAGTGATCAAAGTAGTGGTGAAAGAATGTTTCGATTCATGACCGTAAAACATTCCTTCATGAATCTCCATCTCAATCCAGAATCGCGATCTCCAGAACTCGATTGCGAGTTTTAATCCTAGACATATTTTTCACATAAAAAACTAACTTTAATGCTTAATTAACGTAAGCTCAAAAATAGTTTTGATTTTAAAAAAAATCTAAATGCACAATAAATGGAAAACATCTTTTAAAGGAAAACTGCCTTTTGCGAACTGAACGTTTCGAGAAAGAAAGTTGGATAATAAAGAAGAATACAAGTTGCTGAAAATTATTCTTCGTTAACATTGCAAAATAGTAAGTACATTGAATGTTTCGATAAAAATCTTTCCTTAATCATATCAGGTGTACTTAATTATGGAATATATTCGTGAGGTCAGTCCAAGTTACCTAATTGAAACTGTTTCTAATTAAAAGCGTTCCATTTTTACAACAAACATTTTTCTGTTTTTCAGAATGCAATAACGAAACGATTCGCTTCAACGGCAGCTGGTCTTTAGAAAATGTGAGCTTCCAACCAGAGAGATTCTGTGTGTACACGTTCACTGGACTGTCCAATGATTCTTATTACGATGTTTCATTGGCTGCAGAAGCTTTTGATGCCCCTACAACCTGGAGTTTTCATAGCAAATTCATCGCAAAAGCACGGTTTGTTAAAAAAACAAAAAGAATTTTATTAGAGCGTGGTTTTTCAGGAGGCTTGCGGGGGGACAACATATGTATATCACACTTCCACCCTCTCAAATGCAGTTTGCCATGCATTTGTTTACACATCCTAATGGAAATCTACCGAAAATAACAAGAATGACTGTAAAAAAAGGGAAATGTGAGTTTGTATTTTTGCTAAATTTAAATCGATTTTTCGTATTTTTTATATTTCGGTCTAAAATGCCTGAAACAACTATTTTTTAACATTTAAAAAATTATATTTGATTAAATTTTCCGTTTTGGCAAAAAAGTGTTGATGTTTCGACATTTAAAAAAAGTCTTCAATATTACCCCTTTTTTCAAGTTGGTAATTTAAAGTGAAACTTTCCAGCGTTCGCTTTCGCAAACAAACGAGAGATTGATGTTTCAACCAAGGAATTCAACATTTACGCAGAAGAAATGGAAAACAATGTGACATACATTTTCAGAGGAAGCGGCAAGGTCTAAATGATATAAATTAAAGTTTTCAATCGGAAACATTCAGGTTTCGCTTTTTGTGACAGGTCAGAAGCATCACTCGGACACCCTTATTTTCCTCACTGGTTTGTTTGTGTACAATGGTAGTACGAAAAAGGCGGCTTTGGTTGGGACGTGAGTTACAAACACATTTAGCCAACGAGGTTTACAACAAATGGAAAATTGCTAAAAAAAATAAAAAAAGAAAATGATGTCGTTTTCTCAGAGAATCTTTAAACCTAGCACACATCCCAAATTATACGTTATCCAAAATTACGTAAACGATTGAAACATTTAAATTGACAAATTCGAGGAGTACAGGCAACAGGAAGTGTTTCCAACCAACACCATCTGTTATACCTGCAAATTGCAACATTCGTTTGATCAAAAACAACGAAAGTTTTTATTAAATGAATTGTGATTTGTTTTTTTTATTTAAATTTTTTCTCAACACTGTTAAAACAAACGCTCCTTTCCACTTTAAAATGCAATAAATTTACATTTTCTTTTCATTGCGTACATTAAAATTAGGTTTAATTAGGAAATTAATGGCAAAAGTAATAATCTCATGAAATGACACTTTCTCGAAAAATGACACGTTTCTATCATGTCTCCCATGTTTCATTGTGTTCTTAAGACTGACGATTTCCAAAATAATAGATGAACTCATCAAGGGGATGGAAAAAAATTACGTAAGTAATAATAAAAGAGGAATAGGCGACACAAGAACACTCGGCCCTTGCACCAACTATGGGCGCCAAGCAATGAGCTTTGCGCACAGAGGGGAAATGCTTAGAGGTGCACTACAGTAGTTTAGTGGTGTCAGTAGTAGTAGTAGTTATAAGTTCATCAATTGCAGAAAATATCAATTTTCTCAAGGAAAAATCAGTCCGCCGTTTTCCATTTTCAGTTAATAAAAATAAAAGCTTTCAATTGAAAAAGTTTTAGTTAAAAATTTCCCATTGTTTTGCATTTTACAAAGTTTAACTTTGCTAATTCGTTAATCATTAAAAACAAGCAATCAAGCCATTCTTCGTAGCTTTAATGACAATGTTTTGTATCAATTTGAACTTATTGATTACCGTTTTTAGCATCCACGGTCTTCTGGAAACCAAACGCCTGGACTCTGATGGCTCATTGGCTATCTATGTCTCTTACGCTATGCTTCGAGAATATGAGCCCACTTGGACAATGATTACTGTAATGAATACCGAAGGTTTAATTTGGTTTTAGTCAATGGCGTTAACTGAAATTTCAGCATTAATCCCATACAAAACCTACCAAATGTCGGTTCCATTTATGCACTACCCCCACCTCTATCCTGAAGACACCTCTGAAGAAGAGAAAGAGCAGGACACAAAACATCATTTTATCACTTTGGACGCAACTGAGGGACCTGTGATGCACACCGTTTTCAGTTTGCTTCCTACACCACTCGGCCCTGATAGAGGGCGTTTCGGAGCTGTGGTCCTAACGACTTTGAATTTTACGGTCAGTTTATATAATTAAAACTGTCGGTTTATATCATTTCGAGTCTTTCTCTGCATCGTTTATCAATTGAAATTTCAAATTGGTTTAAGGAGGATAATTTTATTTCATAATTTCATTACTTCTATATTATTGGGTGTAACAGGCACACGACAACATTAATGAAAATAACATTTTTAAAGATACTCATTTTTGTCCCGAGTAATTGCATGCACCATGCGAATTGCAGAAGTGATTATAGCTTTCGCCAAGCTGGAAGCATGCCAAAATGAAACTTAGTGCAGCGGAAATCAGATACCAAGTGCGAGAGACAGTGTTGAATGAGGAGATTTAGATATTCTAATTAATATGCAAAAACTTCCCGGCCGATTTCATTTTGGCAATGACTATATAGTAAATTGCAGGAATCAATGTAGTGAAAGTAGTAAAGTAAAATCAAGAAAAGTTGATTGGCCAGAAGTACGAAAAAAAGCAATGTTCGGAAGAAAACATTCTTATATGGGGAACTTTTTTTTTCGTTTTTGAAGCTACTACTAAGAAACAACTGACATTTTGCGTACACCTTTTTTAAATACTAATTTTGAAACATTACCTTAAACACTCACAATTAAATTAAAGTTTTTAAGATCAAACCAGAGAGCATCTCGAAAGTTTTGAAATTTCTTAACTACAATGCTGAAACATTGCTCTGAATTAATAAAACAAAGATTGCAACTAACTAATCAGTTTTGAGACAAACAGCTTACTTAGTAATTTAGAGGTCTCCTCAAATTTGTGAAACATTAAGGAAACCGTCAGGCAGTTTTAGCGCAGAGTTGATTTGTTGTTTTCCTTTACATTATTTTAAAAACTTGCATGTATTGCAAAATATTATAATAACATCCTTTATAACATTTGAGGGTTGTCCTTCTTTCCTTTTTTCTTTCTGGTTTTATTATATGTAGAGGTTTAGGATGAGACAACTTTACTAAAAGTTTTTGGAGGACTTCCTAGCATTGGGGGATTTATGGAAAATCGTGTACTCTCCAAATTTTCGTATGTTTAAGATAAACTAAATGACTATTTTATTTTTTGAATTTCAGTTCCTCAAATGCTGAAATTCAGCTGCCACAATACTATGAAGGGATGGCGAGAAGTTTTTATGTGGAACAAGGCGTTGTCAACCTTCAACTGGAAATCGACGAAACTGCAACAAGTTGGTTGATTTAAATACTTTTGAAAAATATGGCGTTTCTCAAATTAGACAATGAAACATCAATAGACTTTTCAAAGTTGATGTTAATAGAACACAATATTCTTTCTACCTAATAACATTGCCTACTAAAAAGGGGTTTGGTAATTTAGCTCAATATTTTTCATTTTCATGACACAAGTAGCAATTCGTAAGCGCAATAAAGCGTCCCAACATTCTCAGACAAACATGATGGAACTGTGACAACTTTGAATGTCGATCAAATCGATGTAATCGTTCATAATCCTTGAAAAAAATGAAAAGTTGAAGGGTCTTTTCTTAAAACATGAAATGAGAAAGTATATGTCACCTATTTATTCGAGGTTTCAATATTGTTTTATAATTTTGATGATCAATTACAAACAGTAGATTCCTCCTCGTGGTGACATAAAATTTCAGTTGAGGACGAAGAATTCTTTACATTTCACTTGAATTTAAAAAATAGGAGTAGTGGCTCCACATTTAGGGTAAGAAGGTAATTACAAATTTTGAATGCAGCTACAAATTTTGTGTTAAAAGAAATTTACCGGGCTCAAGTTGAGCTCTGGCTTCCAATTATTTTAGTGTCTTAGGATCACCATGAAAATTTAATCAAACCTTGAGGCTAAATTCTTTGTTTTTAGTTCCTTCCGCTGTTTACACTCCAATGACCGTTTTCCTTAACTGGACTGGTTTTATATCTACAGATTTCTATACGGAAGAGCGGGGCAAAGAACTTCGGACTCACGTAAATCTCACCGGTGAGATTCTTTTTTATTTGTATTTTGTGCAATTACTTCAGATCTCAGTGGCAAACCCAGGACTTTCACATTTGCACTACCGTACAATAGAAACATAGGAATGAATGCTGAGGTTATAATTACAAATCCGGAAAATATGAAGGCTGACGTGTAAGTATTAAACTCGAATTTACTTTGCTTTATTTTTGAATTTGAAAGCTTGACTATGTATGTTTTGTTTAAAACAAACCGTGAACACTCGCGAAAACTTGAAAAAAAAAGAATTTGTCGTTATTTCAAACCACTTTAATGCTACAAATATTGGGTTTTACTGGAAAAAAATCATTAAAGACGATGTCAAACACCTCCTTCCAAATGCTGGGTAAATATCATCAGCCCCTTTTTGAACAATCGTTGCTGTGAGCTGTTCTAGAAATTAAGATCCTTATTAAAAGGCCAATTAGCATAAAAGTGACGCCCACTTGAAAGGAAAATGATGTTCCTTCGAGAGCAACTTTGACAGTATGTATTTACTGTTAATGCAAACGCAGGGACCTCTTTTCGACTTGTATTTGCCAATAGTGCTCATTACTGTATGACGCGGGACTGTCACCGCCGCGACCGCCGATCTCGTACGGGTGTGAAACTCGTCAGAAAACCATGTTAGACAACCAGAGTTTTTTGCGTCTTTTCAAGCGGGAATACTAAAAATTCACAATTGACCATGGAAAAGTCGATAAACCGATAGATTGTACGGACGCGTAAACACCGGGCACCTAGTTCGTTAAAATGCCGGTTGTCCACAGGTTGTCCTTAACTGTCGCCTGGAATGGCCAAAAATGGCATTTCAGAAAAATCGGCATTGCAGATTTTCCCAAAACGACGCATTTATACTGTTATATTTTTTCTTGAATAACTTTTAAAGCTTCTTAATTTGAGATAATTTGAGATCACTAAAAGGTCCCTGACGGTTCCTTTAATAGTCACTTTCACTTTGACAGGCTTTAAGATTAATTTTATGTAAACCATCCAAATTCAGGTTTCCATTGGCAGATTTTCTTCCAAAATCTGTGGTCGCTCCTCAATTGCTGGTAACCATTATTGGAAACGGTACAGTTGAAGTGGGTGTTACAGGTAAAAATTAAACAAAAACAAAATAATAGGAAAGTTTTGCTGTTTCAGAATCAAGTTCGGCATTGGTTTTACCTCCCATTTTTATTCTGTCGGTTTTGTTGTTATGTCATTTTTAATAACGACTATTTTGATTCAGTCGTGTTTTTATTGTCAAGCGATGATGTTCTCCGAAAAATAAATCTTTATGTTAAACATTATTCTGTCCTTTTATAAAAAAACGTTTTAAAACAATCCTTTTATAAAAATTGCTATGGTTTCTTATTTTTAGAAAAAAAATAACAAGTTCTTTTTTAAAAAATTCAAATTTAGTTTACATTTTTGATGACACCGAACTTAATGTTGAAGTAAATTAATGTTATGTTATGCAAATTGAGAGAAACATTGATGTTGAGAAATATTAAAAAAACTTTTCTGAAAGCTGTTGTGTTTTATTGAATCGAAAGAATACAAATTGGTTAGATAAAATCCAGGAATGTCTTTTAACTAAAGTTTCAAATTAGTATTATTTAATTCTATATTTTCAAATGAAAACGGCACTGAAGCAATGAAATAAGCAACTAAACTTAATTTTCAAAGAAATCAGAAAAAAATCTAAACTGAGAAAAAACTTACAAAATGACATTTCACATTTCATGAAAACATTAATTATTTATAATTTGCATTTTGGATTTTTGTGCACGCACGAGTAAACTTTACTGTTAGGCGAGATTTTTTCAATTTAATGAAAATTACATAAAACTTCGTCTTTCAATCAGAGGTTTTTAAACCTAATTTTTCTGATTACCCGTTAAGTGGCTGTGTGTGTGCTGAGAAGATCAACCTGAGGCAAAACCCTTCGAAAAGAAACATTTAAATTTTTTTTTCAAAAATGTAGTCTGTGAACAATGTGCCGATTTCTGCGCTTTCGTCAGTAAATTCAAAACAATGATTAAAGAAACAGTTACATTTCTTTACTAGTTTTCATGATTTTTGCTCTTGAAGAAATTTTTTATTCACGCTCTTTATTGATTAAATTATCACCCCTAACAACTAATTTTTGTCAGACTTTATACAATCAATCAAATATCATAAAGAGTTTATTTGTCAATTACGAAACATTTGCAAAACGTTCACATTCGGTAGAATGGGTTCCCAGGATTTGCCAAGAGGGCTCTCTGAATTTGAGCTGCGGCGACAGGATTAAAGGCTGAAAAACCAGTTTATACAAGTTCACAAAATGTGCACCTGAAAATCGTTCCTTAGGCCATCTTGGCATGAAACCTTGTTGTATTGGCTGAAAATTATGTAAATTATATATAAACAAAAGTTCAAACAATAACTTACCCATGCGGCACAAAAGGCAACAAGGAATGCAAGAAGGAGAACACGTCTTATCATCACAAAGGAACGGCAGAATATTTGTTTTCGGAATTTATAGCCGTGGTTATTAGTTTTGGAGAGGAATGCTGGCAGAAAGCAGCCAATTCTGTTTTTGGAGGAGATTAAAAAGATAAGGAAAAACTTGGGTGCGGTACTATAGTTGGCAAAGCGTTTCGAAAAAACGGTAAAATGTTTTGCACCCCCTATAACAAAAAAATCATCTTCAACGAGACAAAATAAGTGGACCGAGCACAGTGATGCACTTTTTGGAATATAACATAAATTCATTTTTTGAATCACTGACATTGGTAAAAAAAACAACTAAAAAACTGACAAATCGAGGTATTTATGGAATCTGTTTCTTTCAGTTCGCAGTTATCACCAGAATCTACTTTGGATTCCCAGGAAGATCTGCACAATCCCTCACCGATGCCCCTGTGATGTTCACTTTTGGCGTTCTTTTCATACTTCCTGTCTACGCTGCCAAGCGAATTGTGGAGCAGTACTATACTTCCAAGAATGTGGAGCCCGTGCTGAGACCCAACCGCGATCTGTGGGGTCCTCGGTCATCGGAAGACAGGGAAATGGCTCTCAAGGTAGAGTTCTTTTTACATGAAAAACACGTTTAATTTCAGGTTGAGAAAATCTTCCGTGCGATTTAAAGAAGACACTCGAAAAGGACAGAAAATATTTATTCGGGCTCCTTAGTAAATAAAAGTTTTACTAAGTTTTTTTTTCAAACTACACCCTTTGAATTTCCTTAACCCTCTGAAAATGTTAACAAACATTTTTGTTTATTTAATCTTGTAAAACGAAGTTTTTTTGAAATCACCATTTTGTTACAATTTTGAGAAAAATCGTTAATGTTTCAGACGATTTAGAAGCTATCATGTTTTTGATGGGATACACTGTGATTCGTCAAATTGTTAAAACAGTTGATATACTGCTAATTCCTAAAAATTGGATATTGTAACATCTGGAAATGGAGAATACATAGTACACGAAAAAGGACCGAAAAACACACACAACACTGTATTACTCGCACTTTTATTCACAAATAAATTTGAATAATTATTTTTCTATATTATTCTCCAACATCTTCTTTAGGCTCTGAACATCCTCTCGATCTACAACAGAATTCAAGTTCAAAATTCCCGAATCCTCACCTTGAGAGCCATTTGTCTGTCCTCTGACGACCGAGGACCCCAGAGGTCTCGATTGGGGCTCAGCACGGGCTTCACATTGCTGGACGAATGGTACTGCTCCACAATTCGTTTGGCAGCCAATACGGGGATTATGAAGATGACGCCGAATGTGAACATCACAGGAAGATCCATCAGGCTTTTCGCCAGTCTGGCGTGAAATCCTATGGTCATCCTGGTTACGACCGAGAACTGAACAAATATATAAGTAAAAAATGTTATTTAAGAAATTATGAAATTACTCATATTTGGCTTGTCCTTCATTTTTCTACGAAAATTAGATTTGTCGTTAGAAATCTCAAATAAGAAAACATTTGCATGTGTCAGTAATACAAATAAAACAAATAATTGGTTGTAATTCAATCGTTTGCTTCTCATCGTTTCTAAACCCATTTTCAATTCAACCCATTTTCAATTCAATCACTGGAATGACGAAAGACCACAGTCCAATGATGATGGCATTGACGAGAGTCTTCATCAGATAAGATTCCTGTTTGTGGTTCTTCCTCATATTCATAGTCATAATATTCGCTAAAAGTCTTCTGGGCCCATAAAGGAAAACAACGGCGAGTAGTTCACAAAGAACTATGGCTCCACCCAAGATAGGCACTACCATTTCTTCAAAAGCTATCATCATTTCGAAACCAATCTAAACGATTGTTTAGAAAATTGTTGTAGTTTGTAGTTTACCGCGCTGCTTAAGAAGAAAGCGAAGATGGAACACAGGCAGATGGTCAAATGGAGAACGACTTTTTTGGACATGGTGTCGGAGATAATGGGGAAGGAGTCGGTAATTGTGGAAACGAGGATTTCAGCACGGATGACCTGGAAATCAATCGATAATTGATTGTTCGATAAACATGTCTCTCTCTCTCTGCGTCCCTCACCTTGCAAGCTATCGTAACCAACGTCCCCATCATTGAGACGACGCAGACAATTACAGGTTCCGTTTCTCCATACATTCTCAGGGCTTGCACAAAAGTGGCCAGTTTGAAGATGGAATGATGTGTTCTAAAGGCATAGGCGTCTGTATCCTGTTCCTTATTATGGGCTTCGACTAAAATCAATAAATTATAAGGGAAATACTTCTTCTTTCTCACAAATGGAATTGAATTTATGTTCATTTCCGCTCGCCAGGAACATGACGTGGGATTTAATAACCATTCCATGACAAAGAGTATAAACCATCTGCACAACAACAACGATACTCGCGATCAGAATGCAATCTCTGAAACATCGATATTTTTGGGGATGAGAAGGCACTTACTTAACCAAAGAGTTCCTGAAACGATTCTGCGAGGCCAGATAGATGATTCCTCCTTGGCCCAGTTTTAGTGTTTTCAGAACCTGAAATGAATAGACGTGGACGAACAGTACTGCTTAACATTAATTTTTCTAGACGCAATTGCATGAGGAGGCATGCTGCTGCAAACGAGAGATGGCATTTTGCGAGGAGGCGCAGACTGGTGAGAGCGAACGAGAGAAGCAATTGTGCAAAGAGACATTTTAATTGAAACAATAAAATCTTCTGTCTAATTTCACTTACCAACAATGCTGCACAAGACATCATCGCCAGTGAGTCTGTGACACCCTGCTTAGCTTTAA
>JAJQXH010000047.1:2350000-2695000 GCA_022343465.1 Oscheius sp. G VE-2021
GTATTCTTCATTCTGGGGACATACTAAACTGCTTCAATTCGTTCTCAAACCATTAAAATGGTTTTCATTTAAAAAAGCTCACTAACTCTAGTTTTTAGTTTTTAGAGTTAGTGAGCTTTTTTTAAATGAAAACCATTTTAATGGTTTCAGAACGAAGGAACAAAGTATAAGGAACAACAAAAGTGTCACTCAATGGATGCTTGTGTTAACATAAAAAATTAAAAAATATAATAAAAATGTCGATAACAAAAAAAGAATAGTTTTTTAAAAAGTGTATTAGCCAAAGAAAAAATAAATTTTCAAATTCTTGTCATTTCTTCCTTGTTTCATTGTTTTAATCTGTCCATAGAACAGAAAATTATCAAAGAAATTTGATTCGCCATACGTCAGCTCAAAAACATTATACGAGGGTTTTAAAAATGTGATTTTTCATTATTTTTAATTTGCATTTTTTTTATCATTTAATGAAATTGAAAGTTAATACTCATGAAAAAGTAAAACACTTTCTTATTCACCATTCAATATCACTTTAATAATTCACCTGTAATAGAAACCAAAAGCTAAATTCTTATAGGCTAATTGCGGCGCCCTCAAGTGGAAAGGATTTTTTACTTCTAGGAGTGATTCGAGTTGAATCATATCTTTTGCGATTTATAAGTTTGAAATACTAATTTAAATATAATTTTGTTTTGTTTTAATGTTTCAGAAAGTCCTTAGAATCCACAATAAAGGCAGCGAAGGGTTTCGCCACACGTCATCTGTTGCTTTTTTGGTACAAATGTGAAATTTAAAAGTATTAGAAACTTGTTTCAATGTTTCAAATGAAACAGAAGTTTTCCGCAACCTGAAAAAAGTAATCATTCCAAACTCGCCGAATAAATTATAACTGGGCTTACACAGGACGAACGTTACAGTTGAATTTTGGTAATTACATTTTAACAAATAAAAATTAGATTTTGAATAAATAAGACAAATAAATGTACCATTCTTCGGACATTTTTCAGGAGCAATGCATTTGTCCTCATGACGCACAAATCCTTGGGCACATTGACAGACTCCAGGAACACAAATATCCGAACAAGGGTTTATCTAAATTTTTACGTTTCTGTTTAATCCGAAGCAAAGTAACCTTTCCTTTGGTGAGGCAGGTAGGTTCACAAGCAGATCCGCAGATTTCGTAGGCTTCATTTTTGGCACAATCTTCTGAATATTTTTTCAAAATAAAAAAAATGTTTATTGACACATGGGGTAACTGCCTGAATTTGATTGAAAGTCAGAATAAGCTTAACAACAACAAAAACTCACTTAGGGTGTACCATGAAAAATTAATAATTAGGGAATACTAAGTCAAATAATAAGAAATTTAAAAGTTGCGGAAAATATATAATAATTGTTAATTTTGCAGTGATGCCCAATGTTTCAACAATTTTTCAAAGATTGGACAAAAACTCGATTGAGTTAGAAAGCTTCTTGATATAATCAGGTGCATGAGCAGATGCATTTCCAGGTTTGCAAAGGGCTCTTGCCTTTCAATATTTGCTATACTTAAGCAAAATACTGCAAAATGACTCACTTTTGGGGCACTCTTCGGGAGGAATGCAGGTTCCTTCATGTCTTACCATTCCTGTGATGCATTCACAAACATACGGCACGCATGACAAATCGCAACGCTGTAAAAAATAGTTTATTTCTGTTGATTCCTGGTTCTATCTATCTATTTATTTTTAATTTAGTTATGTTTAAGTGTAATGTTTACTAAATGAATTGTAATTTAAAAATGAATAAAGTATTTATGTTTCACTGGATAATATTTTTTCTAGCCATAATCGGTTACTCCTCGGACCTAGTCCTGAAATTTTTTTCAACCGAATGTAAGAATGAAGCGAAATATTGAAACAATTTTCAAACAAAAAACTATGTGAAACATACCGGATTCCGGTTATCACAAGTTGGAGGACACGCACTTCCACACTCTTCAAAGATTTCTCCCACAGGGCAAGCGACTGCTTCTGTGCACAATACTAAAACACAAAACACGTTTGAAATTCGGAAAAGTAGTGAAACCTGCAAGTGCAATAAACCTGATCATGTTGGTTTGGCTGAAAGAATCGAAGGTTGCAGACAAAACATGGCAGTTGGTGTTTTGTTTCTGCACAACGTGGCCAACACGCGGTGTTTTGAGAAAGTTGATGTCGGATTGAAAACACAGATCTCTTTAAGATTCTTTATGAAAAATTCTAAAAATTGTAAAAAAAAATAGTTTGTGAGTTTTATTTTATTTAGAGAAAACCGATGTGTTTCGATGTCATTCATTATAAAAACAATTTATTAAACTATACTTAAATGAGCCTAGTTGATGTTGCTTGTCAGAGTATCTTTTTTTTAAAAATCTGTAACAGAACAAAGACACCTTTAATATATACAAAGATAAATCGAAACTCTGTGCTGAAAATTGAAAATCACACTTTCTTATTTAAAACATAGTTGTAAAATGTCTGTTACCTATTTTGCACATTTGTAAAAATAAATGACAAACATCAATTGGACATGTCTCCGTTTGCGACTTTTAAATGACTGCTAAATTTACGTTTCAAAATTTAAAAAGTAAAAACCCCGTACAGAAAGTAAGAAAAACGAGTATTTGAAGAAAAATATTGAGAAAACGTTAAAATTGTTTGATTTTAGTTTTAAAAAATAATTTTAAATGTTTTAGTACCCGATGTTATACGATTTCTGAATTAAAGCGGTCAGGGACAAACAACAATTGACAGCGTTAAAAGAAAAAAAACACTATCATTAATCTTTTTCGAGGTTCAGTAAAACCCTGTTCACTTACACTGAAAATTCAACCAAACAAGAGATTTTATTCCTTTATTACAATCCAAGCAAAGCTCCCAAAATTCCTCCTTGTCCACCAAGGGCTGGAACAGTTGGCCGATATGATGTTTTCCCAGTTTTTGCATCACCAGAAGATCGAAGGATGACAGGAGCTTGTAAAACAAAGGCCTCAACAAGAGATAAACAATTAAAACTGTAAAAACTTACATTATTTAATAAAAATACTGCAACAAATAGAAACATGAAGAGTTTAAGAATGAACATTTTGAGAAGCGGGAGTGGGTATCGTCTTTGTTTTTAAGGTTATCAGTAACGAGAGCAAACATTGCAATTGATGTGGAAGAGTCAAAAACCGAAAATGGGATCTCTGTTAATTAACAAATTAAAGTATGCAAAATTAATACTCGGCGAATGAATGGACCTAAAATAATTGAGAATTACAATTTCCAAACGTTTCAATTTTTATTTTTCCTGCCAAAGGTTGACGGTTTCATATAAAGCACATTAAATCTCCAAGATTTGTTTTGTTTAATCTGCGTTACTCAAACTACAACTAAATTACTGATAAATTACAGACGATGAAACAGATTATTTAAGCTTGAGTTTGTCTTTTTCGGCGAACTTTCAAATTGCCAATTTAAAAAAAAGATTTATTAAATGAGAGATACTTTTTAATTATCCTTTGACATGAACATATACAATGACTGTTTCCGAAACTGTAAAGAGCACAGTTTCTTTTACAATACGCAATACTCAAACAAAAATCACCTTTTGATCTCTCGGCGCTTAGAGTCACAAAAATGTGTACCTTAATCAGTCCGGCAATCGCTCACAGCCAGGAATACCCACTGAGAACGGAAAATGGCCATTTATCTGACTCAGACATCGTGATTTGTACTGAAACGTTTGGAATAAAAGGCCTTCTTTCTAAAAGATTTCAATTTCACCGGTCAAGTTGACCTTTAATCATTAATTAGTTCATAAATTTGAACCAATTTTTACAATGAGAATTATTCCAAAATATATTCTAAATAAACCAAATTAAAATTACAGATGTCATCAACCAAGCCATCTCGCCCTTTTCCAACAGAAATGATAGTTTCCTTTTTCATCTTGGCCTCATTCTCGATTTTGGCGTTTGTTCACTTCGGAATTGGGTTTGTTATTTTTTGTTTCAATTTTCATTCTTATGTCTTCAGATGGGATTATCTTATGCAGCCGTTTAGCTCTGCCGGTGCTATCTCTAATAAATGATTTTTTATGCAATTTAACTAATGCAAATGTTTCGAAATGCCTCCTTTTCACAAGGCATAGTCCCATTCCTTCAATGTGTCACATCTTGCAGACTATTGTGTAATTAATGATTCAGTTGGGATAAATTTTGTGTTGGTGAAGTATGAAAATTATGTCCTCCTGTTGGCCAAAGTGAAAATATTTTTTTAAAGTCAGAAGAAACATTAAAACCGATTGACATCGGTGGAATGTTTTGACATTCTCATAATAAAGTTGGCTTTTGTTATCCGGTAAGCCTCCATTTCATTGTCAAAAAAGCGAGCACTTACAAATGAAGAATTAATTTTTTGTTTTGTTTAATTTCATACAAAACTTATTTGTTTTAACAAAATAGCTAAAATAATATTTACTGCTGAATTTTTGACAGTTTATTTAATCTCTTTTCATTGAATTTTCGTATTTTCAAAATATTTATCTAGACTACAAGTAATAATATAATTATCTTAGTTGGACGGCCTTTGGCCGCTTGATAAAGCGGCCTTCGGCCGCTTATATGAGCGGCCTTCGGCCGCTTAGGTGGGCGGCCTTTCGGCCGCTTGGTTAGGCGGTCTACGGGCACTTGGTTATCAAATGTACCCCATGGAAGTTTTGAGGCTCATGCTAATTTTTGCACTTGCGCTAAAATGGCATTCACGCTAAGTCTTCACTACCGAGCGGTCGGCTCTTCATTCGCTCCGCTGACAAGCTGAATCCGGTCCCAGAACCTCGTCAAGGAGGGACCGTCATCGACACTACTCCTTGTTGCTGTGAGACTGGACAACGCGCCTTCGCTCAACGTCTGTCTACACAAGAAGCCCTGGAACCCGCCGGCTAGAGCAAAACCATCCGCTCAAGATCTCTCCGATCCAGCCGTGATCCGGAATAAATTGTATTGCTAAAATGGGATGGCCGCTCTCTCTTCAATAATACGTTACGCTGCTCAACACACACACACACACACACACACACACACACACACACACACACACACACACACACACACACACACACACACACACACACACACACATACACACACACAATGTTTAAAAGGATCGTGGGTAACGTTTTACGCTATATCGTATAGGGTTGTACCAGCAGTTTATGCGCCCTAAGAAGAAAGATTTTCTGTTTAAGAGAAAATTGGTCTTGTCGATTATATCGCACTTTTGCGATTTTACTTCTGCGTTTTACAAAAATGATATTTTTGTAATATTTATATTATATTGTTGCATAACTTACTCTTCCAAAGTCTTCATTCGAAGATCAGTTCTTCGACTGACCTGAAAGTTTCGCAAAAAAACATTTTTTTCGAAGTGGTCAATGTAGTAATCTTTAGTCATTTGGGAGAAGCATCTGTTCTGTTTTTGCCCACTCCGTGACCAAGAAAAACACTTTTCCCGCTGTAATGTCCCTCCCTGCCTGGTTTACTCAGCCATTGATTTCAGTTCCTTCCTACTGATTTTACCTTTCAGTTTGAGAGTCATCCCGATGTTTCACCTCCTCTTCATTCTGGTCATTGTTGGCGGAGGTTAGTGTTTAGTTTCTTTCTAAGAATTAAGAGGATAATGTTTAGCATTGTCGCAAGACGACTGTGGACCGAATGAAGTGATGAAGGAGTGTGGCACCGCTTGTGAGAAGACCTGCAACACTACTGAACCTGTAAGAATTTTAATTAAATTAACAAAAAAGGGAAATTCAGCACATCTGCACTGAGCAATGCCTGGTGAATGTGTGCCAATGCGCCGATGGATTTGTGCGTCACGAGGGAAAATGTGTCTTTCCCTTCCTCTGCCCCAAGGGTGAGAAATTCACGAAAACAAGTGCACACGCACACATGCACATACTCGCTGCCTTCTTTTAATATATACATAACAGGTTTTGAATTTTTCTCTTTTCTTTGTCTTATCAATTACTCACAGCCATGCACTTTTACATAGACACGAACACACTAACACACAGGTACCAGACACAGACACACATGTACACATACAGACACACTCAGTGGCAAACACACACACATATACCTACACGAACACCCATACACACCCAAAATGTGTATTCCACAAATCGATAAAATTGAATCGTTCAACTGTTTTGTGTTAGCTTCCAAAGTAGTTTATTTCTCTGGAAAACGGTGCTTCGACCATATTGTCGATCATAGTAAAATTGAAAAACTATATTTTCTACTAACACACACACACGCCACGTAGAAATTAAATTTGTTCTGCGGAAATAACTGTTTCGTTTCTTTAACAAAGCCTAGAAACACTGGATGACAATTTTTAAAGGACAAATGCAAACTCACTTCGCCGTTTCAAATAGGTACCTAAAATGGAAGACGTTCGCAAAAGCATTTCGTAAGTGGTCATTTACAATTGTAAAATTAACAACTGTTGGTTGGATTGTACCTATAATTTAAATTTACTTTTTTATTTTTTAAATTAATTAAGACATGCCTTAATTTAGTCATTTTCCTATGATACAACAGTGACAATAGTGGCATGTAATTTCTAGAGTGTTGAGCATCGGTTCAGACAAAAAGAAAAACTTTTTCTGAGAAGCTAAAATGGAAATAAAATGATTTTCGGAAAGTAGCTTCTGAAAACTAATTGCATGTTTTACCCTAAAATATATAATTGGAAACAAACGCAAAATAGTTCTTCCTCCTGCTATTTTTTCAATATTACCTTACGATTAGCTAGCTTATCAAGTGGATGTTTCTATTAAAAAATCGTTTCGAAATTTTCAGACTGCAAGGAAAACGAAGAACTCCTCCAGTGTGGAACTGCCTGTGAACCGTCTTGTGAAGTCCCCGAACCCGTAAGTTCTGAAATAGAAAAATAACAATTTAATTAAACATTTCAGACCATCTGTACCATGCAGTGTCTAATCAACGTCTGCCAATGCAGCCAAGGATTTGTGAGGAACCCAGAAGGAAACTGCGTCGATCGCTCCACCTGCCCTCCCAAGGCCGCCAAGGAAGTGACCCTCAACAGCGAATCCAACGAAGAAGATGACTAAACTAGTTATTGATCAACAATAGAATTAGGAAGAAAAACAAAAAATGCATCTTCTTCGGAATTTTAGTGTTTTGGGCAATTGGAAACTGTCTTCGTCGACACTGTATTTCGCTGTTTCAAATTGGTTTTCAAAAAAAATTGAACTGTTTAAAGGAGAATCAAAGACAAAGAAAATGGAACAAAAGCGACGATTGGGCCTTCAAAGAGTAACTGCTGCAGTGTAGATCAAAATGAACACTGACATGTTCCACCTACCTCCGATGCTGACCAGACTATGCTGGCTCAAACTTATTTTTTCAATTTTAAAATAATAGACCACAGCTATTCTACGCTGAAAAGAGATAAACGAAAATGACATTTGCATTTGCGAATTCCAAAATTGAGTTTTTTTAATATTAAAAAAACCTATCTACAATTTGCAGAAGCTTCGATGTTCTTCGCGATGACTCTAAAAATCAACGGGCCTCTCTGAACCCAGCCGCTTTTCTGGGCTTATCACACGAAATACAAAACACAAGAGTTGAAGGCGAAGAGATTCGTCACTGCACCATTGCTGGTTCCGAGACGACACGACCGACGCCTGAAAAAATAGGTTTTAATGCCAGGAAAGTTGCGAAAGATTGGGAAAGTTTACGACTTTTAATTAAATGTAAATTGTCAAACTTTCTATAAATTTAAATTTATTAAAATCAGCATTTAAAAACAACCTAATAGCACCTAAATGTGTTAAAACCACCATCCATTTATCACGAAAGTTGAATGCAGGCGACAGGGCGCGCGCCAATTGCCGGGCTCGGGTTCGATCCCCGCCGGTGCGGTTAAGAAGGAAACTTTGCATCCGGCGATAGAAATGGCACAACAGGGAATTTGCACTTTTGCTTACAAATATTTTAAAATCGAGCCGCCTACTCTCCCATTTTCCAAAATTCGCGAATTTTTTGAAAAACTGGGCGCCTGATTCAACCTTGAGCAAAATTAGCGCAATTTTTTGAAAAAGGGGCGCCTCCTTACGCACTGGCCGATTTTTCGCGCAATTTCCGAAAACGAAGTGCGTCTGCTCTGAAAGTAGTCAAAAATCGGCTTCCGGGAGCAAAATCAGAAGAATCACAGACCTCCTCTGACCAGAAGATGGATTTGCGGGGAAATTGGGGTCCTTTCGGATTGGAGGCGACGACAGTGGCAAGACGAGGACGGCGGCTGGCTGTAAAACGGTTTTCAGTTGAAAACTCGTGGCGTTGAAAATGCCTGCCAACTGTGTGGCAGGAAATACGGCAAAATCAATTTTTTGCAGATTTTACTTTCAAGTTGAAAAAGTGGCAATTCAAAAGGAATGGATGGGCGTGGTTTGAATCGACACTCGCGCCCAAAATTCCAATTTTTGTCTCCTTCAACGCAAAAATTACTCCGACTCACCTAAATTTCTCCTATCCTCGCAGTTCGCATCAGCTGGTTCACGCGGCGGCACTGAACACCAAAATCAAAGAAAATCAGAAGAAAAGCAGGTCATGGGAAGCCAACAAATGAAATATTTTGCTAACCGATTGAGACATAATACAGGAATATCACAACGAATGAAGAACGGAGTGGTCGCGGGGCGGAGGTCCTGGATACAGGGTGTGGTTCGGGCACGGACACCTGAAAATTATGGAATTTTTACAATTTACAAGTGAAATATAGAAATTATGCTTTATTATTATTATTTATTAAGGAATAAGAAGTGAAAAACACCCGAAACGAGCCTACACATACTTAACAACACCGTCCATTTAGTGCCAAAAGGTGTTGCAGGCGGCGGCCTGATAGAAAAGGAGCACCCGCAGCAGTGCTTCCAACTGCCGGCGTGGTCGAGTGCATGCGTGCGCGCTCCAAGCGTGCGGCCAGGGTTCGATCCCCGTCGGTGCAATATTCGTAGAAGCTGACAAACGAAGGGGAATTTTGCACTTTTTCTTTAAAAAATGGGAAAATCGAGCCGCCTACTCTCCCATTTTCCAAAATTCGAAATTTTTTTAACGCAATGTCCCCCTTGGCAGAAGGAGATGCCAAATTTCTATAGGGTGTCCCACGGCGGAAATCGCAACTTCCAGGGCAACAAAGAGCATCCGCGACAATAAATTCCTGGAAATCTGGGCAAAACCAACATTTTCAGCGAAATCCAGGCGATTCCAGGCAAAACTGCCTCATCTGTCCAGAACATGGATTTCCGGGGGAATGGGGCTCTTTTCGAAGTGAAAAAGAGGTGAAACGGAGGGACGGCTGGCCAGGAAGACGGGTGGCTGTAAAAACAAATTGTAAACTCTTGAAGTGAAATTTTTAGCCAGCTGGGTGGCCAAAACAGGGTAAATTATAGCCAATTACGCCGCTTCTCACTATCAAAATGAACAAAAACGCAAAAAGGCGTACCAGAGTGCCGTCGTTGAGCTGTCGGCTTTTCAGGTTGTTCCATCGCTCGTTCGAATGCCCTGAAAAGGGAGTTTTGGTCAGGTTTACCAGCAATATAAAAATTGTTGTTCTATTTTCATGTCGCAAATACGGACCTCCTCTGTCCAGAAGACGTTTTTAGAACCAGCACTGCGGCTGGTTCTAAAAACACATTTTAACACTTGGATATATAAGTGAAAATATGAGGCAGCTGGGCGCTAGGAAAAGGATCTCACCGTAATTTATCCCTTTCTCTCAGTTCGTGACAGCTGGCTTCAGAAGTCTTCAGAGCGGCGGCACTGAAACACCAAAATCAAAGAAGATCAGAAATTTCAAGCCACGGACATCCAACAAATGAAATATTTTGCTAACCGATTGAGACAGAATACAGGAATATCATAAAGAATGAGGAACGAAGTGATCACAGAGCGGAGGGCCACGGCGTGGTTCGGGGCGGAAATCTGAACATAAACTCATTATCCATGAGTAAATATTGAATTATATATATATATATTATTATTATTATTATTATCATCCAGTCGCTCAATTTCAACCACAGCTAGGCCAAAGAAGAGGGAAATACCGACCGGCTTGAGGTCCAGAAATAAACGATCAGCATTGTTAGAGCCAACAATCACCTCGCATAATTGGGGTTCAGCCGCTTTGTCCTGGTTCCACTGGAAGTCGGGCTTCCCGCGGCAAATCGGCAAAGTCGGGGCATTCTGCTTCTTGTGGATGCACTGGGGATGGCCGCTGAGGTAGATGGAGAGACGTCGGTTGAAAATAGAACATTAGCTTCATTTGTATACACAAGGAGAGTGAGCGCAACCAAGGCCACGCTCACTCTCCTGGTTCAGGCCTCAGGCCGGTTACAAAGCAGGCCTTAGGCCGCTTTAATGGCGGCCTGAGGCCGTTGATAGGGCGACCTTTGGTCACTTGAAGAGGCAGCCTTAGGCCGCTTTAATGGAGGCCTAAGGCCACTTGAACAGGCAGCCTTAGGCCGCTTGAACATGCTAGAGTCATTCCCTGGTTGCCGTTTCTCCACAAAACCTCTTTGTCGCATCTGACCATCTACGGGCGCCCGACTACACAGACTGTCATATGCGAGTCCTAAGGTTCGACTGCACGCGGAGACTATGGGAGAAAACGGTTTCCAGAGAACAACGGCGGCCGAAGGTCACGCAAGCGGCCAAAGGTCACTGAAGCGGCCAAAGGTCGCCCAAATAAGCGGCCTAAGACCACCAGAAAAGCGGCCGAAGGCCACTAGAAAAGCGAATGCAGAGCGCCTAATGAAGCGGCCAAAGGCCGTCTAATAAAATTGAATAATTGCGAGGCGGCCGAAGGTCGCCTTCTCCAGAACCACACAAAAAATAAAAAAAGACGTACCGAGTTGAATTTCGAAGAAATGGAGAATTGGGAAACGACCGGGCTCGGGAGGCTCGGCGCCTGGAATGATAAAATTCATTAAGCCACACAATCGAATGGTAATTTGAATAAGATAATCGAAGATAAAGTGATATTTTAATATCATCAATTCAACTATGACAATGAAGCAGACCACAAAAAAAACAAAGATTTAAAGGTGAAAATCTAAAAATAAACGAAAACAAGCGCTTACGGCTAATTTACCCGAAAACAACAGGAATTTTGCGATAACTAATTTTTTTAAAAAATCAATAAAACTGAATTGTATTAAAGAAACGTTTAAAAACAAGCGACAATAACAGAAAAAGGCGATGAAAATCCAGGAGATGATTTTAAAAAAAAGTGAATTGCATTAAATACACTGAAATTATCTAATTTGTTGAAACACTTATCTTTATTTTAGACAAATGATGCCTGAAAACAAAAAAAGCTAATATTACAGCAAAATGGCACATATTCGCAAATTTGGTATATTAAAAGCAACGCATTTCGCTAATTCACTAGAAAAACAACAAATATTCGCAAGAAATAATTTTAAAAACGAATAAAACTTACATTTATTAAAGAAAATATTTTTAAACAAAACAAAAAAACCATGAAATTCATACGAAATAAGTTAATTCCAACGTGTGTAATTACACCCTGTCAAAAATAAAGAACGTAAGCAGCGTGCGGGAATTATGATGTTGCCACAGCGATATCGGTTATCTCGACAACAGCCACGGTGAACGACCTAAAAACCACAGTGAACGACCTAAAAATTACTGTGGCGAAAAGTAGTTGATTCCTGTGGCCACTAGTGTGGAAAGTAGTTGATTCCTGTGGCCACAAGTGCGGAAAGTAGTTGATTCCTGTGGCCCAGTTGGAAAAAGTAGTTGATTCCTGTGGCCATTTGTGCGAAAAGTAGTTGATTCCTGTGGCCACTAGTGCGAAAAGTAGTTGATTCCTGTGGCCACTAGTGCGAAAAGTAGTTGATTCCTGTGGCCGCGTTGGAAAAAGTAGTTGATTCCTGTGGCCACTAGTGCGAAAAGTAGTTGATTCCTGTGGCCCAGTTGGAAAAAGTAGTTGATTCCTGTGGTCACTATTGCGGAAAGTAGTTGATTCCTGTGGCCGCGTTGGAAAAAGTAGTTGATTCCTGTGGCCACTAGTGCGAAAAGTAGTTGATTCCTGTGGCCACTAGTGCGAAAAGTAGTTGATTCCTGTGGCCGCGTTGGAAAAAGTAGTTGATTCCTGTGGCCACTAGTGCGAAAAGTAGTTGATTCCTGTGGCCCAGTTGGAAAAAGTAGTTGATTCCTGTGGTCACTATTGCGGAAAGTAGTTGATTCCTGTGGCCGCGTTGGAAAAAGTAGTTGATTCCTGTGGCCACTAGTGCGAAAAGTAGTTGATTCCTGTGGCCACTAGTGCGAAAAGTAGTTGATTCCTGTGGCCGCATTGGAAAAAGTAGTTGATTCCTGTGGCCACTAGTGCGAAAAGTAGTTGATTCCTGTGGCCCAGTTGGAAAAAGTAGTTGATTCCTGTGGTCACTATTGCGGAAAGTAGTTGATTCCTGTGGCCGCGTTGGAAAAAGTAGTTGATTCCTGTGGCCACTAGTGCGAAAAGTAGTTGATTCCTGTGGCCACTAGTGAGTAGTTGATTAAAGTGATGATGAAAGTACTTGTGCAACTACTTTTCGCACTAGTGGCCACAGGTATCACCTACTTTTTCCAACAAGGTCACATGAATCAACTACTTTTCGCACTAGTGGCCACAGGAATCAACTACTTTTCGCACTAGTGGCCACAGGAATCAACTACTTTTCGCACTAGTGGCCACAGGAATCAACTACTTTTTCCAACGCGGCCACAGGAATCAACTACTTTTCGCACTAGTGGCCACAGGAATCAACTACTTTTCGCACTAGTGGCCACAGGAATCAACTACTCACTAGTGGCCACAGGAATCAACTACTTTCCGCACTTTTGGCCACAGGAATCAACTACTTTTCGCACTAGTGGCCACAGGAATCAACTACTCACTAGTGGCCACAGGAATCAACTACTTTTCGCACTGGTGGCCACAGGAAGCAACTACTTTTCGCACTAGTGTGGCCACAGGAATCAACTACTTTTCGCCACAGTAATTTTTAGGTCGTTCACTGTGGTTTTTAGGTCGTTCACCGTGGCTGTTGTCGAGATAACCGATATCGCTGTGGCAACATCATAATTCCCGCACGCTGCTTACGTTCTTTATTTTTGACAGGGTGTAATTACACACGTTGGAATTAACTTATTTCGTATGAATTTCATGGTTTTTTTGTTTTGTTTAAAAATATTTTCTTTAATAAATGTAAGTTTTATTCGTTTTTAAAATTATTTCTTGCGAATATTTGTTGTTTTTCTAGTGAATTAGCGAAATGCGTTGCTTTTAATATACCAAATTTGCGAATATGTGCCATTTTGCTGTAATATTAGCTTTTTTTGTTTTCAGGCATCATTTGTCTAAAATAAAGATAAGTGTTTCAACAAATTAGATAATTTCAGTGTATTTAATGCAATTCACTTTTTTTTAAAATCATCTCCTGGATTTTCATCGCCTTTTTCTGTTATTGTCGCTTGTTTTTAAACGTTTCTTTAATACAATTCAGTTTTATTGATTTTTTAAAAAAATTAGTTATCGCAAAATTCCTGTTGTTTTCGGGTAAATTAGCCGTAAGCGCTTGTTTTCGTTTATTTTTAGATTTTCACCTTTAAATCTTTGTTTTTTTTGTGGTCTGCTTCATTGTCATAGTTGAATTGATGATATTAAAATATCACTTTATCTTCGATTATCTTATTCAAATTACCATTCGATTGTGTGGCTTAATGAATTTTATCATTCCAGGCGCCGAGCCTCCCGAGCCCGGTCGTTTCCCAATTCTCCATTTCTTCGAAATTCAACTCGGTACGTCTTTTTTTATTTTTTTGAGTGGTTCTGGAGAAGGCGACCTTCGGCCGCCTCGCAATTATTCAATTTTATTAGACGGCCTTTGGCCGCTTCATTAGGCGCTCTGCATTCGCTTTTCTAGTGGCCTTCGGCCGCTTTTCTGGTGGTCTTAGGCCGCTTATTTGGGCGACCTTTGGCCGCTTCAGTGACCTTTGGCCGCTTGCGTGACCTTCGGCCGCCGTTGTTCTCTGGAAACCGTTTTCTCCCATAGTCTCCGCGTGCAGTCGAACCTTAGGACTCGCATATGACAGTCTGTGTAGTCGGGCGCCCGTAGATGGTCAGATGCGACAAAGAGGTTTTGTGGAGAAACGGCAACCAGGGAATGACTCTAGCATGTTCAAGCGGCCTAAGGCTGCCTGTTCAAGTGGCCTTAGGCCTCCATTAAAGCGGCCTAAGGCTGCCTCTTCAAGTGACCAAAGGTCGCCCTATCAACGGCCTCAGGCCGCCATTAAAGCGGCCTAAGGCCTGCTTTGTAACCGGCCTGAGGCCTGAACCAGGAGAGTGAGCGTGGCCTTGGTTGCGCTCACTCTCCTTGTGTATACAAATGAAGCTAATGTTCTATTTTCAACCGACGTCTCTCCATCTACCTCAGCGGCCATCCCCAGTGCATCCACAAGAAGCAGAATGCCCCGACTTTGCCGATTTGCCGCGGGAAGCCCGACTTCCAGTGGAACCAGGACAAAGCGGCTGAACCCCAATTATGCGAGGTGATTGTTGGCTCTAACAATGCTGATCGTTTATTTCTGGACCTCAAGCCGGTCGGTATTTCCCTCTTCTTTGGCCTAGCTGTGGTTGAAATTGAGCGACTGGATGATAATAATAATAATAATAATATATATATATATAATTCAATATTTACTCATGGATAATGAGTTTATGTTCAGATTTCCGCCCCCGAACCACGCCGTGGCCCTCCGCTCTGTGATCACTTCGTTCCTCATTCTTTATGATATTCCTGTATTCTGTCTCAATCGGTTAGCAAAATATTTCATTTGTTGGATGTCCGTGGCTTGAAATTTCTGATCTTCTTTGATTTTGGTGTTTCAGTGCCGCCGCTCTGAAGACTTCTGAAGCCAGCTGTCACGAACTGAGAGAAAGGGATAAATTACGGTGAGATCCTTTTCCTAGCGCCCAGCTGCCTCATATTTTCACTTATATATCCAAGTGTTAAAATGTGTTTTTAGAACCAGCCGCAGTGCTGGTTCTAAAAACGTCTTCTGGACAGAGGAGGTCCGTATTTGCGACATGAAAATAGAACAACAATTTTTATATTGCTGGTAAACCTGACCAAAACTCCCTTTTCAGGGCATTCGAACGAGCGATGGAACAACCTGAAAAGCCGACAGCTCAACGACGGCACTCTGGTACGCCTTTTTGCGTTTTTGTTCATTTTGATAGTGAGAAGCGGCGTAATTGGCTATAATTTACCCTGTTTTGGCCACCCAGCTGGCTAAAAATTTCACTTCAAGAGTTTACAATTTGTTTTTACAGCCACCCGTCTTCCTGGCCAGCCGTCCCTCCGTTTCACCTCTTTTTCACTTCGAAAAGAGCCCCATTCCCCCGGAAATCCATGTTCTGGACAGATGAGGCAGTTTTGCCTGGAATCGCCTGGATTTCGCTGAAAATGTTGGTTTTGCCCAGATTTCCAGGAATTTATTGTCGCGGATGCTCTTTGTTGCCCTGGAAGTTGCGATTTCCGCCGTGGGACACCCTATAGAAATTTGGCATCTCCTTCTGCCAAGGGGGACATTGCGTTAAAAAAAATTTCGAATTTTGGAAAATGGGAGAGTAGGCGGCTCGATTTTCCCATTTTTTAAAGAAAAAGTGCAAAATTCCCCTTCGTTTGTCAGCTTCTACGAATATTGCACCGACGGGGATCGAACCCTGGCCGCACGCTTGGAGCGCGCACGCATGCACTCGACCACGCCGGCAGTTGGAAGCACTGCTGCGGGTGCTCCTTTTCTATCAGGCCGCCGCCTGCAACACCTTTTGGCACTAAATGGACGGTGTTGTTAAGTATGTGTAGGCTCGTTTCGGGTGTTTTTCACTTCTTATTCCTTAATAAATAATAATAATAAAGCATAATTTCTATATTTCACTTGTAAATTGTAAAAATTCCATAATTTTCAGGTGTCCGTGCCCGAACCACACCCTGTATCCAGGACCTCCGCCCCGCGACCACTCCGTTCTTCATTCGTTGTGATATTCCTGTATTATGTCTCAATCGGTTAGCAAAATATTTCATTTGTTGGCTTCCCATGACCTGCTTTTCTTCTGATTTTCTTTGATTTTGGTGTTCAGTGCCGCCGCGTGAACCAGCTGATGCGAACTGCGAGGATAGGAGAAATTTAGGTGAGTCGGAGTAATTTTTGCGTTGAAGGAGACAAAAATTGGAATTTTGGGCGCGAGTGTCGATTCAAACCACGCCCATCCATTCCTTTTGAATTGCCACTTTTTCAACTTGAAAGTAAAATCTGCAAAAAATTGATTTTGCCGTATTTCCTGCCACACAGTTGGCAGGCATTTTCAACGCCACGAGTTTTCAACTGAAAACCGTTTTACAGCCAGCCGCCGTCCTCGTCTTGCCACTGTCGTCGCCTCCAATCCGAAAGGACCCCAATTTCCCCGCAAATCCATCTTCTGGTCAGAGGAGGTCTGTGATTCTTCTGATTTTGCTCCCGGAAGCCGATTTTTGACTACTTTCAGAGCAGACGCACTTCGTTTTCGGAAATTGCGCGAAAAATCGGCCAGTGCGTAAGGAGGCGCCCCTTTTTCAAAAAATTGCGCTAATTTTGCTCAAGGTTGAATCAGGCGCCCAGTTTTTCAAAAAATTCGCGAATTTTGGAAAATGGGAGAGTAGGCGGCTCGATTTTAAAATATTTGTAAGCAAAAGTGCAAATTCCCTGTTGTGCCATTTCTATCGCCGGATGCAAAGTTTCCTTCTTAACCGCACCGGCGGGGATCGAACCCGAGCCCGGCAATTGGCGCGCGCCCTGTCGCCTGCATTCAACTTTCGTGATAAATGGATGGTGGTTTTAACACATTTAGGTGCTATTAGGTTGTTTTTAAATGCTGATTTTAATAAATTTAAATTTATAGAAAGTTTGACAATTTACATTTAATTAAAAGTCGTAAACTTTCCCAATCTTTCGCAACTTTCCTGGCATTAAAACCTATTTTTTCAGGCGTCGGTCGTGTCGTCTCGGAACCAACAATGGTGCAGTGACGAATCTCTTCGCCTTCAACTCTTGTGTTTTGTATTTCGTGTGATAAGCCCAGAAAAGCGGCTGGGTTCAGAGAGGCCCGTTGATTTTTAGAGTCATCGCGAAGAACATCGAAGCTTCTGCAAATTGTAGATAGGTTTTTTTAATATTAAAAAAACTCAATTTTGGAATTCGCAAATGCAAATGTCATTTTCGTTTATCTCTTTTCAGCGTAGAATAGCTGTGGTCTATTATTTTAAAATTGAAAAAATAAGTTTGAGCCAGCATAGTCTGGTCAGCATCGGAGGTAGGTGGAACATGTCAGTGTTCATTTTGATCTACACTGCAGCAGTTACTCTTTGAAGGCCCAATCGTCGCTTTTGTTCCATTTTCTTTGTCTTTGATTCTCCTTTAAACAGTTTTTACAACTTCTAAAAACATTGAATGTTTTTCTTTTACTGAAAAACGTTTTTACTTGAATTATGAAATTACGGAATTTTAACAAATTTACTGTTGGTAGGAGCCACTCATGCCTCCAGCATTCATTGACGTTTTCTGGATTGCTGTGATTCGCGTGGACGTTAATACAAAAACCGCTCGCATCGCTTCTCGGTATTGAAAACTGAAATCTTAAAATATTCAATCCGAAGAAATCTTACCATCTCGTGTAGTAGATTAGAGGGTTAGAAGCACTTGCCAAACAGACCAACAAGGCAGTATAGAACTGAAAATTTACCTTAGTTAGTGTATTCACTCGCAGCGAAAATACATTTTCAAACAAGGATAAAACAGTTCAAAGTGGCACTTCAATGTTTAAATGTAAGAAGGCGCGTGTTACGACTTTTGCATGCCCCATTCTGTGAATGATAAGAAGTAAAGCCTTTTCATCTAAACACCTAATTTCAGATTGAAATCCGGCGTGGAATCGAGAATGGAGGCAGCAGGCCGGACAACAGCCATCCACCAACGCCTAGAAGTGATTCCAGCGGGAGCTGAAGAGCTGAACTCATAGAAGACGGAAGGAGTGGAAATACCGAAACATCCGAAAACTCAGAAGACAGACATAGAAGCCACCGAAGACTTGGAGCACCACGTCGGCCACAGTCCTACTTTCAACGGCTGCAAGCCTTCCGAACTCAGAAGACACAAGTTCTACAACGACTGGATATTCGATAAATATGAAGTCCAACTGGGCCACAGCAATCAACTACTTTCCGCACTAGTGGCCACAGGAATCAAAATTACACTAATTGTAGTTGTTTTTTTGGAATCAAAGAACTATGTGATATTGGAGCATGTTTTGCCATAAAACTCACAAAAATATATGTGTAAAGTGTCTAAACCAAATTTTAAACAATTTCACCTGTTGAATTTACATTTTTATAATATTCAGCTCTTGTGAGTTCTAATCACCCTTTCAAATGCAAATTTGAAAACAACAGGATGATTGCCAACAAAAAAATAAACCAAGTTCTGAATTGAGTTCTTTAAGACACCTTTTAAAACATTAACAAAACTAATTTATGGAAATGCTTTTTTTCAAGTTCAAGATTTTTTTACTTTTTTAAAGGATTAGATGAATACAATTTGGTCGTTCGCGAATGAATTGATCTTCGACAAGACATTGCAATTTTTCAAGGAGTTGAATACGCCCACAGCGTAAAACATTTGAGTGGTTTTGAAAATTCGGTTGATGCTTATATTATCATGTTCCATTTCGTTTGCAAAATTTTTTTAATATTTTAAAACTATTTTTAAATTTTTACAAACGTTTAAAAATCAATTTACATAAATATTTAGTCAATTTTTCTCAATTATCAATTTCATGCTTTAATCACTGTTTCAATATCAATTCAAACCTTTCCAAGACATGCCACTGCAGTCCTTCTTCCCTTTGTGCTGCTTATCGAGTTTGTTTTGACTTTTTGCCTTATCATCACTATGAAGAAGTCAATAATAGGCTTTCTATGCCTTCTAAACTCCTATTTGTCGTTGCGGTTTCTATTGTCTGCCACGCTATGGTATTTTACTTAAAACACTACAGTACACATTATTTATAGGCATTCACTTTGCAAAGCCATGTTGACGAAAGTATTCAAAGTGGAAGTTGGAGTCTTCAGAAGATACTTCAATTGGATGGAAATTTAGATAAACCTGAAAACCTTACAATCATTAAGCGTTTGTTTATATTTTTAAGTTCATAACTCCTGTTCAGGTAGAAGTATTTTGACTACAATAGTTGAAACATTGGAAGGATTGTTGAGTGGTTTTGGGAGTGAACTCCAGCCGTTCACTCCTCTTGGCTTGGACGAAGGAGGCCTTCTTGGAGGAATGAAGCCAAGAAATGAACGGGTGTTCGGAGTTTTTCTTGAAGTACGGTGATTAATAAATTTTTGTAACAAAGTTTAAAAAAGAATTTTGGAATTTAAAAAAATATTTATGGAATTTTTTTCAGTTCAATGCTGTTGCGGCAGGATGTGTTCAAAGAGTTCACAATTTTAAAATTCTCTTTTCAAAACTGAAAAGCTAAATTATTATGGCATGCCCAAATACTTTAAATAATCATTTGGGGTCCTCAGTAGCTGCTTCAGTTAAATAAAAATATTTTGCAACCTGATTGCTGTGAAATTCTAACTGACGGTTTAGTCGCAGGTCAAAAACCACGGTTTGGACTATTCAGTGGGTTCGGAAGAGAAATTTAGTGCGATTTTAAATATAATTCTTTTGGATGCACATTCTGGAAAAGTCCCACCAAGCCATGCAAATTGTGTCAAAAAACGGTTTGTTGTTGAAATTAATCCAATTTTCGATGAAACTGAATACTTCCGGCGCAGCACAATTGTTTTACTTTTAAATTTTGTTGTTAAATAGAATTTATGTTAAAATGACAAAAACGACGGCCGTTTAAAGGAAATGGAGGTTTACCGCAAACAAAGTGAATGTTTCATATTCTCATTATGAAGTTTGAGACAGGCAATACATTATTCCGGTGATGTTTATGGGTGCAATTTTCTCTTATTAGGTGAATTCCTAATGATTTCGAATATTTACAAAAATGCAAAATGCGAAACTGTCAATGACCAAAATATCACGTTTAAAGTAGTTATCCCTAATTTTTTATTAAAAAAAGAGAACAATTTACGTATGTAATCTTTTTTTACACATTTCAATTTTATCCCGAAATATAAGCTCTGTTTTTTATTCAATGATATTTCAATCTATTGAGATTTCAAACAAAATTCGCAGATTCCACAATCATTTCATTATTGGGAGCAAAAAGAGGGCTAGTTCGAATCGAACTGTTTGTGCATCAAATGTTCTTCTTGTTTTGAAAAAAATCTCTTTAGGTGTTTGTTGCAATTCTTTTAAAAAATAAATAAATACAAAACTCGGATGTTCCCCTCAATCGAAAAAAATGAAAGAAATCAAAAAGAAGTTATTCCTGATTTATGTTTGAATTTAAATGAAGAATTTACTAAACCCTATTTTCAAAAAATTTAATAATCACATTTTGGTACGCTATTTACAGTGAAATGTAAATTGGCATAGTTCCAAAGAAAAAAAAATAAAATGCATAGCGAATGCTTTGAAATCGAATTAATGTTGTTAAGAAATACGGATTTAATAGAACTTCGTTCGTTGATCAATAAAAATAAAACAAATTGTATTAAGGATTTATTCTGAGCACCATCCCCAGAAGATTCAAAATATATATCCTATCACTTCCAAAGATACAAAATCTGAGATCCGACCGCCTTTTTCTCGTTTAGTTTAGAGTTAAAAAAGAATACAGAAAAAGACGTCCGTCTCCCTTACAGTAACCCTAGTTGAGCGCTTTGGAAAGAGGGGAAAGAAGTCATCCAAATAGCTGATATGTGCGGAGAAGGTCATGTGGAGAAAAGATATATATCGCAGTTGATATTAGCTTATTTACAACATTGAACTGAGCAAAGGGGACCCGCCGAGGCTACTTTTCACTCTTCTTCGTCGACTGCCGACTGAAGCGGTCTTTGTCTCGCATCGACTGCCGGGCTGAGGAAGGACGCGACGGCTGCTGAGACTCCGGCGGCTCGGAGCTGTCGTCCTGAAAAGACAGTTGTTATTGATTGGGTGAAATGTTTGCATGAAGTTTTCAGAGTATTTTATGTTTGACGTTTATCTTCGGATCATGAACTGTCCTCTGTGACTGCTGTAAATTTCTAAAACTATAACTTTGTTCATCTTAAAATCTCAAAAAAACTTAATTATTTAGAAAATGTTTCAGCGGCCACACGTTCAGGAAAAATAAAAAGGCGCAAACAATATGTGGAAACACTAATTTAATCAATCCACTAATCTAAATATCAAACCTCTAACTAAGAGTATGTTAATGAGAAGACATTTGTATAACTTCATAGTTTTGAGAATTATGAAGTTACGCGTTTTCTGTTTTGCTACAAAGTGTTCTACAATTTTTAAAACAAATTGTTTACTATTAATTTTTCCTAACATTTCCCAAAATGACAATTGATTTTTTAATGAAAACACTCTACTTTCTAAAGAATCTAATTTGGGATTCTAGTGTTTTTTTTCAAATATGTTTAATAGTTGTCATGTATGGATAAATTTATAAAAGTTCACTGAGTAAACTGCGTTGAATGTTTTAGAGAATCTTCAATTTCAGTTTTTATTTCTATGGCAATCCTGAGACATAAGGATTTTCACAGTTGAAAATCTGAAAACCCACCTTGTCATAAATTCTGTACTCCGGATTCGTCATATACCACGTGAGCATGACATCATAGAGGTATTTGTACTCGTCCTGAAAAAAATCACTTAAAATGTTTTTCGGGTAAATTCACTTCTACCTTACATATAATTCAAATTATTAGGGATTATGTTTCTGTGGTATTAATGACGAGGCAATCCCAAGATTTAAAACAAAATCATTAATTTCTCCTTTCATCGCAAAGTTCACATATTTGTGAGGATATTGTACCATTTTTTGTATTTTGTGAAACTTTTTTAAAACTTTCAACAGTACACAATTTTTTGTTTTTTTTTTAAAAATAATTGAACAGTACCATAAAATAATGCTTTGATCGAATTTACATTTGGACAATTTAGTTTTTTAATGTTTAAAAAATATTACAATCGGTTCAACTTAATTTCCTATGCAATAGCAATCAAAAAACAAAAACAAAAAAGACAGATCTAAAAATTACAGATCTGAAAAAGAAAAATATTTTCTTATTTCAATTTTTTCGGACGAAGCAATAAAATTGGTCATAGGTTACCTTCATATCAATGAGTTGCGGTCGATTGATCCTCATCATTTTCACAGCGTGGAAGACGTCCACTTCGTGATCGATGTCCATCTGATCGATGCATACGTTGGCTCCTATGTAGACACCGACTCGGGAAACTCCGTTGCTGAAAATAGAGTTTATTTATAAGCTTTAGATTTTTACAAAATTTTAAAGCAGCCGAAAGAAACCTCTGACGTTTTTCAGAGTTTTCGAGAAATATATCAAAAAATACCAAAACTAACTGTGACATGACGATGGTGGGTTTGGTCTCCGGACGATCGGGCGCCCTCTTCCTCCAGTTTCGAGCCATCTTGATCACTTCTATCAATCCAGTTGTGGACAGAGGGACTTTGTTCTCGATTGGCCACATTCGAACCTATACAAGAAATGGAAAATGTCAATTTATTTTTTAAAAAACACAATCTTTTTACGTATTTAATATTAAGAAAATATTGTTAGAGTTTAGAGGTTTGTTAATTTAATTGTTCTAACGCCTTAGATTAAACTCAAAGCATGCTTCAGAGTTTTTAAAAGTTGTTTCATTTGTTTAACACGTGTGCCTGATAGTACTGTGAAGCTTGCGAAACATGTTTTCCTTTTCTTTATTTCTGCCTCGAGATTTTTTCCTTCACAAATTCTAAGATAAGTGTGTCGTTTTCCCCCTGTTGAAGTTATGATCGTTCGTGTGAATAAAAAACCGTAAAACAGGCATATTTTAATAATGAAAATTTAGTTCAGACTGCTTGGAAAAGGTCAACATTTCAAAATCAGTATACGCAAAATAGGTGAAAATACTTTTAAAATTGTTACCACCATACGCCAAATTGGGGTTATTGTTTGTGGGTGAATATTTGTTTTCCGCGAAGCTTTGAAATGCGTTAATCTGTCGGACAAAATTTTTACAAAAAGGAAATTTATATCACACAAGTCGACTGTTTCCAACTGTCAGACTTTCTGTCGTTCAACCAAACTTTAAAAAAATAAAAAAAAGTTTATGTGTTGCGTTCTTACCTGGATAATGCAGCATATCCTCACTTCTGCGTCGATTTGCTGCCCACTCGCCCCACTGGCCATGATGTCCGAGATCATGAATGTCTGAAAAATTCTCAGTTTAAAGGTTCATAAAATTTTGCGGTAGACATGTTAGCCGGAATTTTAGGGAAAATAAGGGTTTTTCTAAGGTTTGTTGATTTTAGCATGTTAGTAGAAGCGCAGTTAGTATCAGACCAATTTCTGAATGTGGCCGGTGGTGTCCTTCTGAAGATCGGCCTTTTCCCTTCGGATGTTCAGAAGACGTTTGATGTCGGCGGTTCCTTTCTAAAGACACACACAACTGAGACAGTGACATGGACATGGGTCGGACGTTTCAACTATACTTAGAATATGGGCACATTTTTTCTTTTCAATGCGAGGTAGCGTTCTACAAAGTTCTTTTATCCAAGTATTGCTGGAATCAAAGTGTTCGTCGAATGTATGCGCTTATTTTTAAATTTTTATTGTCAAAGTTACCTAATAATCCTAATAATTTTTTTTGGAATTTCACCAATTCATCAGCCTGGTCACCTTTAAAATTTATATTTTTTGAAAATTTGGTTCTGACTTTTGCATTTTTTGCGAGTCCGCCACGTTTTAACGCGATTATATTCATCCATTTTATTTCTGAAGAGACTTTCAAAGATTAGGAGCAAAAAGGGCACTGACCCCATTTTTCAGCCAATATGTTCCACTCGCTTCGTTTCCAAGTATTTTTAAATACAAACTCAAAAATATTCTTTTCATCTAAATTCCTCAGAATTTAATTTGTTTTGAGTTTTGAAATGCCTAAAAACTCGAAACTAGAGCTACTTTCAAAAAGTTCTCCGACTATTTTTTCTATCAAATTCTTGGTTTTAATAACCATTTTTTTAAGACACGTAAATGTTTCAAACAAATGTTTTCACAGCAGTAAAAAATTATAAATGTTAGAACTCCTGTGGGTAAAAATTGGCTGTAAAATTGTTATTAATATAGAATTCTGCTTTGCCTAAAAATTTAAGTTGCAGTTTAAGAGAATTTAAGTGAAGAGAAAGGACGTGGACCTCAATTTCTGAAAGAATCCCCTTTTCTTCCAAATTTTTGGATTCTATTTGAAAAGTGCATGTTTAAATCATCATTTTTATTCTACTGTCAAAAGTTTCAGGTTGATGTAATAGATTTTTTCTTTCAAAAGCGATTCTCTAATATTGAAGTACTATTGGAGATGCATGTTTTGGGTAAACCTTAAAGGAGTAGTCCGGCACCTTTTCTTTTCTCACGTTATTCTAATTTGTGGTCTTCATTTTCCATTGCTTGTCGGCGTTTGTCGACACTTTTGGTCAAAAACGGCCTGTTTGGAAGTACTTTTCTCAATATCTGGCCATCTTGGTTGAAAATAAGGTAACGGTTATTGTTTTCAACATCAAGGCGAAGCTTTTGAGCCAAAAAAGGTGGAAATGTGGAAAAGGTGCCGGATTGACCCTTTAAATGTCATTTTTTCTGAAATTTAATAAAAAAACTTTTTTTTTCCCAAAGTAACGGTTACAATTTTTTTCGTCGGCACTTAAAATTCAAGGGGGCAATAATGTATTCAATTTTATGATTTTTGAATTTTGTAAACATTGAAAGCCAAGTTTTCTCAACTTTGAAAGCATTTATGAAGTTGTATTTTTGTTTTTATGTCACTTTAGGTTGTAATTGGTCAGGAAACCCTATAGTTCTGATTATCAAAGTTAAAAATAAAGCATTCTATAAATTCTGTATAAAGCGTGTTTTTCTCCCACTATATTTTTTTCCTCCCACTTTTCCTATAAACTGTTTTCTTTAAAATTGTATTTTCCAAAAAACATATAATTGTATGTTTTAATAAAAATTTAGAAAAACTGCTTTTTCCCATACAATAGAAAAAAGTGGAATTGTTTAAAAGCCGCCAGTGTAACATTTACTTTAATTTTAATGCCTTAATCCCCCTTTAATCGTTGTTTTTAGATGAGCAAATAAGTTTTTGACCCAAACAAAGACAGTGCATCGGACAGAACATAAACGAAGGGACAGAGGTGCTCTCTCCTAATTCCGTTCTCCTGCGAACCTCTCCGTAAGGGTCCTTCTCCTTCTTTTCCTTGTTCTCCGCCGATTTGGCCCTTCTTCGGCTGCGGACGCTCAGCCACCGGGTGGCTCCGTCGTGGATTCTTCCGCGGTACTGGGGCTTCAGACGAAACGACTGCCCAGGTGGCATCCCATTCCGCCGAGGTTCTTCGTATCCGTCGAGTTTCGGAATCAGCGGCGTCTTTTGGCCTTCGGCGCAAATCTCCGCAGGCAACTCCAATTTAAGACGTATTTTCGGTTTAAAAATATTTTTTGTAACATCATTTAAATTTTCCAACCAGCCATTTTTTCGTTTGCATAGGTTGATTGTTGTTTCTCCTGCCAATTTATTATATGAATAATCTAAACACAAACAGAATATCGAAATTGGAGATTTTAAAACTGGTAACTGATAATTTAGCCCGCTGTATAAAACTCAGGCTAAATTATCTGCGTTTTCGACATGTAAATAAATACAGAAAAATTGTGAACTTGTAAAAATTACAAAAAAACCTTATTTTGCTTATCAATCTAAGTATTCATCAAATCAAACGGTGGTTGAAATCAAGTTAAAATTGTCCTCGGTATTCACGTTCTCCCTCTAATTTTCCTAATTTTACAACACTGCTGAAGCAACACCAATTGCAGCCCGGAAGCACATTGAAAGCAACAAAAAGCTTAAAAATGCAAAAGTATAAGAAACCTACTCTTTTCATGACTTTGACCATGTGTGATGTCATCGCAGGGTATTGATGGTAGTTAAGGACCTGCAATTAAAATAAAATTAAAAGGATCAACAGAAAAGTAAAACCTCGACGATGAAGGGACCGTAGTTGGCCTTGCCCTTGTTGTGGATGAAGGTAGGGTAGTGCTGAAAAGGTAATACAATAGGCTGCGAACATTACTCGCGCTGGTACTGGGTTTTATCCCCATCGGCTCCATGTGTTGCTTATATTTAATCAATTTCAAAAATACTTAATTATTTCTTAAAATTCAGGGTATACGTAAAGAAACAATAGTGATCTATTGTTCACTGTCGTGTCCATTATCACAACAAATGTAGCAAATTCAACAAATTTGGATAAACTACTAAATCCACTATGCAATATTTTGCTTATGCAAATCACTAAAACACATGCATGCTTCAAACAGCCCTTGTCTAAATTTTCTTGTCAAGTAAAATGTTTGGAACACCTCTTGGTAATGGAAATATGTAGCAAGTTCTTGTTTCTTGTAAAAATTACAATCCTTGTCTTTCTCACAAATAATTCATTTTGGTAAAAACCACTAACTTTGGTAAACAGCGATTCAATTTCAGCCAAGTTAAATTTGTTATATTTGTTTTATAACTAATTCAACAATCTGGCTGAATTACTAATTTTGCCCACCATGTTATTTTTATTTGCGAAAACGTAATTTAAACAAGAACCCATTCATGTTTCAAAAGTTTTTTTAAAAAATAAATTTCTCATACATGAAAATGTACCTACCCTCTGAGTTCCTTGGTTGCTGAGGTTGACTACAGTATGACAGGAGTGGTCGTAGATCAAAGTCCAGAAGGAATCCACAGTACTCTGCTTCGGCCATTCCGTCACGATGAATTCTCCTTTTCGGGTAAATCCATCGACCTGAAATATATAAATAGTTTTCTTGTTACGGGACTAATGTTTTGAAACCGTTTTAGAAGGTCATAATAATGTTTTTTCTCGATAGTTTCATGTACTTCTTTAGAATTTCAAAAACAGGAAGGTATTACAACAGTCATTAATCAGGTTATTGATAAAATAAGGCACAGGTTTTTTTCCTGTTCACAAATAAGTATTATTTCCAACGCTAAATAGAAACTTTCCTTAAAATAGTCAAACTATAAAAGTAGACTAATTAAACAACCAAATAACAAAGAAATTCACCTTTTCTCTTTTACAATTGTTGTTAACCGGTTACTACGTACAAGCTCATTAAAATTTTACTAGATGGGAAGTGGCATAAGCAGTGTGCATCAAATCCGACAAAAATGTTAAAGCATAAATGAAACATTCAAGACAAAGTTTTACCCCTAAGCTGCGAAACCTGTCAGTTTCATTAGTAAAAGTCTCGCGCTGTTCTATACATATTTATTTTCTCAAAACATATAAATAGAAAAAGAGAGAAAAGAAGTTTCCTTTAAGTATCCATTGCACTTTGCTGAAATTTAGAACCACTAAACGTGAGGTTGTTTTCGCTTAAGACTAGACCCCATGTGCGGAATTGTTTGAGAAAAAGTAAAACGGGCGTCGCTCCGTTGTCAGTCTAATTGGGAAAAGTGCGCATTTGTTATTGGAAGACGACCCCGCGAGGCCCGTAAAGCACTTCGCCGCCTGTTCTCGATTCCTCAGAGGCCGAACAGGATTTCCTCCGAGTTTTACTACTTTCTCCTCATTTCGCCTACGCCCCTCTCATGTATGTCATTCGCTTTCTTGGTTTTTATTTTAAACATTAAAAAAAGTTTTTTTCCATTGTTTCTATCTTGTAAAAATCTTTTTTTCTCTTTGTTTCTGATTTTTCAAAACATTTCGCAAATCACAAATAGCATTGCCAGTCGATTGGTGAATTTTACAAAATTAAATATGGAACCTTGACGTGTTCATGATCGTTTTTCCTATAGACAAGTTGATGAAACACTGCGACAGTAACAATTATTTTTTGATTCGTTTCTTTGTTTAAAAATGAAATTCCTTACAAAACTCGACATGTATATTATTTATCTGTTTCGTGTCAACTTTAAGTTAAATATGTCAAATTGATATCATTGAACGTAGAGTTGGCATCGGTTAAGATGAAAATTAGATTTGTATCTTCAACCTCTTTTAAACACACGAAATCAGTTGTTTTTCTATGTAATAAAATTATCTGAAATTCAAATAAAATCGTTTTTTTGTTTGTTTTTGAAATTGGTTTTTCTGTTTTTAATGAAATTTGATCGTAATTTTCCTCGAAACCCACTTCAACTGCATTGATGTAGGTGTAATCCTTGCTTTCTCCGTGCAGAGTCTGGAGGTACGGTCGGGCGTGGTCAGCTGAAAAATTTGAGAATAACTTTATTCAACGAAACAAATTGTTATGAGATGCTATTTAAATATCTATCTGTCAAAATACATTTTTGCGCTTGCAATTCATCTGAATTGCCTTCTTTTGCTCAGGTAACTGTATTATTTCTATTACTAATTGGGTTTCGAGCTGACGATCAGTAGACGACGGTTAAATAACAATTTACATGAGGTAATTATTATAACTGCCTTCTCTTTTTACGCGAGCGTTATTATAAAGCTTGTCTTTATTTTTTTTAAAAATACTAAGCAAACCATAAAAGATTGGCTCTATATTCCGAAAATGTCCCACGAAGCACAAAAACCTCTTCCTGTTCCCCTTTCCCTTATCCAAATGGCGCTGGAAACTCACGCGGAACGACCATCACGTCTCTGTTTTTGCCTCTGTTCTCCAGCCGATGGCCGCCTGCGCAGTCTCCGATCCGAAGAGTTGGCGTCAGCTGGAGCAGCATCTGAAACATTTCTCTTTCTTGATTCTTTCTTGGTTAGAGTTGGTTTTTTACCATACCGAAGATCCTACTAATCGGTATATCTTAATACATTTATCCATTTTGATTGGAACATGGGTTTTTGTTTAAAAAAGTTTAATTAAATTTTGGGTTTGAGACTGTATAGTAATATTACTTGTAATATTCTTCGAGAACACTATGTCAAATTTATTGCCACTTCATTCCACTGTTTCAAAACTATGTAAAATTCTTATCAAATATTCCAGTTTCAATTCTTTCTAAGGTAAAATTAGCTAAATTACAGTTCTTAATTAGTGTTGCCGAATTTACACCGATATCAATGCTTATTCAATCTTAGAACCAGAAAACTCCTTATTCCTGGCGATGTCCATCAGCACTTTTCTTTTTCAAAGCGCCTTTAAAGCATCCGGCTGATTTTCCCCTCCAAGCGGGATTTGAAAGGTCAAAAAGCCTCAGGCCGGAGGATGTTAGTGGGTCGGAAGATGCTAATCTTCCGCTTTTTCTTTCTCGGAACAGCGGTCTGATGGTATCTCAGGGAAAACATTCGCGCTCCACGCTGCACTGCCCCACGCGGGAAAGTTTTTGCGGTTTCCTCGGAATTCTTGAAATTTCAATTTGAAATTCATATTTTTACTAAAGCTGAATGTTTTGATAGCTTATTTAAACGTTTTGATTTTTACTTACTTTAGTTGAAGGGTTACTTGCCAGTGTTCAATAGAATGTGCTGTTTCTAAACATCTTTCGTTTACTTAGTATTTGCTTTGATTGATCGCTCAGATTTTTCTAACAAATGATATTTCTAAAAATTTGAAGGTCACATGAATGTTTCGCTTTTTCCTCATTTTAACTTCAAATAGGAATTTTTAATCGGCGAGCGGCCTTTTAAAAACAGAACAAAAAACGTTCACGCTCCACGCTCCACGCTGCACTCGAATTGAATTTTTTTAAAATGTAACAGAAAGTTTCCTTTTTAAACAGTTGTCATCTGCTGAATTAAGAGAAAAACGGCGTTATTTACGATCCCGTGGGCATATTTTCCGGCGGCGACCTTGTTTTTCCTCCTGTTAGAATTGGCGACGCGCATCGTTGACTTTATTCGATGAGGCTCCGTCCTACCTCATTCTACCTCCATTCTTCTTTCAACAGAAAAGCCTTATTGTTTCATGAATAATCTGAAATGTTTAATAACTTTTTCTGCCATTAATAACCAAATGTTATATTCCTTCTTTAACAAAATAATTCATTTGTTGTCAATATTCTGACCAGTTTATTTTCACTCAATCACAGTCGTCGCCAATCATAGGCCCTAGCGATAGTCAACAAACTTTTGTTTACTTCAATGTTCCAACTTTTTAATTTCCTATTTTGACTTTTTGAAGATGTAATTCATTGAAGTAAACCAAAGTAGATTTGAATTTTACCTTGTTCTCGTGGGTCTCCTGGGTTTCCAGCAGTTCCCTGTTCTTCTTCGCTTTGTACATGCTGCTTCTTTCCTTCAGCTGATGCATTTGGATCGGATGGACGTTGCACATCACAGCCTAGAAATTACTTTTATTTGGAAAGCAGGATTTACATTTTTCAATTTCTACAGTTTAACGTAACCAATAAAGGTTCCCATTAAACATTTTGCTAGAAACATTATTAAGATACGAAACCCCAAGAAGCCATTCCTTTAAGTTTATAAATTTAAAATGGAAAGTTTTGAAAAAAAAAATGAAATGTTTAGTACAACAAACTTAAACTTGTGAACATCGTCAAAGACAACGAAAAACATTTTAACTCTTTTGCATCATCACGATGATGTAATAAAGAACCATCCAAAACCATTTTTCATTCTTGGAAATTTTTTGGTATTACTTGTGTTAAAAGTTTCGTTGCTTTTTTAAATATAAATATAGTTTCCACTTATACCAACAAACTACACATTAAAAATAATAAGAAATTTTGTCGATTTTTTCTTCAATCAATTTGAATTTTGTATTCACTCACCTCTGACAAAGCGTCGTAGATGAACTGGTACTGATCCACGGAATCGATGAGGTGAGGCCTGGCGTTTACCAAAGTCTTGGCGTACTCGTAGACATCCAATTGTCCCGTTTTCTTCATCAGCTCCAAATTTGCGTCCAGCGCCAAGAAAGCCCCGCTTCGACCCGCTCCGTTGCTAAAACAAAAGTAGAAGGAATTTTGCATAAATTTTCGCAAAAAATAAAAGGCCTTCAAAACTTGATAATTTCAATTTACATTTGTTAGATATATCATTTTAATTATTTACCAAAGTATCAAATAGCGTTTTTTCTAATAAAAGAAATAACATTGTTTGACCGTTTTGAATAAATGGCAATTTTAAAAGATGATCCTTGTTTCAATTAAAGGTTGAAATCTTTGCGCGATCCAATCATTCACTTCTAGAAGGTTGTGGCTAAAATAGAAATATATCAACTTTAAGCAAATATACTTTGAATAATTTTATGTTTTCAGGACAATCCAAAAACTTACAATTTAAAAAATTTTTGGATAAAAATCGAGGCGTAGTGTTAAAAAATATAAAACAAGAAAAAATAACTTTGAACTTTCATTAAAAATTGCGATTTCTATACGTTTTTTTCAGCAAAAAACCATGAACACGGGTTTAACAAACTTTAGATTTATTTCAATTGATGCATGCTTTCAAAACTTTTGTTTCTTTTTCCTTATTTTATTCAGCTTGTCGATCAATTCATGTTTTGAAAATGTAAATACATTTGGGCGTCTAGCGTGAGAGATTTGATAAATTCGTGTAATTGCAAAAGCGCACTTTCTCCAGTAGTGCAGAGTTGGATGTTAAAATGTTGAAACAAAGGAATTGCCAAAAGTGTCAATCAACTAATTGATCACCCAAAATCGCCAGACGGTGACATCTGCAGACAGTCCTTTAAGTATTCTAGCACTTGTAATTAAATGTTCTCTAAACTTTTCAAGTTATTTCATACCCGGAAAACCAAAGTACAATTGAAACCCTCAATGATCAAGTAGTCCTTCCTCGTCCCTGTGTAGTCCTTGTTTTTCTCTCTTCCAACCTGCCCTTCTAAATTAGTCTGATGTTTCGTTTCTCTTATTTACCGCCCTCCCGCCGCCTTTGCAACCCGTCCAACGCCACTTTACTGTTACATTGTTGTGGATTACCGGTTCCGCGCGAACAACAATACGAGTGACCCTCTTGACTCCGCCCCCTCGCCCCGCCCCCAAGGTCAAGAACCCCCCTTAAGGGCACAATTCACACCTGATTCTATAGCTTCCAGTGGGCATTGTCTGCCAAAGGTCGTTTTTTGAGGTTCTTTTTTAAATTTTATAGTTTAAAATTTAAAAAAAATCTAATTTTCAGACACCGGAAATGCTAATTTTCGTAAAATTAGCTCTATTGACGTTCATTTGCTCTGCTGTGGAAGGAAAAATAGCCAGAGGTACGTTTGATTGCTTATTTGTTGAACTCACTAATAGAAGTTGTTCGTTTGAAACATTAGCATAAATGACAAACATGTTTTAAAAATTTATTTCCATTTTAGGTAAAATGTATTTCGATTTAAAATCTAATTAAAAATAAATAGCCTTTATAGACGTTTGCTTTGTTTATAAACAAATGTTTATGAAAACCGGTAATGTCAAAAAAGTTTTGACATTTTGGTTGCCAGCTGGTTGGAATTAATTGTTGGTTCTAAACACTTCAGAAGTGCTTTAAGTTACATTAAGCTGATTTTTTCTTAAATCACAAGGATAGTTGAAAACGCATAAAATTTCAGCTTCATAGTGAAAATGCTCGGCTGCAGTTTAGTGTCTCCAATTTCAAGATTTTCACAAGAGCTAAACGTGAAACATGAGGTTGAATTATTTTTTGAAAATGCATAAAATTTCAATAATAAACATTGAGACGTGAATTAATTTGATTAGCCATTTATTTATGTAAATAGTACTTTATTACACTAAAACACTCACTCCACAAAATTTGGAATTTTGAATCTACTTTTCTTTAATTTGAATAAGTTTGAATAACTTTTGGTTAAATTTTTTCACAATTTATAAATAATTTAGAATCCGATTTAGGAAGTCAAAAATAGTGTTCTAAAAATATCCTTTTTTTGCTTGTTAAAAAAATTCACTTTACAAAATTTTCAGGTCGACTTTTAATAAAACGAAGAAGTCCATCTGCCTTCTCTCTAGCTAGGATCCAACGAGAATATGATGATGACGACCAGGAAGAAGAGGGATTTGAATCGAAAAGTGGTAGAGGTGAGTTTTTGTTTTGAGTTTTACTAGTGTTTTTTTCTTTAAAAAAGGGTGTGGCCCAATTGAGTGAAAGTTTTCTGGTGCTGTAATGGGTGAACTTGGATTATAATGGGGTGTAAATATATTATATAAGCCAACACCGGGAGAAAATCAAAACTAAAAGAAATGCCAATTTTTTTGAAATACAATTGAAACGGGAAAGTTATTGTTATTTCTCAATTCTCGTGCGCAAAGTCATCTGAGCTGTTTCGACAACTAACTTTGAAGGGTGTGGCCAAATTGAGCTAGTTATTTTGAAATATAACCGAAAAATTTATACCTAACTTATAGAAATATTCCGCTTACTTTCAAAATTGAGCTTTTTGAAATTCTGTCATGTTCAACACAATGATATGGTAAATGCTCATGCCAATTCTATATAAATCTACGTATATGAAATACGTAGATTTATTGATGTCACAACTACCTTTGTTGAGTACACTGTATTTTTGAAAAGATGATTTAAATATGTCCGTGTGGTAACATTGTTTTGAAAACTTAACTTCAGCCGACAAATCTCGCCGTCGAGATGAAGTAGTCAACGATGGAAAGTGTCTTCAAAAATGCAATAATCGACTAAATATAGGAATGGACATGGTAAATGTAAGTTGTTTTTGTTTTATTTACCATTTAAACTATAAATTTTAAAAACATCTTGGAAGTTTTAGGCGCACATGGCCTTCGGAAGCATCGTTTAAATTTTCTTTTTTGTTTTTGAACTAAAAAAGTTATTTTTATATAAATGTTTAGGCTCACATGGCATTCGGAAGCATCGATGTCCCTTCTGTCGCGGAAGGGAGGGATTTGAAGTTGTTTTGTCTTTTGGATCGGCAACATAGCAAATGCATAGGTTGGTAATTAAAAATTATTAAACTACGTGTATTTATGAGCGTAAAATTCAGATGACTGTGGGTATACGGTACAATTCAATCTGAGGGAATACGTATGTCGGCATAGGCTTCCGGAGGTAATTTACCAGATTTTTTGCATATTTTTTTATTTCGTTTGTATTAGAGTTTGGTCTGTTGATCTGCATTCCTGGAATCCGGATAATTCGAATTTTAACTTCAACAAACGGCAATTTTTTTTGATTTGCAAATGTAACAAAAGTTTAACTTATTTCGTTTTTATGAGATTTTGTGTTATCAAAGTGAAATTGCCGTTCGAATTCCTAAATTATATAATCTTTTTAATTAACACAATGTTTCAATAAATTCTTAAAACTAAAGTATTTTTTCCTTCATAGTTCACGCAAGACAATGCTTTAAAAAAAGTCTTTAAAAATTCACCAAGTGAAGCCGTCTTCGAAATTCAAAATTTCTAAAATTTCTTACAGATGTTGCAACACCAGCCGGGTTATTCTCGCGCGGCCCCTTAAACAAACTGCGCCTTTACAATAATTCGCTAGGAAAAAAACCCGGCCTTAAAAAAAACTTATTGATTGTTCTCCATAACTACTTTCAAAATGAAAAATTAATTTTATGACAACACCTAGAGGCTCAAATAGATGCTTAAAAATTAGGGAAATTGCATTTAGGTAATAACGGCAGTTTACAAAACAAAAATGTAAACTCACAGTCCTCGTAAATATTTTCTACAGAAGTTTTCCAAAGAACTCTAGCCTTGTGTTTCAGTACTTTAGTTTGAGAAGGCTTTGTCAGAAAATGATAATACACAAGACGAACCAAACAATATTGTTTGTTCCTTATGCCGTTTTTAAAAGAATTTGCAGTTTCCAAAAATAAAGTGTTTCAATGTTGCGTTACCTCAGCTTAGGAAAAGGTTTTATTCGCAAAGTAATTCATCGCTAGAGTCTCGACATTTCTATATTTCTTTCAGATGTTGCAACACCAGCCGTGTTATTCTCGTGCGGCCCCCTACCTTCTGAGGCATTGTCGGCCCCGTTGCGGCAGTTATGTACCTTTGGAACATTCATTGTCCGGCTATGCGTCCAGGTAAACAAACAGGGCACAAATGGGGTATTAACGTTGCGCCCATGTTGCACAAGGGCTTGATACGCTTTGGGTAAATGCGGCCTGCAAGGACTTCGGTAGAATAAAAAAACAAATTAATGTGGGATAAGTGTTTTTGAATTGTAAAAAACTTCACAAATTAAATCTTGTGTCATTTCACATGTTAAAATAAAAATCTTATCTTAGATATTGGATGAAACGAGGATATTTGGAATATTTTTTTGTCCGAATGTTTCTAGACTACCGAATTATTTTTAAAGATTGCCAAATTTGCTAGTTCATTCTTTGCTTGTCTTTTGCTTAATTTTTATGATTCTTTATAAATCAGTTTAAGGTTTTAACCGGAAAATAAGATCGCATCCCTTTACAAACGCCAATGTTTTCCTATGTTTTCTCACAAAAAATGGATTTCTATAAAATATAAATATTGAATTCACTTCAGATGCCGTCAATTGCTCTGTGACCACACCTGCACCAATTTCATCCTTGACAAGGTCTGCGGCGAATCGAAGGGAAAACGTGCCAGCGACTTTCTCCTTGATTTCACGAGGCTACAGGTGATTTTAGTATATTTTGTACAACTTTAGGGATTACGCCACTTCTTAAAAGATGACATTAATGCTTCACACTTTTTAGAAAATCATAAAAGTTGTAAACAAAACAATAACTTCCTCAGAATGACTCATGATTATAATTAAAACAATGATTTTTTAAAGTTTTTGCTGAGGTTTCGCTAAAACAACCTAGTTAGATACTTTATTGGCAAATTATTTTTTAAATTATAATTCTATGCGAAACTGTGATCTTTGAAACTGTAGCCTTTGGAACTCTTGCATTTGCAAATGTTAAAAAACCAGAAGTTAAAGCCCCGCTTCGCGGGTCTTTTCCTTCTGGTTTCGGCGGCCTTCGGCCGCCTCGGGGCCGCTTCGCGACCCAACGGACAATAACGTTAGCGGGTGAGCGCTCGGGTCGGGTACCAAAGTGCGGCCGACCGCTCCGGCGCTTCGCGCCTCCACGGATGGCGGTCGCACTTTGGTACCCTCCCCTCGCTTAATCACCGCGCACCCATTTCTACCCTCTGGAAATGGGAAGGCCTATTCATAGAAATTTCACGTTGCGCTGCTAACCAAGAGAGAGAAAACCTTCAAATGTATATAAGGATAATGTTGAAAAATTTACTGTACCTGAGTGTTTCAACCATTTATTATTTATTAACTCTGCCGAACTATTACAGTGGTGCTGGTGTTTTTGTTATAATTTCAAGTGTACGTAATTTAAATTTTCAGGTCGAATACTGGATTCGCGATTTCGCCCGAGCGAAGAACATTTCCCCCAACTCTGCCTACCCAGCTTCCTGTGCTCGATTGCAATGCGACGGTTTCAGGAGCAAAAACTGCCACGTCACCAATTTAGGATAACGAAAGAGAAAAGGAACTTCAATATGAAACGGGTACCGGTAATAAATTTTTTTTGTATTTATTTTTCAGTAAGTTGTTAATATTGCAGCTAAATAATCGCCATTTATTAACGCAACCTGCGCCGGTCTTAAAAGTCATAAATTTTAATGTTTTTGTTCAATTACTAAAAAAAAGGTCAAACCCAATGCAAATTTCCTTATGTTGATAAGTTTTAAAATTTTCAACTTTCGATTTAAAAAATCTGTTTAAAATTTGTTAAAAAACTAGTCAAAGAATGAGCATCGATTCTCGGGTCTCATGAAGATGTCGTCAAAAAACCTAAGAACCTCAAATCTATTCTTTAAATATTAGAATGTTTTCAAAAATAAGCAATTTCAACCTGTTCCGCAATATCGGTACCTTAGGAAAAATGCAGCTTTAAAAGGCAACTGTTCTTCAGGAAAATGAATATAAAAGAAGCACTGAAAAAAGCATAAACTAACCTGCAATGGACAATAATCGGTGCATCGACAGTATTTCTTTCAACGTATTGTCGTACTCTTCTGAAAAGAAAACGTTCTCTATTAAATAGCGTTTCAAAATATTTAACACAACTTTGTAATTATATTGAATCAATGTTTTACACGCTCTAGAATGGAAACAAAATTTTTAACGAGACCAGTCGGTAAACGCGCCTACGGCGCGTTACCTCTTGGATGGGTTGGTCTCGCACCCGAAAGTATGCTAATTAATTTGAATTCGGCCTCTTAACTGGGCAGCCTTCGGCCGCTTTATCGGACGGCCTTCGGCCGCTTTATCGGACGGTCTTCGGCCTCTTAACTGGGCGGCCTTCGGCCGCTTTATCGGACGATCTCCGGCCTCTGAACTGGGCGGCCTTCGGCCGCTTCATCGAACGGCCTTCGGCCTCTTAACTGGGTACTCTTCCGTTCATTCCTCTTCCGGTACTCGGAAACAAAAATGTTTTCTAACAAACCTCCTGAGTTCGATGAAGGCAGAAATATAAGGGAAAGAGTCGAGTTCCCACTCGGTGAAATGGAAATGTTTCACTTGGCGAGATTCCCCGTTTCGCGTCAGTTGGAATGTTCGAATCACCTGAAAATTGATTACATTGTTTTCAATGCGTTTATTATTAATAAAGTGAATATTTAAAATGACAGAGGAAAAAGACAGAACTCACAAAATGAGCATATGTGCTGGTTTCTAGCGTCGTGACCTCGATGTCTCCAAATTGGTGTTTTACCAACGGCCAGTATTGGAGGCACATTACCTGAAATCAGTTTTAGTTTTGTTAAATATACACTGTGTTTCAACTTCACTTTAAGTGAACATCCCAAATGAAGTTCTGATTTGTGGTGATTTGCGCAAATAAAAGTTTTTATAGTTTAAAAAGTAGAAAAAAGAAAACTAACCCGCATGAAGTCAAAGACCTTTGTGAGCATGACGATGCAATTACTCCCTAATTCCCAGACCATCCGCCAGAATTCGATGTTCATCGGCTTCGTCCGAACCGCTTGGGTGACCACGTAGGCCTTCTCCCGCAGCCAACTCTGAAAAGTACTGTAATGTTTATTTTCTATTTTGCTGTTGTTCTAATTAGTGTTTTTAAACATATGAATTAGTATTTATATTTTATGCATAACATTGCATTTTGCATTTATTTCACTGATTAACGTATAGCATAACATGATGCTTAATGAACGGCTTCCATTCGACAAATGTTTCAAACTGAAAACACAACATTATTCAGTTTGCTACTTCTTTAGCTTGATTTGACATAATTTTAAAAAAATCAAAACATCAAAAAATAGTGTCAGTGCTTTCGAATGTTTGTGTTTCAAATAAACACAGGGTCCCCGTTTGCCCCCAATAACTCTTTCAAACGTCTGTTGATCAGGGACATGAGATGAAAAAAGTTTTTAATTTAAAATATTTATTACGAAAATAACTGTGTATGTATTGGGAAACACGTCCTCACATTGATAATTTTATTGACAACTGGTACACATTGCTGTAGAAAAAAAAGTTTAAGGATTTCGTTTATATTCATTAATAATTTTTAAAACTCACATTAACGTAGCTGGCGTTAATGTAATGAGAGTTCTCATCATTCAGTAACCTCGGGAGAATTACACGATTGTAGTCGTAGGGGAGGGTGTCCTGAAATTGTGATTTGTATTTTTAAGTTCGTCTACGATTACTTGTTGTTCACATGCTTAATTTTGGATTAGCATGAAACATGGAACAAGCTTTATTCATAAAGGGTAAAAAGTAGCAACAACTATTCGCAAGCATTTTTTGCCAATAGATATAATAAATATCAATATTCCTCTCCCTTTACCTCCACCACATCTTTGACTAATTGAGTATTAAAAAAACCCATGGTAAATAAAATCATTATTAGCAACATTTAAACTGAATGATGTGGTAGCAAAACTATGAAAACGGTGTAAAACTAAACAACAAACGTCTCCATCGAAAAAGATAAGAACTTGAGTAAAACAAATTTTACCAGGGTACATTAATTTCGGTCCACATGAAACACGGGACCTTAGAAAACGTTATTCATTTTACAAATTGCGGGCCTAAAAAACTTACGGGGTATGGATTCCTATCGCCCATCGTACTTCCAACATCGCAGCGGCATTTGTTGGTGTCGATCGACCGGTTAATCATCTGAAAGTTTCAATAACAATTTGTCCTGATTGAAAAAAGTTAGGTGCCAAAATATGTTTGAAAAATTACAAAAAACGACCGATTTTTGAAATAAGGAAAAAGAACTTTTTAGTTTTCAGGTATATTGTTAAGTGTTTTTTGCATGCAATAGATATTTTTTTTTGGGATTTTTCGGACGTACCAGAAGCACTAAAATAAAATTTGAACGGCCTTGGATGGCAGAAATGTTATTTTTATCCCTTTGCATGCGATGTTCCGGCGGTGCTATAAATTGTTCTGCGCTCCCGTACAATTTCTGACCGGCTGTCAGCAGTTGCTCGCAGCCGCTCCACACCTCATTTTTTAAAAACCGCAACAGAGATCGGATGCACGTGCGTCACGACGTTAACAACTTTACACAAACGGGAAATGGGGCAGTTGGGTAGAATTAGCGAGAATTGGATGAAGGAATAAAGAAATCTTTCTAAACAAATTAGAACTTTCAACATTTTGAAGTAATGCAAAGTTGTCATCGGACTGTTGCACCCAGTTTTATAGATAGCAAAAATTCAAATATGGGATTTGGATCATTTCTGTTCACTTCGAAAAAGGGTGGTTCAGGAAAATTGGAAAATTCTTATAAATTACTAATTTTTGATGCTTTACTTTAAGGGTAGGCCTGGATTTGGATACAAAATTTAGTTACAGTTTTTGTTCGATTTTGGTAAGGATTATTACAAAATTTAAAAAAAAGGATAAGTCGACCCACCAAATATTCTCCTTTGAAGAGTATTCGTTTCTTCCTCCGTTCCGCTACGTAGGCAACAAATTTGGTGGCGTCGACGGGCGCGGAAGGCACCGCTTGCATCGCCTTCTCTTCTTGGACTGAAACAGAAAAATTAGTTTTTTTAAACCTGTTTTTTCATATTTCTTATTTGTTTTTGTTTGTTGTTTATAAATTGTATGCTTCTTTTTTATCTGTTTATTTTGCTTTTTCATTTCTTTTTTGATTTCTTTTGATTGTTTTGATTAGCATTTATTTTGCTTGAATTACACTGAAGTTGGTATATTGAAAAATCACACTAGTTAGGCGCATTATCAATTATTAGTGCGCAAGGCTTCGTGTTTTTGTTAGAAACACCTTTAGATCTAAGTTTAAAAGTTTTAGTACGTACTGTTCACTTCAATAGGCATTTTGATAAACTGAAGACAGCAAAATTTGTGTTTCAAAACATAAATTTGATTTTTGAAACCATTAGAAACTTGTTTTTAAAACCTTTTTTTTGGGTTGACGAAAAAAAATCAGAAAATCAAAGTTATATATGAAATCATTTTACCAGCGAATTTAAAATTTAAACTGGGAAATAATAAATTGAAAAAGCACCGCTCAAACATTAGAAACCGTTTATCTACTACGAACTTAATTGACTAACTGAAGAATGTTTCAAAAAAAATTTTGAATTTTTAAGAACATTTATAAAAGGATTATTTTTAAAATATATACCATTTAGTTTCAAACCTGGTAAGCACCGAATCTTCCTGAACTTTAGGCTATTTTGCTCAATAAATCTCTTAAAAAGATTCGCTGGAATAGGCGGAAGCGGAGAAAGAGGCCTTTCGTGGACGAGTATCGTGTTTTCCAGCGAAAGGGCTTCTCCCGTAGCCTTGAAATAGTGTTTTTCGGGCCTTTCCTTTGTTGAGACTACTTTGTGTGGGTTTGCAATTGCAGGTAACGATCAGAAATTGAGAATTTCGGGCGCTTAGCCGAGAAAATAGGCTAAAAGGCGTCGAAGCGACAAAAGGACATTGTTCTTTGGCAGGCGCCCTTGAGTGCAATGAAGGATTTTTCCTGTTTTCAGCGCTTGAACATAGGAAACAGATTTTAGAAATGAATGGGTTTAGTGATGAAAACAAAAATTGAGACAGGCCTATTTGGAATTCGATTTCAAGATTTAAAAACAAAAAGGGAAGTCAAATAAAAAACAAGTGTTATTAAAATTTCGCCCTTTCTCTTTAAAGGGACCATCAGCCTCCTTTTTCAAAACAGAAATACCCATATGCTAATTCACTTATTTCAGTTAGAATAATTTTTTCCAACACCCCTCCAAGCAACGTTTTTTTCACAAAGGGGCTGATTAGCACATGATTTGCCTAGCCTTTGGAAAAAAAACAATTCAAATGGATATAGTAAAAATAATTTTAAAAAAATAATAAATTATTTAATTTGTAAAAATAATGCTTAACAAATAAAATAATATATTTCAACAACATAAAGGTTTTACCTACATTCCAAAAACACTATTAAAGAATCAATATTTGTCACCAAATGCTATGCGGATAAATACATTTGTTATTCTTGAGTGATTTCTTTTTCTTTCAATTGTATTAAAAATCAATTTTATTTGTGTTCTCAAATCTTGCTGAAAAATGTAGTAATTTTGTTTGTTATGCAAAAGTTACAGGATCTATGCGGTATTTATTTTCAAAGCCAATTTTTCCAATATCCTCAGTCGATGTGTTATGTTTGCTTATTGAAAAAAGCCTTTTTTATCGCAAAATTTAGTTCTAATTTCCAGTGGTGTTTATTTATCTCTTTTGTTTTTCCTTACACGTTACTTGATCTCTGTGTGAAAGTGTGACGTGTGAGGGTGTGCTCGTCGGTCGTTGAGAAAAAAGCGGTAGCGGAAATAATTTCTTATTCATTGTTGACCACCAAACGTGATGTAGGGAGCGCCAGAATACGTGTTCTCTGTCTGTTTAGGTTGATTCTATCAGATTCGAAAGCAAAGTTTGGTGGTTTTGTCATATTTTTGGTGGAAAAGGCTGGAAACTCGAAGTTAAGATGCGAAAGTTCAAAAACGAAATTGGTAAATGTTCAATCTCCTGGGGTTTCAGAAGCCTTTCAAAATGAAATCTGCTAGTGGATGGCAAATTTGGATTTTACACGTGATGTAAACGAAGAATTCTAATCAAAGGATTTTTCAAGCACTTTAAAATACGATCATTGTGAACAATCGATGTGTTGATGGCTTCATATTTGCTAAAAAAACAAGATACTTTAAGGAGTTCTTTGTAGGTATACATTTGATAAGAACTAAGTATAATTACAATAAATTTTTTTTAAAACGAGTTTATACAAAAAGCATTGAAATAAAAAACTAACACACTACCCAAAACAATACATTTTTGCGAAAACTGTATGAATGTTTCAAAACTACCTGTTAAGAAATTAATATCAAATAAATAAATTTCGTAAAAACAAAGACGTTTAAATGGAGCACGCTAAATAACACAATTATCGTCCTCGCTACAAAAATTGGTTTGCTTTGCATTATTCCATGGAAAATTCAAAAAAAAATATAGATTTGATTTTAAAAAAAAAAGGATTTTCCATAGACCGTCTTAAAAGGAAAAGAAAACATTTGAATACCACAGCAAAATTATAGAAACTTGTTACTTTTCGACGAAACTTTTCGACATCGAGATGCCAAACCAGTAATCAAAATGAATTCAACAGTCTGTGTAGTTTTTGAGTGCTTACCTAACGGTTTAAAAAAGCAAGACGTATCTGAAGAAGTGTGTTTCGTTTTCCCCTGTTCACTCTGTTATTCCAGGCGCCGTGCATTATTCCTCCCCTTGCAGGTGTCGGCGTGCAAACACGAGACGGCGGGCAAGTGGGAAGACGTTCTCATGCGGTGTCCTTTCGAAAAACATCCGGCGACATTCTCGTGGGACCGCTCAAACGAGGGAAACACGTGAGAACCAAAATGACGGACATATCGCGATGGGAAGGGGGTACTTGGATCAAGAGATAATGGGTTTTCAGACGATTTGTAGTTCTTTGAGAGTACGAAGGCACCTCGGTTCAATGCTGCGTTCGCACTTTGAGTTAAAAATCTAACGAAACATTCGTTTAATTTTATCAATTGTAATCGAGAGGTCAACATTTCCATGTTTCAAAGTTAAGATTTTAAAATTTTAATCGGCACACTTATAAAACGAAAAGTGTAATGTTAGTTCAACTTCACCTGTAAACGTATTTTGATTAAGGTTAAGTTAGCATTAAGTAGACAAAATATTTAAGGAAGAGTTTTTTTTCTAAAAATTCAGAGTATGTCTTTTAAAAGTTAGTCGTGTAACTTTCAATGAAATCTATAATCAAAAAAAAATATTACCATGCTTTTCAGAAGTGTTCAAATTACGTTTTTGCAGTGCCTTTTCCTGCAAAATTGCATGTTTCAATGTTATCTTTAGAACGGTTCTCAGATGAAAAAGCACTTTATGCTCAATGTTCACTATAATCAATAATGTAACAGTTATTTTTGCAGAAGCCACTCTACAAAAAACAACGAATTTGGGTTAAAATATGTGGTTTAATAAAGAGTTAAAGATCTTCTTTGCTGAAGAACGATGTTCACCGTGCATATTTCTAGAATTCGATGTGTCGATTTCTTTGCATAAACTTCTAGAGGTTTTTGATAGATGGCCCAAAACATTAAAATTTTGAAGAAAAAAACCCTGATCAGACTCTTTGGATAACGATAAGGGTACTGACTGATAAACGTATTTTTAAAGTCTATTTACGATAGATTCAATTGAAACATTTTGAGGTTGTTATAAAAAACGCCTTTTTCAGGAGAATATTCAAAGCGAAAACCGGTAAGGACCCAGGGAAAAGTTGTCTTGCGTTAAAAAACAAACCATGTTTGAAACATTGAAATAGTGTCAGTAATGGTTTCTTGCTTAGAATTAGTTATGTTCTTTGTTTATTGAAATAGGTCTAAAACTTACAGCTAACAAAGTGAGAATGCATTGACAATTGGAAAAATTGGTTTATAGTTTATTTAAATCCCGGAACATGCACCAGATGTTGCGTGGGAACAGGAGTGAGGGTCTAGTTATAAGGACTTTAAAACACAATTTTGCATTCAATATTTTTGGGCAGATCGCGGCTTAATGAGGAATGCTCACCATGAGTACGCATCCGCCTCAAAGTGCGAAAGGGCCGCCTCGCCGGAAGTGTATGCAAATGGCGGAGGAACATCTCCTTCTGGTCGCCAAATGTGGGAAATCGGCGAATAATGCAGACTGCGCAGGAGAGGAGAGAAATTGTCTCATTCGCTCCCAGGATTACACGTCGTTCGGTAGAAATATTGCCAAAATGCGCGTTGAAATTGGGCAATTCGGGTTTTTGGAAGAGGAGAGGAGGTGAAAAGTGACGGCAAGGATCAAACAGGAAGTTAGTTCACAATTTTCTTGACGTATTGAGTTTTACTAATTTCAATTTTTATGGAGAAGCAGTTTTTATCACTAAAAACCAAGTCATTCCAAGAAAATTATGCTTTGCAACATTGACTTAACTTAGTTCAAATTTTGAAGATGCTAGATGTAATAAAAATACACTTTTCGGTATTTTTTACACGTCGTCAAACATAATTTAGCCGGCTTCAAAAAGTTTTGAAAGACAAAAAACTAATTCGAACTTGTAAATTTTCTCTATCTTTCCCCAAGGAAAAAGTTCCAATACTGAACGTTTTCCCTTAAAAACGGGAAGTTACCAAAATTTAAATTTGCTGAGAAATTGAGTTAAAAAGGCATATTTGTTGAAAAAAGAAACATAGATATTCAGAGTCACTTTAAGGAATCACGGAGGTAGTATTTAAATTGCCGTCCGTTAGATAAAGTGGAGGAAGCGTAACGGCAATATGGTTTCCAATTTCATTTGAGATTGAGTAAAACCTCTAATTTTATTTGTGAAAACTACAATTTGAAATACCTCTTCTTGTATGAAAACGTTGCCAAATAGTGGCATAAGTCATTGAGACGATGTGGTGGAGCGCCGAAAATAATGCCGACTCGAGAAGGAAATAGGAGACGTCGGCCGCAAATGGGCGAATAGCGTCCGGTCAAAGTGGCTCACGTTTATGTTTCATTTCGGGCTTCTGGCCAAAATTATTTCACTTTTATTAATTTTGTGATAACATTTTCAAAAAGCATTTTTTATTTTCTAGAGCAAAGTCCCTCAATTCAAAGTTTACTAAAAATAAAATCACATGAAATGATTGTACATTCATTGACTATCATAATGATTTTCTTATTAAAAAAAAACTCAATGTTTATTGCATGTGAAGTCCTTTTCTCTTAAAACTTAACAATGGGCCATCACTAAACAGGACACATTTGTTCTTTCTAAAAAATGTTGGCTAGTTTGTTGCAAAACTTTTGTTTTTACATTAAGTTTTTTTACATTCAGTTCTATTTGAAAAAAATGTGCTCCGTCAATCATTGCAAACCGTATTCGAAAATGGGGATTAATGATTATGGTAAGCTGATTAATTCGCAAATTAATTCTCAAAATTTTCAATCCCATTGGGGCCCACATACTGTTTCTGAAACCACGACTCAATTTCGTCTGTTAATCGTTATCTTAACGTAGTTTTTTTAAAAGCAAAAACGGCATTCTTCAATATTTATTTCGTCTTGGACAACTAAACTTTAAGGGAACAATATCGACACTGACGATTCTTGGTTTGAAAAAGTTGGTCAACTGAAGCCTACAGCCACTATAACAAGCCCTAACGCACCTATGATTACCGTGTTTTACGAATATCAAAGACAGCGACATTGAAATGACATTATTAAAAATGGGCATTACAGAAAATTTTCAATGTTTTATCATTTTCGTTTCGTCTACGTTTGCGGGTGGCAATAGTATTTTTTCTGAGACTGCTTTAAGACTGTTGAAATTTCAAACACCCAAAAATAGCCCTCCCTAATTTTAGAAAAATCTTACATTTTGCCATCTCCCTGTTGCCCGATTAGAATAGGAAGGCTTTTGAAAGATTGTCAGGCGTACAAGCTAAATTCCGCAATGAAAAATTGGGGAACAACAGGAAACTTTTTTGTTTTCATTTTTGGTTCAGAGTGAAAATGACTGTGTTTCTGTGTTTCAACAAAATGGCTTGAAAACTCAATGTTGATTAAACAAAGAAAACGGCGTAATCGTTAGTTCAAAAACAGTGTTCTTACAATAGTCCTGACCCACCTATATGAAACTGTTTGCTGATGTTCGAAGGCGACATGGCCATCCATGTCCTCTGCAGTTTCCTTCGCCTTCTCCTCTTCGGCGGAGCGACAATATTGCCTGTGGACTGGGTGGCCCTTTCCCTATCCGGGTGGATGCACTGGGACCCCGTGGGGGACCCCCGCAACATGTCCATCACAAGGCTGAACTCGCTCACACTCTTCATCCGCAACTCCTCCCACAGCCGACGACGGCGTTGGGCCGTCGGCGACGCGGGCACCGACAAAAGATGGCGGTCCGGGGGCTCCTGCGGCATCCACTAACACCAGCAGGCGGAGGGGAAGAAGCGAGTAATAGAGGAGGTCATCTGGAGGGAATGGACGGACGGCTGGCAGCAGTGGTGACGCTACGAGGAGGGAGAGAGAGGGGACAGCCGGCTGTCCTGCTGCTGAGCTGAGCGATCGGATCGATTTTTGGGAGATGGCGCCGAGGGAAGGCAGAGAGAGGCGCCCGGGGGATAAATAACCGCGAAACACAGGCGGCAGCGGCGCCTGCTGCCGCCTGCGGGGGGCAAAGGGGACGTGAGACAGGTAAGTTTGCCGGCGAGAATCAAACTTCTTTCTTTCAATGGGAATTTGATTGTTTATTTCAACTGGAATCTGCATTTCGACATAATCTGATCACTTATGGACTAACAAGCTTGTTGTTTTGCGTGTTATGTAATGTTGATGTGAAACAACATACTGATTTTCACAAAACATAACAAACTATGTCTTTTAAACTTTACAAATGCTGTTGTTTTGTTAATCTAATTTAATCTAACGATTGTAATTTTTTGCTAGAATGAAACAGCGATTTTAATTTAAGAATTTGGTCGGTATGCTGGAAATCAAAAGAAAAGAAACTCTTTTCGTTAAAAATAAATATTTTTTGTTAAGAAATGAAAATCAGCAACTCACATCAAAGAACAGAAGTGATTGATCTTTTCGATTTTGTTCAAATGTAAAAAGTGAGCAAAACATTGAACTAGTTTTTATCAGGAACATTTTTTAAAGGATCAGTAAATGTTACTGAACTACCAATTTCCTTCCCGGATAAAATTCAATACACGAATATATTAGGTTGTCGATAAAAAATCATTTTGTCTCAATTGTAATTATGAGTTGAAACAAAAAAAAGAAACAGAAGAGTCAATTTGATCATAAATTTTTAAGCAGACTTTATCTTTTAAACTATACAGCGGCAATATGAAATTTCATTCAGACAAAAAAGGGGATCAACTGTATTTTTTTTTCTTTTTTTTCTAACAAACTCAAGATGCGAACAAGGTGGATCACTAATTTATCAATCAAAATTCTTGAGTGGTTGTTAAATTTTGTAAACTTAGTCATGGTCAACATGTATTATATTTTTTAAACTTCATTTTATAACCATAACTGTTAGAGAAAAAAATCATTAAAAAAGTTCAAAATTCAAAGTTGTTGAAATAAAGTTATCTTTAAAAGGGATAACTTTTTTATATTTCACAAAATCTTCATAATAAATAACGTTGCCGCTCTAGATGGTAGAATGTAGTCCAAAAAGATTGGCTGTTTTCCCTGTAAAAAATTCTTTTTTAGAAATTCAGATTCATAATGCACTGCATAAAACAAAAAAACCTTAGTCAGAACTAAATGAATTTAAATTTAACGTTTCTGATAAAAAAGAAAAATAAATAAATTTGGAAACTATTGCATGTTGAATGTTTTACCACAAGTTTGTCTTATTGCTTTGTCACTTAGCCGACGGTAATTCAAAATGTTTAAAAAGAAAGTGTTGGATGGAAATCTTCCATATGCATCGCAATTACGGTAATTACTGTTGATGGCTCCAAACTGATCAGCTGTTTCAATCCAAAACCATGAAAATGCAATGAAATTGAAGATCCAGATCAATGAGCAAAAAGTGTGCTTGTGTGTGGGCACCGGCGGTCAGCTGAAGAATGGCTGCCGCCGTGGGCGTAATAGCCAGCCGGCTGGTAGATCTCTTCCCTCCGCTCTCTTCCTCCTCCATCCATCACCTGTTGTCTGTCGCCAGCCACAATGTCCTCGCCTAATTTCCCCTGTTTTCTTGAATTTATGAGCTACTTCACTGACGTAAATTATGTTCTCGCAAGTATGGGTAGCTTATAGTCAGCAAAAGGAAAAGGAAGTACGTCTTCTGACTCTTTTGCTACATCATCATAATTTCCTAGTTAGACTAGGAAATATTAAGTTCAGCTACGAAACAGTAGAATGATGTGATAGAATCGACATGTAAGGTTGTCCAAGCTAATCGCATTAAATTAATAATTTAGAACAATAAATCATTTGTTTGAATATATTCACTGTTTCATCGAAAGCAAAACCTAAATTATAAACTTATTACATCGTTTTTCTCCCTACTTTGAATAAAAGAATAGTATGAAGTTTTTTTACTTGTTTAACTCTTCACTTCTCTTTGGGAAAAAAACTCCAATTTATGCAAATATCATGATGCCGACATTTGACTTAAGAACATTTTTAGAAGGATTGCTAAAATTACAAAATAATGAATAAACGTTTACCTAATCCTTAAAAGCTGATGTTCGGTTCCTTGAAATTCTAACTAGAACGAGTGACGTCACTCCCCTATGCTAATGCGTTGTAAACTAAGCGCAAACTCTGGTAAACTGGCCGACTTACTTTTGGCGTTTGGTGCGTTGAAAACTCTACTCATGACGAAAGTGAGAGTAAAGTAGAGTCTTTGAAAATTGGTGTTGTTAACTACAGAAGCTTGATACTTGGAAATTATTTAAAGTAGTAAGACTGTAAATTTCTTTAGGCGTTCAAGAGTGTTGATCCAATGTTTCATGACTTTGACATTATTTTGCATTTGGTGAGTTATGTAATGTGTACTCCTCCCAGTTGACGTCATTGCTATGCTAATGCGTTGTAATAGCCGGGCATGTCCCGTAAACAGCGGGTGTCCCCATTTCGGTTGCTTACAACCCAACACACCTGACCCGGCGGGGCCGAGAAACACTTGTCGCGTAACGGGATACGGGCCTCCTAACGGCCACGGAAAACGACTGACGGATAAGCCGAAGGGACCAAGAACCCAAATCGCTTTCATTCTTATGTTCTTAATGAAAGACTGGTACTTTCCAAATGGCTGATTTAAAAAAAAGACTGAAACACAAGATTACACTTTCACATTTTTCTTTTCGATTTAACGAAATAAGCAAAAAAATCCTTCACGAAAGAGACTTTTAAAACAATAATTAAAACTTTTTGGCAGATTTTCTTTATAATGTAAACGTAATAAATGCCATGTTTAATTTTTTCTTGCTTTGAATTCTTTTTTTAAAACAATTTTGTGCATTCTTTTCTTATTTTCATCTTTTGCATATTAGGATAATTTTTTAGAATTATGGAAAACATTTCCACGAGTATAAACAGTTTTGAGATAATTTGTGTTAAAATTGGTTATATTTTTAATGTATTTAAGTACCTGGTTTTTTTTAAACATTTACAAAAAAATCAAAAAATGGAGACTGACTAGATATTATTCTGCCTTTATATTTTCGTCAGTACGTGAAACACAAAAATATATTCTTTAATTTAGAGAGAGTAAATGTTTATTTAATTTGAAGAGTTATTGTTTAAGTAGATAAATGTTTGTAAATTCAGTTTTTTCGCACAACAAAAATGTGCGATTTAATAATTTTTGAAACAAGGTTTAAAAATTTCCCATAAATGATTGCAAATATGTGAAATTGGTTTTTTTTTTAACGTAGGAGTGATAATTTTTTTAAAATTTGGTTTGTTTTCTGTTAAATTCTAATAAAGTGCAGAGAAAACAAAGAACGTAAACACATTTTGTTCGTCTCAACTTCTCCAACTGCGATGACGTCACACTTCCTTTAAATTTCCCTCACATTGTTCGATGACGACGTCCGGCAGCCGTTCGAGAAGCGGACTGCGGTCTCTCAGCGCGTGATACGAGGTCAATAGGGACTGCATCCCACTGAAATACGATATGCGGCTGAATTCGCGCTCGAAGACTTTAATCGGCGGATTATCGAACAGATGGGATATGGGTGGTCTGGAATGGGAGGAGGGGGGGGGGAAGGAGGTCAAAGAAGAAAATATACAAGGAAAGTTTTGGGATCAAATGGATGTGAATACAAACAGATAACATCTCAAGGGTACAAAAGTGCTGTGTTTCAAGTGCCAAATGATTCATTATGTTGGCGCCTAGAATAAGCAGAATTGGAGCAATTTTCATGTAAAACTTGTCCAAATTGTGCAACTTCAAAACTCCTCAACAGTTAACTGATTTGGTTTAGTGATGCCTACAAGAGTAGGGAGAAATGTTACAAAAAGTAATTTTTTTTGGGTTTGAAACTGGGCCGTCTGTACCGTACTGAACGGGAAATGGGCGGTCATTCTTCTTACCACATTTCTGAAACCGGCGCAAAAGATAACAGTAACAACTGAAAAATTCATTTTTAGATATGTGTATAATTTATATAGTCTTTTGAAACACCAGAATAGTTTGTGTTGAAGAAATATTGATTTTAAAAGTGGAGAGGCTTTTTTATTGTCTACACTTCAAGGTTAGAAACTTTCAATTTTAGAAAGTATCATTTGCAGTAATGAAAAGAACAAATTTGTTACCCTTCAAGAAAAAGGAAAGTGTTGTCAAAGTGTTATAATTCGAAAGACTTTCAATTAATAATAATACGAATCGGAGCAGCTCCAATACACTGTTTTTTTCGTGATGTTTATTCATAATGTTCTCAAACATGCAATTATAATTACAACAAAATTTTGAAAAATCCATGGCAATGTTTGTTTGTTTGTTTGTTAAATCGATTTGTTTACTGTTTCACATGTTTACTGATTCAGGCTTCTGAAATATTAGTTTTATGTATTTTTTTTTTATTATTCTAGTAACTTCAACAAAAACATTTTAAGGATTAAAATTATCGAGTTAATTTTAAATTTAATTCGAAGATTTAGGTTAATTTAGTTTTATACTAAACAAAATCGAAAGTTTATAAAAGTTTGAAGAAGAAAAAACTTCAGCTCAGAAAATAAAACATTCATGAAAACATCATCTTAGTGTTTTCAAACTTCCATTAGTGAGCTGCCTTTTTTGGAATTCCTTTAGATACGGCTTAAAATTTGCACAAAAAATAAAAGATATATTTTGCGTCTATGATTTAAAACAAAAGTGTTTTTGAAACGTACGTAGGACAATTGTGCGTCACAGTTTCTTGCCAATATACAAGTGTAAATATCACATGTACTCAGATGCAACGGGAAAAGTGTAAATTGCCCGGTACTTGGTTTCCGTTACATTCCTTGCGACCGAGAACAAACAGACGATGACAAAAGATCAGTGGGCAAAAGTCGGAAAATCGTGAGCAAACTTTTTGAACTCGCGGAGATCAGAGGTCATTCGCTGGCTACAGTTTGAATTTGAATATAATTGTTTTGAGGCAATTGCAATCCTTCTTCTTATAACTCCTCAAAAAAAGAAAAAAAAGAATATATAACAATGGAAATGAAATTTTAAAAAAAAATTGAAAATTTGTAATTTGTTATATGAATTTGCGTGCCAAATAAAGTGAATTGACGTGTCTCGCTCGAATCAACTTTTTTGCAAATCGAAATTTTAAATGATATGCAAATTGACATTTTTAAGAAGTAATAAAGAAGAAAAAATACATAGCTCTTTTTACAGTAGTGTTGAGTCAATCTTCTGTGACTATATTTATTTTTGGGGAAGGACGTCAAATTATGTTTAACAGCTGCCAAAATTTTTTCACAATCAGATGAAACAGAGGACCGAGATCTAAAAAAATTCTTTAATTTAATTTTTTTTTTAAATTTTGATGTTTAAAAAATGTCTTTAATTTTTTTTTGAAAAATTTCGATGCTTTAAATTTATATGTGATGAAACCCAAAACCAAAACTATGAAAAGATTTCATATTTATGTTCTGATTAACATTGTTTGGTTTCAAATTTAAGCTTTCAGTGTTTAAAGGGACCATCAGTCTCCTTTTCAAATGCACGGCTAATCCTATGCTAATCAGCCCCTTTGTGAAAAAACGTTGCTTGGAGGGGTGTTGGAAAAAATTATCCTAACTGAAATGAATGAATTAGCATATTGGTCATTCTCCTTTGGAAAAGGAGGCTGATGGTCCCTTTAATACATTTCCTGAAAATAGAAGAACTAGCGTAGCAAACGATTTTAATAAAAATGAATAGATGCAAAACTTATGGCTGGCATGTTTTAAAAAATTGTCGACAATGGAAGGAAACAGTGGTCAGTTCTTTGGCTAGTTAGCGGACATAAAGAGGGGAGTGTGTGTCTTCCGAGTCGTCGGCGGCCAAGAGAAAAACAGCGCCAGGTGGGTCGACTCGCTTTTGAATTGCCAATTTAACACATACATATTGCATCCGCTGTTTACAAGAGCGCGAAAACAGCCGTCGACGAACACTCGACGCGCGCGGCCGAAAATATTTGCGCGAGCTACTCCGTGCCGATGTTTCACCGATCCCGGAAAATTAGAGAAGGCGCTGGTTGGCACTAAGTTTTCAAAGAAGAAAATGTAAAAATAAATCAGCGATTTTTAATGCAGTGCATTAATTTAAGCTGAAACAATGTCAGATACCACCAATATCTTCTGAAAACTTAAGAAACGTATTGTGATAAAGTTACTTTGTTAACACAAATTGCGATGAGATAACACAAATTTGGTAAATAAAAGATCGGGTGGTGTATCGAGAAGACGAAATTTAAGAAAGCCTCAAAATGAAACAAAGGAAGCCGAACATTTTTGTGCTAGCTAGTGCGTGCAATGGTTTCACAGATCTCCTTAAATTAGAATTGGCGCTTCTTGGTACTATCTTTCCGGCAATTATGTGTTTCGGCCAAATAACGAAAAATCGCTCAATGTTTCATTTGATATTTTCTCAGCTGCTGTTTCGTCATTGATATTCGACATTTAGGAGAGAACACGAGGATTTCATATTTCAAGTTTTACATAATTTAATTGAATTTGCAAAATTCAGTATAAGTCGAAACAGTAAACTTAACTAGTTTCATTTTGTTGTGTGTTGAGTGCGTACCGAAATCATAAAAAAGTGATGTGTAATAAATTGCAAGAAACATTCAACCAGAAGATAAAAAATGACGAAAAAGATGACATCTGCGCGACATCACTGTAGATCAATATTATTGTTTATTTGTTCGAACAAGAAGTGCTGGGCTGGTACACGGCCTAAGGGAACAAACGAAAAACAAGGTCTGTGTTGGTACATTCTGGATTTCACTATTATTTGTTACCGATACAGAGTTTTAAAAAATGTAAAACTTTGATTCAAAGTAGTAAAAATAGTTTGTTTAAAATTTGCTTCCGGGTTTCCGCGTTCTGTAAAAAACCCCCAAATGCGGAATCTTGAACATTTTCTTCCCCAGAGCAAATCTTTCATCAATTATTATTTATTGAACGGAATTCTCTAGATTCACTATCATGTAAAAGTAATGATCCCATTAAAAGTTAGTTGAAACATTCTTTTGAACAAATTTTTTTTAAATATAATAAGTTAAGTTAGTTAAAATATTTCTAAAATTCGAAAATTGGAAAAAAGTTGTGAAGTCTCGAAAATAGAGTCAACATTCAAATGATATGCATAGATAAAAATGAGAGGTACAGTTACCATAAAAGAGAAAATTGGGTGATAAAGATTCGTAAAAAAAATAATAGTTTTTTTAAAGAAAACTAAAGTATTTTCCTGCAACGGAAGGGAATAAAGCGCAAAATGCGTGGTTTGGCCACCTGACTCAGATCATCTTACGGAAAGACGCCGCGGTCTTTGAAACAGCCAACATACTAGAAACAAGGACATGACGAATGGACATGTGCTCATAGTCGATGAAATTCCTAAAGTATCATTATACAAATAATTTATAATTTTCTTTTTTTAATTCTTAAAAGAAAAGCAGTTGAGAAGTGAAACTATTTTCGGCCATTTGAATTTTTCGGGCTAATCACAAAAATAGAGCCATTTAAGATTTTGGTGAAGCGAAATAGAAAAATTATAACAGAAATTATTTATTTATTTGGCCACAATAAACGTTTTTGTGTGGTTACATTTCCCTAAATGTGTGTCATCACAGTTGGGTTCAGTTCCGAAAGTTGAAGACAAATAGGTTTACTAGAATTTTTCAAACACTTAAAGGCAACAGACAATTTGCACAAATAATCGATTTACTAATTTTGTAACAAACCCAGATTATATTGGTTTTGTTGGTTTTAATAAAACTTTTAATAAAATAAAGTTGGTTTTAAGAAATTTTTCGATGTTTCTAGTTTCAAACGTTTATAGTTTTTGCAAAGTTATTTACAAAAAAAATGGTCGCTGTTCTTTCTTTTTTTTTTTTGGAGATTTTTTAGGTTGGTCATTTCTTTCATGTTTGTTTGGAATAAACTGAAAAGCTTTTTTTTCCAATAGCCAGTATGGTAGAATTCCCTTGAAAAGCGTCATTTGTTGTTTCTTTTAGTTTAGTAAAATGTTTCATGTTCCCATGATCTCAAAATATAGCCGCTTCGGTGGTTCCTTCCATCTTATATTTCACAGATTGTTTACTAACAAGAAATATGCTGTTTTTAGTTTTATATGAACAAAGGATAATTTAGCTGGCGCACTCCAGACAGAAGCAAAACTGCGTCTGTTCTGTTTGTGTGCCTTCCCCCAGTCTCCCCAATGTATGTCCAGCTGGACCATATGATGTGATTTGCATTTGAAACGGCCGCTGAATTTTAGATTTGAAAACAAAGAATGACGTTTACGGACGATTGACCTCAATTTGACTGCAAATAGCAAACAAATGTAAGGTGTGTTTTATTTATGTCGGTATCACTATTCTTAATCCACGTGTAGTGGGAAAATACGACTTTTGGAATATAACTGTCAGATTTGAAGCATGTGAACAATATATAAATTGTTTGTATTTTTAAGTCTTTGTTTAAGGTAAACCTTTTTAACAGTAGTTTTTTTCCTTAATATTTAGATGTTCTAGAAATATGACTTTTTTTTAAAATTGTTTTCATGTTTCTTAGAGACCTTAGAATTGGAAGCCTTCGATTGTGTGAATTAATGTTGGTTCACGTCACGATTGCTTACGTTCTGTATATAAATGTGTGTTTTAAAAAAGTGAACAAGATAACATGCTCACGGCACACGTGCACTCACATCCGAGAAGAAAATCCGAGAGGCTTTTCCTCATTTCCATCGGCCGTTGTATGTCCAGTTGCTGCACGGCGGCATTCATCTGAAATGTTAGTATCATGCTGTTAAAAAAGGGGTTGTTATTATTTTGCTTTTAAAAAGAGTTTTTCTTTAAAATTGAGCAAGTGTTAATGTTACCATTGCATGACTTCCTTTTTTTGGGAACGATATTGATTATTTGGGGGTATTGTCCAATATTTTTTAAATTGCAATTGTCATTAATTTAAAAACCGTTCTTGCTCTTACATAACTTTGGGCATTTTTAAAAACTTTTTGAGTGACTTATAAAATTAGTTTGAAAAGGAAATCTAATAATTAGAATAACTGCTGAAGAGAAAGAAACAGTAAAATCGACTAGTCATTTAAAATTTAAATTAAGAGTGGAACGTGAATTTAAAGTTTTAATGTGTACATTTATTTTGGATTATTGGATTAGTTCCCGAAGCTTCGTTAAGGACATTTGAATGATTTTGGAAACAAACAACAATATCGCAATGTTGTTACTGTTTCATATTGATTAGTTTTTTATCTCAAGGCTTTGGTCGTTGGGACTAATTTTGTGTTCTTTTTGTGATAACTGGCATACAAATAGTTTCTATTTTTTATGCGAAATGTCTTAACTTTTAAACTGCAATTGCGTTTTGAATGTGTATCACTGCTTTCATACCATCATCTTTAGATACAATCGATACAATCGACGTGAAACATTACAGAGAAAAAATAATGTTAAAGTTTAAAAAATGTTTTCTTGCAATAAAAAACTCAATAAGAATTTTTGGCTCAAATTGAATTTTAAAATCTTGTTGAAAAGAATAACTCACATAACCGAATCTTCGATGTACAACTTTTAAAATATGACAATTTTGCAATAACTCATTTTAAAACACCAAGCCCAAATTTAGTGTTTTTTTGGAATTAAACAACACAGCAATTTTTTAATAAGCAGGATATATAAAACATTTCTGTAACAATCAAAGGATTCAATTCGGAGACCAAAGAATAATTGCAAAATTGACGGTATTCAAACAAGTTAATCTTTTGTAAAACTAAAACCCAGATTTTGTCATGTAGCATTATTATAGAAAGGACGTACATTTGGAAAGAAAATACAATCTGTGAACTTTAAAAATGATCACTCGTAAATGAAACATTCGCCCAAAAGCATCTGCTTTTTTTGTAAAACAACGACCTAAACATTTTGAATGTTTGTTTTTAACGTTTTAAGAAACGCTTTCAAACATGTTTAAATCCTATGAAACTTTTCTAATAATAATTTGTCTTGTTGAAACGCGTACAGTGCTTAGTGCCTGCACCGTGGCGCTGCGTGGCTTCCTCCTGGGACTCGTAGTGTTCGCTCTGCGCTCCTTGAAGACGCGGATGATTGTTGTCGGATGTGAATGGCGCGGTTGTGGAGGAGGCGGCGGGCGGAGAGGGTCCTCCACCGCCGGCGCCGACGTCAACGACGGCGGCGCCAGTAGAGTCACTGACATGCTGAACGACGATGGTACGAGAGGGTAGGAAGCGAGAAAAATAGGAAATTGTAAGGGTCATTTGATAAAAGATAAAGGCCTGGAATAAGGAAACTAAGATTGGTGACGACTATGCACGAAAAGGTGCACAGATGGAGGAATAGTAGACGCCAAAGCTTCGACTGCAGCAAGAGTACATTCTGACCGAAACCAGTGAAAATGTGATAAAAGAAGCAAGTATCGCAGCTATCGGTCTGTTTACTTTCAGAAGACTTCGAAGATGATCATATCAGGCTAGAACCGTGCACGCTCTGATAAAAATTTGGTGAAACATAAAAGTATTAAGAACTCGTATCTGTAAGACTCGAGCAGACCACTGAAATCGAAACAAAGTCAAAAACAAAGTTCGGTAATTTTTCAAACTTATCCAAAACACAAAGTCATATATGTGAAACGATTGCAAATTTCATTATAAGAAAGATTGCCAATTATTCATTGAACAGATGAGCTTTCAACAAAGAAATCCTTTTTTGAACAAGTTAATTTGGTTAAGTTTTAAGCGAGTTTCGAAATTTTGAAGGGCGCGCTGAATTTTCTAAAAGTTTTTTTTTCCGAGTTTAAGTTAATGATTCAGGTAAGGCTGAAAAACTCAAATAATTTTTAAGCTGCGTTCGTCTCTTTCGTCTTCAAATGAATTTACAAATCACGTTCAATGTTTCTCAATCACAACAATATCTTAGACAATGTTTTTTATGAGAGACTTGTGATGGCAGAAACTTAAAATAAAATTTATTTTTTTACTTCCAAGCGATTTTGAAACGGTAGCTCCAGTCACTATTTTTCTTTCTCCTTGTATAATTGTCGAAGCAAATCAAATGATTTTAGTGTAAAAATAGTAATTGATGAGGAAATTGGGTGTTATCCCAGAAGATTCCAGGAAAACAAAGGGAAGCAGTGAAAAGAGTGCCAGTTTGTGCTTTAACACCGGCAGGGAAGAATGGAGCCACACGTGCTATCATATTCATGCGTCTGTGAACGATGTGCGGCCACCGCCCCACGAAACGGCAACAAAACCACAACAATACAGAAATTTATAGGGACTATTTGGAATTATGCCAATAACAACATCCAAGTATGTACATCCACGCAAAAATTTCAAAAAGAACAAGTGTCATCATTGCATTTTTATCTATTTCAGAAGCATCGTGAAACATTTGGCGAAATAAACAAAATTAGACAAAAGTTATGACAAAAATTCATGATTAAAATTATGTTTGACTCTTTTCTGCGACTTTGCATACAACTTTCATGAATCAACACTCAATCACATTGATGATTTGGAAACAGTAATAATAAGATTAGGAAACATTTATGTAAATTTAAAAAAATTATTATAAACATCTGATGCATTCCGAAATATTCTGTTTGACTCATTTTATAATGTTCCATTACATTAACAACTTTTTTAATTAGCTGAAAATTTCTATGCGATGAATAATATTTTGTTGAATCAAAGTTCACACTTAAGTGATGAGAATATTTTTGATTCTAAACAGTAATGTTTTTAATATAAAACTACAGTGTAATTGTAATAATGTAATTTGTGTATTCATTGATTAAAACAATTGAACAACGCAAACAACTGGGTGCAAAAATGTAAAAGTGAGCATATCCAGACATCATTTGCAACCAGAAAGTGCGCGTAATTGCATTTTATTTAATTATTCCGCCCTTTCAATTGGTGGGTTTTAGGATGAAGGAAAAGGCAGAGGAAAGACACTAGAGGAGGTCAAGAGTCTCTAAATGTTACTGAAGAGAACAGTTTAACATTCAAATAATAAAAAAACTTGAATTTTTTGAATCTTATACTTTATAAAAGAAAAGTACCAAGTTTGCAACCTATGAAAACGAAATGAAACAGATGTTTTTGACTGTTAACAAATAGTTTTTTAAACAAAAAAAGTTTTCAAATTCGAAAAAACTGTTTGAATGCAATATTGCTGTAAATAATTTTGTGAATCTTCAACTAAGTTATGGAATTGTTTGCGGTCTAATTTACATGGCTAATTTGATTAGTTCACAAAAAGAGAAGATGAATTTGGAGTGAAAAGTAACCCTTGTTTTGACAATATGTTTTGACAACCACAGCTGAATTCATCTTATGTGTTCAATGAAAGATTCCAACTTATGAAATAGTTTTCGTTTTTTGTACTTCTAATTGTATTCGTACAACATGAATGCAAATTAGAAATCTTACCTAAGAACAAATACTTTAGTCAGAGTTTATTTTGAACAATTTTCACAAAATTGACAAGTTTTTTGATGAAGCAATCCGTCAAACGTTATGCCGCTATTTTCTAAGACTTTTTTGTGCACGACGCGTTTTTAACCAATTTTCTTAAACAGGCAAGGGAAGATGATTGATTTTACGAAACATTACAAACTTATAGGATTTTGTAAAGCATAGTATTTTGCAACGCCATGGTTGTGATAAATTAACCACGTTTTCCAATTTTAAATTAATCGAGGTTTATGACGCAACAATTAGCGTTCTTTCCCAACAGTGTGAATATTGATCCTTACATTGAAACCTATGGACATTACAAAATCTTATTTTGTAAGATTTCTAATTATCTGACTTACATTTGTCATTTTCTTTTCGAAAACATCTTCTTCCGAAGAAAGACGCAGTAAGCAGTGGTAACTTTTTGGTTCTCGGAGGCGAAATAGTGCGTTAGGGGGAGAAACGGAGGCATAAATAGTTTTGGGTCTCGTTTAGCTAATAAGAAGTCGGCTAATTGGAGTTTCTGGCTGCGCAAAACACTGACGATCCCAGGACGGACGCAAAACAAGGAGATTTGTATTGAGAGGCGCCGAAGATGCACTTTTCGACCAACATCGGGGATTATAATGTGAGCAGAAGGGGCCATTATGTATAAACATGAGATAAAATGCCAATTTAGTCTCAATTTCAAATTGGTTAAATTTGAGGCTTTGTTGATTTTCACAACAAACAAATGTTTCGACAACATATGATCAAAAACTTTCGAAAGATTTTGAGTTTTCAAACTATTCCACAAATTCTATTGACAACGAAAGAAGATTAAAAATACATATTCATAATTAATAAAATTATCTGAACACAAAAAGTTCATTGTTGCAAACATTCAATTAATTATCATTTTTATAGTTCGACTATTTTCCTGTTCAACTTTGGCCCCTCAGAAAACTCAGCTGTCGTTTTTTATAGTTGACTTTTACCGGAAGAAAAGTTTTTTGTACAACTTTCAAACGGCGCTTTGCAGATGATGCATGTAATCTGGCGGTGAAGTAAGGATATTCATACATACAAAGTGAAATTTCAGAAGAAAAACCAGCTTGACCAAAAGTGCGAAAAAGACATCAATCAAAGCGGCAACATCGGTTATTCATGGCAATTGGGGGCAGGAAAGCAGTGGGTGCGAGAGTTTTCGGCGGAAGACAAGCAAAGTCCGATTGCGCGTGAATAATACGCAGTACGAGGATCACCCCCGGAAGACGGCTTCCAGTCTTGAATCAGACACAACTACGCAGTCGCTTCCCTACAAACATGGCTTCGCAGACATTTCAGTTCTTATGTTATTTTTCTGTTTGGTTACGGCTGTCAGATTAACCATGCTTTTGCATTTTAAAGTAAAATATTTAACGCGCAAAAACAAATGCAAAAATTATCTGACAAATCATTTACTTTGCCATCATGTTTACTGTAAAGTTTGTTCTTGCAGAGGATAATCAGAAAAAGAATTTGAAGAATAAAATCATTAGTTAAAATTGATTGAGGCTGACAATAGGCTTCTAAACGTCAGCTTCCTTTTGACGTGATTAGTATACAACAACACAATGGAAAGAATTTTTGATTGACAAAAAATTCTCCCAAGGAGACAATGTTGACGCAGTTGTGCATTCTTTAAACTGAATGTATTTTTAAAAGTTTGTTTAAAACACTTGAATAAAATATGTGAATTAAAAACACTGCAATTATATTTTAGATGTTTTAAAAAAATAATAAAGATAAATTACCAAATGTAGTTTTTAAAAACATGTTGAAATTTTTAAAAATATCCATTTTAAATGCAAAATGTTTTTTTCTGAAGATCAGATAATAGAAATTGAAAACATATCGCTAAATAGAGAAGTTGCAACATTGTATTTGCAGAAACTAATTTAAAACAACGTAAAATGATGATTATGCATGTAGCAGTGTCAAAACAACAAATTGACTTTATACCAAATTAAAACTTTGTGGTTGTTTGTTTAGTTTTGTTTTCTTATCGTTTGACCTAGTGTCGTTTGTTCTAATGTTCTGAGATAAATATAAATTTGCGCAGTTCCAGTGACCGCATTTTTACAAAACATATTTGATTATAATTACCTGAAAATAAAGCTGGATGTGATTTGTGATTTGAATTTTGAGTGTTTCACGGAAATTAAAATAAGTGTGATAAAATTTCTTAAAATAATCGGGTGAAATATTCAAATACAATAATCTTTTTTGAAATGTTAAAGTTTTTGAAGAAAACCCTTTTGTTACTTGCTTTTTGCGGAGTTTTTTCCCAACGCGGAACAACAAGCGCCGTTCTCAAATTTCAATGGCCATTTTCCAGGAAATGAGGACCTCGGATCCGAAATGGAGAGGCGTCGGGTGCGGGATCTCCGCTAGGGACTGCATAAATCAAACTAATGCTTTGTCGCCGAAAAATAGAGCGCTCCTTTATTTTGGCTGCACGGAAACGGGCCTCGTTCGAGTGGGAACGCGTCCCCGAGGAGGAATAAATATGCAGGCCAAGACACAACAGAGAGGCGAGAGATAAAAATATCACTCACGAAGAGATATTGAGGAGGGAGGGAACTTTGGTGGCAAAAGAGGGATTCATCAGATTTGGGGAAGACAAATTGGACTTTGCAAGAACGGGCTTTGCAACTATACGGTGGAACGTATCTTTGAACCAGCGGAATGATTTAGAAACATCGAAATGGTAAAAATGAATGAAAGCTTAGTGAAAATTTTGCTACATTTCTTAAAAAATATTTTTCTAATTTTTACGAAATACATTCAAAGTTTCATGAGTTGTATGTTAGTTGTATGTTTTAATGTTTTCGAATGAAGTTTCAGTTTTTTTTCACACTCCACTCTATTCCTTTAATTTGATTTTTCTAACACTTGAAATGTGAGTTGTAGAAAAATTGCGTCATATTCATTCAAAATCAAACCGAAAATAGGAAATTCTTCCTCTACTTTTGTTTTTTGAAGATTAATCATCGCCTGTTGTGTGGATTGAGACTAGTGCAAATAAATATATAAAATTTATACAATCTTTAGCAGAAACATGTTACCAATTTTAAAAGAGAAAAGTGGGTAATGTGACCTGGAGTGAGGCACAAAGGCTGGATGTCGAGTGCAGATCTCGGCGTGCGTATGGCGTTTCCCCCGGGACATTTCGGCCACACAACAAAGCGCGATTCGCGAATTGACGCCATTCAGTAATATTCTAATTGCACCCGTAGGAGTGCTTCTCTTAAGAAGAAGAGGACGCCGAACAGGAAGCGGATGCAGAAACACGCACTCACACAGACACGTGGTGACGATGGATGGCTTTTGGTGTTGGTCATCAGAACTTATGGAGGAAAACGCTTGTGAAAATAAGGAAGTAACATGCAAAACATGGAAAATATCGAATATGTTAAAAACTGTTTTAATGGTTTTTTCACGTATCTTTTTGTTTTTAATCAGAATTTATAAAAACAAATCGCCAAGTTGTGTTGTTTCGCTATTGTTCACTCCAAAGTATTATTAATGAAAATATTAACTGATTCAATACATTATCTAAATGTATTACTTTTGAAATACTCACCAGCATCAGCATTGCGGCGGAAGCTAGAGCGTTGACACTAATCAGAACTGACTCACGATTAGAGGAAGTACTTGGTTTAATCATAAGGAAAAAGTTGCACTTAATTGGTTTCAAAGGACACTGAAGTAAAAACAAGTGGAAGTAAGTGTGCTAAGACATTTCAAAAGATACTTTTCATCGAACAAAATGGAAAAAGTGCTGACATAAAATGTTAGACATGAAAACTAAACCATTTCAGAAATATTTGATTATTGGTCAGAAACCGATGGGTGTATCCCAAAACTGCCCCCCAACTTTCGTCAATATCACCCCTACTCTATAGTTGTGCCCCCACCACACTAAAAGAAGGCACACCTTTTATATAAGCTTATTGAAAATGCGTCAATGACGCAAATCTATATTTGGTTCATTTTTATCATACTTCTACCTGTGTGCGGCTGTCCTTCATTTTTTTAACTCTACCCATAGGAATTACGGCAGTTATTTCCTCTTAATTCTACCCTTGTTTAGCTATTATACCCTTATGAATAGGAAACAAAAAACTATCGATCTATTGTGTCCCTCGCGATTGTCCTAGGCCTTTTATTGCTTGATACAGTAGGAGGTTGCATTAAGACTACAAAAGGTGGGGGGGGGGTGCCATTGCGATGTAGTGGTTGGGGGTACATTTGAGGCCGGTGGGGGAGGGTTCAAGTGGAATAGGTCCTGGTAACCCAGATGTGCCCCCCGCACCTAGTTGGGTGGGGGTACCTTTCAGATGATCTTATATCAAAACTACCCCCCACCATTACCGGTTGGCTCGATTGTGTGGGGGGCACCTATGACCTACCGAATGCGGTTAGAAAAAAGTGAAAATTTGCATACATTCGCAAAATTTGCATACCCGTTTTGGTAAGGGTGGGGGGGGGGGGCGCAACTATAGCGTGGGGGCTGCAACTGAGGTGCGGGGCACTTTTGCGATTTTCCCAAACCGATTACTGACAATACGACATACATATAATATTTTGAAAGGATAACGTTTTATCAACTTACATTAGTTTTATTAAATTGAATTCAAACAATGGTTTTTTAATAGTGTTAAAAATATTAGTTTTTCAAAAATGATTCTAAAGTAATTCGGCATAGTTTTTAGTAACTTAAGATTTGCCGTTTGACTAAAATTGAACATTACGAAAACGTAAAAACATAATAAACATTGTCCAAAATTTTATAAAAGGAAAAAACTTGGCAGTTTTCAGTCCCGCGACCAAAACGGTCGCGTGAAAAGCGCTCAGTTTATTATATAATTTTTGTTGGGGTTGTTTTTGTTGTAGTTATTGTGGTTATTTATTCTATATTTTGAAAAAGCGAAAAATATAGAAACTGGCCAAACATAAAAAAATCTAACCTTTCATCTTCCTTGCCATTTTCTTCGCAGCAGCTTCTTCTTTTTCTCTAAAACAATGCTTTTCACTATGCTCTTTTCTTAAAAGCTTTAGTTGAAAAAACGATTTTTTGTATCTAAATGATTTTGACATTTAATTCTGGAAAACAAAAATGCAAAACGTTAACAACTTCAGAGTTTCAACTTTCAGAAAATACACTTTAAATACTTTAAATACAGGGTATTTAGAATCCATTTTTTTGGGAAATTACTCACAGCTTCTGATCCAAACCGTAGAGCATGGATCGTAACCCAGGCTCCGGTGCGGCGGCTTCTTTCATTTGCGATTTCTTGCTTCCCTGAAAGTGGTTTAATTTACTTGAATAGGTTATAAAAGTTGAAAACAACATGTAAACGTTAAGACATACATTTGTAAGCCGCAGTTTAAAAAAAACACTATTGGAAGCATTTTTAGACAATGATTTATTTTAGATAACGAGACTTTGGTGGGAGACCAACCAAAGTCAAGTCACATTGTCTCCCACCGAAGAGCACCAGTATGCATACTCATTGATAATAGTGTGCAAAAATGCCAAATGGAAATTATTGTAAGCCTTTTTTGTTTAAAAAAATTGACACATTTGAGCTGAGCCAATCTAAATAGAATTTTTAATTTTTCAGTAATAAGCATTTCTAAAATACTTTTATGGTAAACAAAACTTTTCAAAACGGCTGGGCATGTTTTAATTGGTCGAGGAAATTTTTAACGAATTGAAAAAATAACAACGACAATCAGTGACACCAAAATACAAACTACGACAGACACTGCTAAAACCACGCTAACACTTAAAATACCTTCCCGCCTAGGATGCGGAACACATTTTCCAGGCTCAAATGACGTCGCATAAAAGACTGAAATACTTGTTGCTATAAATACTCTAAGAATGAAAAAGAAAGAAAAAAACATTAAGAAAGATACCCTGTTGGAAGCAACCCCTCCTCCATTTTCTGTTCCGTGTTCGATGGCAGAAGAGGCTCGACTGCGACGAACACTGTGGTTGGCTGATTCTCGACGAGAGACCTAAAGTTTGGCTTTTGATTTCTAAAGAGTTAATTTTAAAAAAACAATAGCTACGACCAAGGAATCAATGAAAACAAATTTGCTACTTTCCATAGCATGGCTGAAACATTGGATTCTCGGTTTAAATAGTTGTTGAAAAAAGTGTTTTTTCTTCTATTTTTGGTATCTTTAAAACATTGTTTCAAAAAACCATGCCTTATTTTTCCCAAAACACAACATCGAAATGAAAAATTTTATAAATATTTGTGTTTCGCAATGGATGAATTTTTTTCTCTGAAAACTGGAATCAATAGGATGCTCATTTTGTTTGTTTCTGATAGCCTGTCGTTAAATCGTATAAATTTAGAAGGTATCTCACATTTCACATCATTAATTTAGGAGGTGCATTCAGTTTAGACGTCTGTTAGAATTCAAAGACACTTACATGTCTCCCCAATCCATCGTCACCGAAACCAGGTTTTTCGGGGTCCTCCCCTTCAATTTTAATTGTAACCTGCGCCGCCATTTCGAGCAGACGATTATCCGAGAGTGCCAAATCTGAAAATCGATATTTAATTTCAGTGTTAAAATATAAAGTTTTGAAAGGTTACTGTAGTTTTTGAAAAGGAGCAGATCTGAATCTTTGAGTGTTTTCTCGGCGATCTCATTACAAATACTTGAGAGAGGGGATGAGAAGGTAAATAGAAAGTTCTGCAAGACCGACAATAAAAACATTTTAAAGATTAAAAGATGGTATTTAATTTTGACCTATATTAAATGTTTCACGCATATCATAGAAAAACATACATAGTTGACAAACAGTGACTTGTTCATGTTGGCATTCGGGTTTAATTCAAAAATAGAATCCCCTTGCAATTTATAAATTTACGTTCTATTTTATAGATTTACTGATGCAGAATAAATGAACAGAATGTTTTGTAAGCATTGGCTTCGGAATACTTTAACGTTAAATTATTGCAATCATAAGTACCTACAATGAAATCATGGAGTGATGTGGCAAATTTGCAAAATGTAAATTTTAAAGACAATACGGTTTTACAGAGAAATGTCAATGACGCAAATCTATATTTGGTTCATTTTTATCATACTTCTACCTGTGTGCGGCTGTCCTTCATTTTTTTAACTCTACCCATAGGAATTCCCGCAGTTTTTTCCTCTTAATTCTACCCTTGTTTACCGATTATACCACTATGAGTAGGAAAAAACTATCGACCTATTGTGTCCCTCGCGATTGTCCTAGGCCTTTTATTGCTTGATAAAGTAGGAGGTTACATTAAGACTCGAAGTTTTATTCTTCTAAAACAAATATGTGTATGTGATTCGTGAAACATGTATCCGCAAACAGAGAGGCTGCGCAAAAAGAACAGAAAACATTTTTCTCAAAAAATACGATTGAAAAGTATTTTTGCAAATGCGAAAAACAAAATCAATGCAGTTGAGAACAATGATAAAAACTAGCCTTTAACATGAAATAATTTCTTTTTTTAAATAAAATTACAGGAAATGTTTTAGTTTATAAAATGTTAAACCCCTTTAATCTTATCATTTTTCTTTTTAACATGGTTTGTTGTTGTTTAATCGACTGAAATTTTAAAAAAAATTATAACTAGGACGCTTAAAAAACCTTTACTTAATGTTAGGCAATTTTACGATCCCCGAGAAAACCGTTTGAGTTAGTTTTTTTTAAATTTATTAGTTATATCAAATAAAAACCCGTTAAAAATCAATAAGATCAATAAATGAGCACTGAGAAGACTGAAATTACAATCTTCTAAAATCAAGGCGCCTATGTATTTTGTGAAACATGTAGGTGCAGACAGACAGGCTGCGCGGGCGTTTTCACGGTGCGGAAAGAGTGAAGAGCTGAATAAACACGCGGATAAATAGGAGGGCGCTTCTGCGAAGACCACGATCACAGGCCGAATCCAAGGTCACGTCATGGTTTCAAACTCTATATAAGATTTCCGGTTTCTTTCCGCAAAATTGGGTGGAAATTGGCTGTTCGCCAATTTGGTTTCCAGCTTTACATTTTATTATACCAGGAGAGTAAGCGCGGCCAAGGCCGCGCTTCTCTCCTAGTTGCGGCCTTTGGCCGCTTAAACGGGCGGCCTTCGGCCGTGTGAATGGACGGCCTTTGGCCGCTTAAACGGGCGGCCTTCGGCCGCGTCAATAGACGGCCTTCGGTCGCTTGGTTGAATGGCCTTTGGTGACACGGTGCACCCGCATGAATGGTTGAGAGTGTAGAGAATGAGGGGAAATTAGGCTCACGTAACGTGGAATCATTGCCTCGGCCGGTTTCCCTTTTCCCCAGGAGGAAATGATAGCGTGAGGTTAGGCTGATACACTACTAACAAACACACAGGAACGATAGCGTTTTATATAAACGGATCAGTGCAGTTTAAAAAATGTAATTAGATTAAATGTTAATTATGAGGCAATTTGTCAATATTCAGGACAAATTGTGCCAACTAGCTTTAAAATTTTTTTTGCAAAACTCTGTTCATGGAACACGTGAAATGCAATTTTTTGGAAAGCCCGCAAATTCAAAAATTTATAGGGTGATGAAAATTTACAGCAATCGTTTTTTAAAATTTCACCAGCATGGTTACTGTTTCTAGAAACTTTATAATTTAAATTGAATGGTAACAGAAATTATATTTTTTAAAAGTGAGCAAGATTTTTGATGATACTCTTTCAAAACGACCGCCTGCTTCTTCTGTGCTCCTCGAAAATCTTTTTTTATGTGGTTAAAAAGCTTGTTTTCGTCGATCATACTGATGAAAAATTATGTTTTGCAGAAAAATGTTTCCTACAAAATGAAATTCGAAGGAAAGTGAGTTTTGAAATTGTGGCCTTTTTCTGTGGCATTTCGAAGTTTTACTAAAAAACAATTTCACAATAGTTCTTGCATGACCGTAAGACGAAAAACATGTGAGTTTCAGTAACTAATCGAATACAATTGAAGCTGCACAGAAAAGTTTCAAAGTGTTCTTGACTGATGAGTATCTGTTTTGATCGATTCGAATTGACCATCTCCCCAGAACCACGAGGAAATCCCACAAGGAGTGCAAAATTCGAAGGAGAAGCGGCCTGTTTGCCGCCGTCCACCCACCGTGCACTCTCATATCCGCCACTCGAGAGTTCGGGAGACGCGCTGAATCGATCGAACCGATGCTGACCTGCAACACTCAGATGTTTTAACCGAAGGCTCGGGTTTCAGAGGAGAGAGACAAGGAACAGAGGAAACAAGGAAGTAAAGGAAAAGCATTGTCAAACTTCAAAAATAGTTTTTGAAAGCTTTTCGAATCTCAAAACATTTAGAAATTGTGATATTATGCCAACATTTGTCGCATTGAGAGATTAATTTTTAAAAAATTGTATTGCATAAAATATTTTAGATGCTTCTTTGAAACAATTATAGAGGTCTAATCGCTGATAATGCAATCGTGAGTTTAAATCCATAAGAGACAGAATACTACTTAACTTTTTTTCATGTTTCAGAACCCTAATGCAAGATTCTAATGCAAGAATCTCTTTACAAGCGTCACTATGCGAATAGTAAAACACTCGACGAATGTTGAAAAAAAAACAAGATTGTAACCAATTTATGCAAATAAACTTTCTATTCTATTTTGCAACTTGTTTTCTTAAACGCATTAACTCAGATGCAAAATAAAAATAACCCAAAAACAAGATATTTGGTTATAAAATGCTGTGAAAATTTAAGTAATAAAATTAAAACTCCTCGTGTTCACTTGTGACAATTAAAAAAAACTAAAAAAAGGTTCTGATTACAACAGCATGACTACTTGCAAGAAGTCAGAAGCAACTAATAAATCAATGTCTGTATAATATGGTATATACATGTGTGGAATTTACATTAACAAAATGCTGCGTTTCCTGAAATTACCATATTACAGATTTAAATAGTCATATTCATCGGCTGAAACATATGCGTGACCTTGATACAAAATTTTTAAAAGGCCAAACTTTTTGTTTGCTTGTATGGTTAGCCAGATTTTACAACTTGGTTTCTTCTTTTCGCTTGTTTTTCCCTATCAAAAATACCAACAAAAAAAAACATTAATTTGATTTTTAACCATGTTGATCAACGAAAGTTCTTTTTTTAAAGCAAAAACGAATTTTTTATTATTTTTTCACTCCCAAATTTTCCGACAAATCCATGACAATGCTATACTTACACACTATAATCATATTCTGTTTTTACCAATATTGCGATCCTTTGAAATTTGAAAATAATAAAAAAACTAAATTTAGATGAGGCAGTAGAAATTTTAAAAAAACTTTAACAATCGAAAATCAGAACAATAGTTTCGCAGAAAGAATACCTGCAAAAAGTGAGAAACACCTCATAAAACATTCAGGTAGCAAAACAAAGATATCACCTGATAGCTGTGTAATTTTCGCGGTTTTTCAGAGGGGCCGTTCGCTGTTAAAACAAATTTTATAGGAGCCTTCGATTTTGGATCCAGTGTTATTTGATAAAATCGGTATTGAGTAAAATTTTGAATTAAAGTAAATACAACATTGCGAATTGTAGTCGGATACAACGTTAGAAAGTATTGAACATGGAAACGGTCACATTGTGGTTGAAACATAAATGTCGTCACATAAATTTATTTTGCTTTGGGATTTTGTATGTTCGTTAATTTTTGTTTAGAAATATAGCTTCCCACTACAAGGATTTTTAGTGTTTTGTTTTAAACTTTGTTTTTAAAAACACACTTTAATAAGTTCATAAGTAATACTATGTCCTAAGATGTTAAAAAAGGTGAATCATTTAAAATTCGAAAAGTTAAACGAAAATTCTAAATTGCGAAAAGTTTATCAACTAATTAGTTTGAACAGTGGAGTGATATGACGAAGAGTTGGATTCAAATTTCGCAACGTATAATTAGATATTCGATAAAACATCGGTAAAGATTTCCTTGACAATTTGATGAGGTATTACATCTTGGGTGCTTTTTCAATGGTTAATAAGCCAGATAGATGCAACCAACAAACTGAAAAACTGAAAACCGTGAGAAGTAGGTAAGCCTGCAGAATAGCGAGACAACCCAGCTGTTGATCGATGATTAGCGTCAACTTGTTCAAAACACAGCCACCCTCATACAACACGTGTGCGACATTGTTCTCGTAAACAGGGGTTGAACAATGGCTGCAAGAGAAAAAAGAAAGAAAGTAATGTAAAAACTAGTTGTAACTTGTTTTATAATTTTTGGTATGATCGTGGTAGTTTCTTTTGAAAATCAACTCCAATTTCGAGGACTCTTTATAAATATAATCTGATATTTGTTTTTATTTTCAAAGTGGAATCAATTGGCTGTTTTATCCGCAACACTTACATAATTTGCGCTATTTGTTTAGTAATCTGCCTCCAGATCCCTGAATTTTATGATTGCTTACTGTGACCCTATTTTGTGAAACTATTATGATGATGTAATAGGGGCTTGGAACAACATTTGAATAGTATCACTCATTACAGTGCGCGACAAACTATGATTTTCATTTGTTTTTGATTTGGTTACCTGGATGCATATTTCAGAAAATATTTACACTTTCGAAGTAATTCAATTGATGGACCGAAGTCTGGATTCTAATTTTGATCACAAACAAAATAACGTTTATATCAATTTCAAAGAAAGCTTTGTCGCTAAATCAAACAATTTATTCATTATGAAAAATCTTGAAACCCCCCAGGATAAATGAAGGTTAAAAAGGGAAACTCGTAGCAGTTTTAACTTAATCACAATAAGACACCAAACGTACCCGCAGTTTGTTTCATAAATCTTAAGCAAATGTTGTATTTGTTTGTGTCCATAATTCGAATTGTGATATTTTTCTGTTAGCAAGGAAATTTCTATGTTTGATAAAATGTAAAAACTCATGAAACTTATTGCTTTGTCCATGAACCTACTTTCGGACACTTGTTTTGTGTAACTTTCAGGTGTTTGATGTTTTGCTTCAAATGTTTGGCGTTACAACATTGGTTGAACAATTCTATAAACTGAAACTTGTGGTAAACACTGCCAATCAATGGGGGTGGAACTGGTCCGGAGGCAAGACATGAGCTAAATTATGTGTGTGGGTTGACTCAAGCAAAGGCGACGGGCAGCTGTCGCCAACACTTCCGAGACAACAGCAGAAAAAATAGAAGATGGTGGAAAACCAGGGTCAGGGAGATCAGCCACAAAATAGAAGAGTTTCAGGAAACTTCAAAGTTATTGTTGCTGTTTTAAAGATAAATACCGATTAAATGAATTTGGAACTGTAGTTGTAAGTAATATGTTAAAACAGTGGAGTTTTCTGCAAAATTGGTTATTTCACAAAGAGTCGATCTTAGGAGTCAGTAAAACATTACAATCACAAGATAAATGTGTAAGTTAAAACATGCATTTGTAATATGGAACTTGGAAAAAAGAACAAATTGCACTTGTCAGACTACATAGGTTCAGGATTTGTTTGTTGCTTTTTTGATTTATGTTTGTAAAAGTTTATCCGTAGTTTCTAAATTTTGAAAGATAGCAACAAACTTTATTTTAAAGGGTGCGTTTGATGTTTTCTGAAAAACTAGTGAAACATTTTGGAAATTGTAGAGACAAGAAAGTGGTGTAACATTTAGTTCCATTTGTAAATTAGATGATAAGGTATTTGCCTACAGTTATATATATAATGGAACGATATCACATTTTCTTACAAGAATTCTTCAACGCAGCTTAAAATTGATCTATTTGAATTTCAAACCACGTTTGTAGGCACATCCCATAACGGAGCGTTTACGGGTTTACATAGAAGTTACTAGATTGTGGGAAGAATACAGTGGAAAGCATTACCTCCTGAAAGTAAATGTTGTTGTTAAAACATTCAGGTGTTATTTATATTTTATTCTCTAAATTTGCAAGGCGTAATTTGTTTTTCACACGTAAACATAATTGCATGGTGCACAGTGAAATTGCGTTGTGAGTAACATTTATTAAAATATTTTTCCTCCAAAAGTAAATTCTTTATAAAACTCAAAAATTGTGTACGTGATGAAAGATTGAGTAATTTGTTCCCGCCACTCAAAAGTCCTCAAATCAGACGGGATAAATCAGATTGGAACGGAGATCTGTTGACGTAATAAATCAATCATAAAGTCGTCAAGTGCGAAAAAGAGGGCGGCCGACAGTTGGCGTCGCGGCGGCCACTTTCAGTGGCCGGGGGAGCTGGAGCGGACAGCTGGGGCACACGTGCGACTCACGGTTAACTGCCGAACGTCTATGTGACGAGGGCGGAACAACAGCAACGTGTTCTACGATCACTTCTTTTGTTCGAGGAAAATGTTCTAATTGGAAATCCTAGGCAATGCAAAAATTTAGGACCTATTCTTTTTGTAAAGCTGTTGTTTAACGTTTATTGATAAAATCACATTTTTGTTTAAAGAAATATAGAACTGAAAGTTTGCTGTTTTTATCAGCAAGCACTAATTTTCGAAAATCAATGTAGACTTTCTTTTAAAAAAAATATTCAAATTAAAACTAAGCATATAAGTCTAGAATACCCTTTTACAACTTTCTTAAGAAGATTATTATTTTAGGAATTGTTGTTAATATTTAAAACGCAATGGGATTTCATATGTAGTTAAGATGAACAATAATTTAAACAGTTTTAGTTTTTATAATGAGTTTGGTTAAAAAGGTGATCTATTTACAACTGAAATTTTTATTATAAAATCTCAAGTTTTTAGAGAAGACGCTTTAAAACTAAACAATGAAAACAAATATTTCCTGCATTCAAATTTATAGAACTTATTTTCGAGTCTAGTTGAAACACATAAAAAAATGAGCCCTTATCGTTTCAATGTTTTTAAAGTAATGTTTTCTTAATTTTAAAATATAATAACTGTTAAAACATATACGAAAAATTAATGGAACGAGTTGTTTGAAGAAGTCTGATCTTCAAAGGATGCCGTGTATCTGCAGCTAGTTAATGGTTGCCTTTGACCAGATGGTTTTCATTGGAGACTCTTCGACAAATGGTTTCCGGCTCAAATATCATCCGCGACAAATCTAAATACGTTATTCATGCGCGGGCATTACGTTTAAAACAATCCAAATTAAAGAGAATATGTACTGTTCACTGGTCCTGTTGGTAGTTTAAAAAAAAATAAACGCATGCATAAATGAGAGCCAATTAAAGAACACAACATTGTCATATTTATAGCATGAAAAAGAAGCTTTTGAGTAGAATTTGAACCGAATTAAATAATTGCGACAAAAGAATGACACGTACGTAAAATTTGGCAAGGTTTCACTTACAAAGGTTATAACTATGACACTTTGATAGTCTCTCGGCAGATACTTCTTGTGTGACTACATTTGCTCAGTTTTTCATGACAATAAGACTGACCCACAATTTATCTCATGATTGTCAACATTATTTTCAGGACATTTTACATGTGGACAACATTAAATACTAAGCCTTTTATGTTTTGGGTTTCCCGACGTTTTATATGAAGTTGTGATTTTCTGGCAATCACATTACACCAAACTGTAAATTTGATAAAAATTATCTAACAATAAAAATAAGAAGCCGAAAAATATATATTGTAATTTTTTCTGTTTAACCCTCCTTGCACTAATTTCTGTGCCCTTGGCCACTTGGCTGTTTCAGCGGCGAACTCTGCGTCGTAACTCCCTGTACAAACATAGCTCCTTATTTGTCTAGCGGGATCGATTCCGGTGGGAACGCTACGCAAAACTGGTCATTTCCGGTTTCCTTCTTATGACTAGGTTTTCTTTGTTGGTGGTCTGTTTTTGTTTTGTTTTCGAAAGTTAAACATTTTTCACTATTTGTAAACATGATTTCATTAACCCGCGTAATTTTTGTATATTTTTGAAAGCAGATGAATCGAATATTGTATCAAAAGGTACACAATTAATGACAATGAAATGAAACATTGACGTTGTATAAAAAAGCTTTAAAGGGACCATCAGCCTCTTTTCCAAATGGGAATGAACCATATGCTAATTCACTCATTTCAGTTAGGATAATTTTTTCCAACACCCCTCCAAGCAACGTTTTTTCACAAAGGGGCTGATTAGCATAGGAATAGCCTAGCCTTTGGAAAGGAGGCTGATGGTCCCTTTAAAGGGACAGTCAGGCGGCTTTTGCAACTTTATCTCATATGAAAGAGAAAATTGAGCTGTACAAAAAACTTTTTGGGACCTTATGTCGGAAATCTCTAGTTTCTGAGATATTCAACCTCAAAGTAGCCGATTTCGGGTTTCCATCCGCAGAAAGTGCGGATGGCCCGGACGGTCAATGTGTCCTGCGTTTAGTGGCATTCAAATTTGAATGAGACATTGAGGGAAATGAGGAGTGCGCGAGACAATTTAGCATTTTTGAATATGCAATATGGACGACCGTATCCTATCATAATGAAATGAAAAGGCCCCTGACTGTCTCTTTAAAAAAGAATTCCAGATAAATAATTTTCTATTCGAAAAATAAAGATCTTGTAGGGGGTATCCAAGAAACAAACTTTGGTCTGCATTAAAACATTGCATAACAGTTGAAACATTTGGAAATGTTCCCTTCGTTAATGAAAAATATTTGTTTAGGAACAACATTTATTTGATAATATGGTTTTAAGCTTTTGTATAAACCAAGTGCGGTTAATCATGAAGTGCGTGCAACAACCAAAAAGGAACAAAATTGCGATTCCATGAGATAAGATAACCATGCGTGCGATGTCAAAGTACATAATTCCTTTACATTTTTGATTTTGCACTGTTTTTTCGTTCTCTTCAAATGCTACAAGCACTTATTGAAACATACAACTTTTTTAAAATTAAATATCCTTTTAAACATTGGGCAGTTGTGTCACTTGGTTAGCAGCGCAACGTTTTAGGCAAACTTTTGACCAACCGCATTTCCAAGGAAAGAGACCGGTCAAGCGGTGGAAAGGCCTTAAATTAGCATGAGCCTCAAAATTTCTATGGGGTACATTTGATACTTCTGGGGCCGAAGGCCGCCTATTCAAGCGGCCAAAGGCCGCCCATCTGAGCAGCCGAAGGCCGTCCAATCAAGCGGCCGAAGACCGTCCATCTATGCGGCCGAAGGCCGTCCATCTAAGCGGCCGAAGGCCGTCCAATCAAGCGGCCGAAGGCCGTCCATCTATGCGGCCGAAGGCCGTCCAATCAAGCGGCCGAAGGCCGTCCATCTAATCGGCCAAAGGCCGCCCAATCCAGCGGCCGAAGGCCGCCTATCTAAGCAGCGAAAGAGCTCAGAGGCGGCCGAAGGCCGCCTTTCTCAGAAAGTAAAAACCCCGCGTAGCGGGTTTTTAACTTTCTGGTAAAAAATATTGTTTGTTTTTTCGTTCTCTTTTAACAAATATTGTTTGCCTGGCATATATAAGATTTTTTAAAAATAGCAACGTGCAAATCGAAATTGTTCTAATGCTGTTTTCAGGACAAAACGCATATACATTAGGTTGCACGTTTAAAAAAAATACATTCACAACAATCTTTTAGAAAATTTTTCAATCTTTATATGAAAACAAGTTTAATTATTCAAAACATCAACTCTTCCCTGTCATTGGTCGCACTGTCCGAGTGTTTCCCTCGGCGCAATGTCCACGAACTGCCGCTGGCGGAAAACCAGTCCTGCGGGTGGAAATCGCCGAGAACGCTCCCTCGACAGCCACCGCCCAGTGATTCACACAATCCACTGCTTGTTCGTCAAACAATACATTATTTCATTTAATTAACATTACTCGCAATCTATTAATTCAATTTCCCAGCTCTTTAAAAAAACTAATTAAAAACTGTCATTTTCCTGGAGACGTTTTGAATTGAATTTTGCTTTTTACACGGTATTTGTCCATACATTGAATCAAGTGATAAACCTAAAACTGAACGAAATTAACCCTGACCGAACCAAATGGGCGAGAACCAAACGTTTTATATTTATTTGTACTTTTCTACCAGTCATGGAGATTAACTCAACTGCACAATGATATGTTTAATCATTTGTGTAAAACGTTTAACCGTATAAAAAAATGCAAAATGAATGTTTAGAAAAATGTAAATTCTGTTAATTCGGAAATTGTGTCATAACGTTTTCCTACTAAAATGTTTTTGTAGTACATCTTTTAATCTTGTAGTACATATGGTAGTTAAAAAAAATAAAAGTCATCAGATTTTAAACAATGTTTATTATGACCTTGAAATATTTTTGTCAAAACATCTGAAGGGCGAATTGTTCGTTGGAAATAGACTATAACTTACCCTTGCCACCAAACCTTTAAACAACAAAAATTGAATTTATTTTAAAAATTTTGGCTACTATTGTGTTTCACTGAAGTTTTCAGGTTTCATGTTTTTGCTTTTGCGCATTATAATGGTACATAATAAACACATAAATTTTCACTTCTTGTCTCGGACAATGACAAAGATTATTTAACATTATTTTTGCAGCTTTGTTACCTTTTGTGTGTAGTTCATATCTTATGTTGTTTGTGGTGGAAACTTTCCTGAAAACCCCCGTTTTTCTGATTCACTTGCCAAATGAGTTGATAAGGCATTGTTTACCCTGACGTCTTATCTTTTTTCATTGACGGCACAAGAAAGACGCAAAATACAAACAATAAGGGCACAAGGCACGCGGAGTAATGTGATGTATGTGACGAAAAAAATGCAAAATCCAGGATTGTTCGCAGACTGATTTTTAAAACCGAATTTCAATTTCGGTGTTTGCGAACTTTTTACGTCCAACGATTTTGCATTTTTATCTTCTTTTATTGAAATTGTTCGACAAAAATTGTGCCTTTTTGATAAACTTTCGTTCGAATTGAGTTTTTATGCAAACCAATCTCAGATAGTAACTTAGTAACTTTAGAGGCAAGCTTTGCTTTTACCAAACGATTGTAACATGCGAATATAATTACAAAAAACACCAAGAAAACATTTGGAAACCCGCTCGATATGAATGGAACGGCATGACACCTTTCCGATCTATATTGTTTTCTGTCTCAAACACTTAGTCATTTTTAAACGATATTTGGTTTGAAAAATTATGCAACAAAAAAGTTGCCAAAAAATTTCTTTTATACATTAATTGAATTGCTGCACTGTGCTCTTCGCATTTGTTGCGTCAGTGTGTTTTGGTTGACTATTTTAATTAACTTCAATAACTCGTCATTCACGTCACTTTTGGCATTCTTCATTTTTCTTTAAAATAATTTACTATTAGTTTTTTAACTGCAAGCGTTGGATTTCTGCCGGTGCATATCTTCTTATTCTAGTTTTATCAAGCTTTGGCGCGACCTAAGAATCCTAAAAACCTAATCTAATCATTTGAAAGGGAGGCGTTTCGCAAATTTAATAAAATGAACACAGCCATAAAGAGTCTCCCTTTCTCTGCACTTGAGTTTCATCGATTTCGATCTTTTATGATCAAAGAAGCCGAGCTCAAACTTTCTTTAGTGTCGAAATCAGACACGTCCTTATCTCAGGACGAGGCGTCCGATACGAATGGATCGTTTCGAACACAAGAGCCGTTGCTCGTCAAACAGGGAAGTAGTCAAGAAACATGAAATCATTTCACTTTACTGAGATTGTTATTCTTGTCTATTGATTTCTTTTTTTGTTTCACAGATGCGCCGTTTAAACGGGAATTTTGAAAGTGGTTGTCATTTTTATTTTTGAACTTTCTCAAATCAGCTCACTGTTTTGTTTTGGCCTCAATTGTGGAAACATTGGGCACGAACAATAGAAGTTTCCCCTCTTCAAATTTAGTTTAATAATATATTTTTTCTGATGCAGTACAAAAATGACGAAGTTGTCCATGTTAGATATTGACAATTTTGGCGGTTTAGGTATAACACATTAACTTTATGGCTTCTTCGGCTTAGATTCCCATGACAACCAATCCGATTTCGTCTGCCGAAGGCTGCATAGTGGGTTTGTTGTATATGTTGACCTGTGTGCATTTATATTGCTATTCTCGTCAAAAATATTTAATCTAGAAATTTTCTTTACATAACTTCTAGCGACATCACGTTGACATTAAAGTTTGTCTTCAAATTTTGTTTTTCGTTTGATTTTGTAGTAAAACCGAAGCCATTCAACTGTTTCATGAAGATCCTAGCACCAATTGCATGGTTCAGGTTACCAGAAAATTAAAAGAATTTTGCAAATTACCATATTTGTACATTTGTTTTCTATTTCAGTGTTTTGAAAAAGAACTTGTATTTATAGAACTGGAGGTGAAGCACTATCGATGAACTTTCCAAAATTCGAATATACAAAATGAATTTGTGTTGCAAACCGGTCCCTTCTCGCTCTCGCCAATTTTACTTTCAAATACTCCATGAGTCACTGTTTTCGGCGCCCGTTCATTTGTCTTCGAATACTAAACACCATGAATTTCACATCTTTTAATTTTAGAAACTTGGTTAATTTACGGTTTCAGAACAAATGTAACAAAACGCAAATGGTTTTTTGTTAATCTCGTTTCATCACACAAAAAAGCACGCCAACAATCACACAAAACTATTTTTCTGTTCTTTTATAAATTAAAATTTCTTTTTAATTCATGTTTTCCCTTGTTTTATGTTGCACTCTTTTATTTATCTGCTTCACTAAACATGTGAAAAGGGAGCAAAAAGTTCTCATTATTCTTGAGGAACCAGGCCAAAGAAAACTACAATGTTTCTAAAAGGAATGGTTTTTTCAATGATTAATAAATTAATTATGCATTGTAACTTTGCGAGATTTAAATTATTGAAAAGAGAAAAAACGGAACTATAAAACCTATGGAAATGTAAATCATTCAGCTTTTAAACAAATTATAAGATCAATATTTGGATTGACTGATTTGCAGTGTTTGATATCAAGGTTTTACATCCAGCACAACCATAAAGATTTTCCAACATTGCAATCATACGACCACGCTTGTCAAAAACATACACTTTCTAACTTAGCAGTAAAAAGTTCTACAACTACATGTGTTTATAAACGCAATTTTTTTGCGTTATGATTTGATGACAAACGAAAAATTTCATGTTTTTGCCGATTTTCAAGAGTTAAAGAGGAAAATGGGCTGCAGCGTAACTTATAGTTTTCAACATCAACTAAAGCCCCAATTGAAAAAAAGCCCGAACTGTACGTGTCATAGCATTAATTATTTTTTGTATGTTTTCCTTAAAGATAATTTGTTTTCTGCAGTCTTTTTTCAACATTGATTGAATTCTTTAGGTAGCGAAATGACGGCTTCCGGATCCGAGATCAGCGATGCCGATAGGAAACTGATTGAGGAACTCAGAAGCAGAATTAAACGGGTTTGTTGGTTTTCCCACAATCACACTTTAAAAATCTCAATCGTTATTACTTTGGCAAATGTTTCAATTTGGCTGGAAAATTGATCTCCCTGCAAAAAAAATGTTCGCAAATTTCACAGTTTAATTATCCGAAACCAAGGAAAACTTTCCATTTTAGGAGCTGGAGCTGGTCCCCGAGTACAATGACGACTTCTCACTTATGCGCTGGATTATCGGTTGGGATAGGAAAATTGGTAAGAACAAGGTTTGGCCTAAGTATTACTGTGTTCTGATGACGTCGATAGTGAACCATAAAACTTTTAGAAACATAAAATCACCGGATTGAGTCTTTCCGCTTGAGAGTATTATATAAGTTTTTAAATGCCATGCGATAAACTGTTGAATATTTTGTGATCAATTAATCTAAATCGTGTGAAACACAGAAATTTAAAAAAAACAATTTTTTGAAATTCGTAATTGAAAATTTTATTTGTGAAAATATTATTTTCAGAAGTAATCGTTCCCAAGATTTCATTTTCCCTGAGGGCTATCCATGCCCTGGGTCTTGACAAAATGGACCTCGACACTCTGGACAAAGTTACGGAGGCTTGTGACAACTGCAGCAAACCTCTGCAATACCTTCCAGGTAAAAAATGAACAAAAGAAGAATATAAGGGGTAAGGTCGCAACTAAAAGCTTTTATTTTGATATCTGAATTGAGATTTTTTTTTGAAGGTTAGTGAAGTGTTTCAATCACTTGTTGTCAAAAACAAAATTAGTTTTGGGAAGCCCTTGTAAGAACATCAAAAATTATAAAGCCATTGATGCTATTTTTCAAATGACCATATCACAATACCTTTTCCAGGTTCTCTAGTCGGGGTTGACAAGGAAGGAAATGTGGTATCTCTTCAAATGATCGGCCGTTTGGATGCTTCCGGTCTTCTGCCCTGCACCCGAAATTCCGACCTTTACCGCATGAGAATCACCGAGAGTGAGGGAGTCATGCAAATTATCAGGTTAATTTTTAAAGTACTGGTTGTAAAAAATATTAAAGCCCATGATAGGATTTAAAAGGTTTACCTGAATCATTTGAACAACAGATGCTTGTATGGCAAAAACACCAGTTAGGATGGAATGCATTAAGTTCGACTTTTTAAAGGAAAAATAGTAAAAATGTAGTTGTTTACTGAATTTTAATGAGAACACTTTATCATTTAGGGCAATGGAGAGGAAAGCCGGTCGTCCCCTGGGAACCTCGGTCATCTTTGATCTCGATGGATTGAGCATGTCCCAATTGGACATGTCTGCCATGAAGGTCATTACTGCTATGCTTCATCAACTACAGGAACTTTTCCCTGATGTCGTCCGCAAGATTTATATAATCAATGCTCCTTCTTTTATTCAGGTAAGCTGATTTGAAGTCGCTCTTTTTGATAATTGTTAGGGGTAGAAAACCAAAATTAATGCCATATGTCTTCAAGTAGCGTAGAAATATAACTGAAGCATTGAAACCAATTGGAAGACAGTAATTTATTGGAATTACAAAAAAAGTGCTGCAACTACTCCGAGATCACCAACAAAAGTATCGTCGTCAGGATAGCTAAAATAGAACGAATTCAAAATATTGAAATAGTTTGCAAACTAAAAAAATTTAATTTCAGGTGCTATGGGGAATGATCTCACCTTGCTTGGCAAAGCAGACCCAACAAAAAGTCAAAATTCTAGGAAATGATTGGAAAGAAGTGCTCAAGGTTTGATAGTTTATTTTCTAAGAAAAACATTTATGATGAATGTTTCAGGAGAATATCGGAGAAGACGTTCTTTTTGAGCATTGGGGAGGAACTCGGAAAGCTGAGACTGAATATGGAAATGTTCGGATGGGAGGAAAGATTCCGGTTGAGTTGAAGTGAGTTTGAGATGAAAGCGATTGAAAACTCTTTATTAATTCATATGCGTGAAAAAGCAAAACGCAAAAAGAGTTGGTGGTTTGGTTCCTCATCGTATAAAAAGAGAACAATAGAAATGTTAAAATGCTGTAAAAAGAGAACAATATCATTTGTATCGGACAAAACTTTCCAAAACCCCAAAACCACCTCTGGCAAAAACAGCGTTCAGTCTTAGGTGAATAATGTTGATTTCCATGTCCTTAAAATTGAATGTCTCATCCAGCCAGAGGTGGTTTTGGGGTTTTGGAAAGTTTTGTCCGATACAAATGATATTGTTCTCTTTTTACAGCATTTTAACATTTCTATTGTTCTCTTTTTATACGATGAGGAACCAAACCACCAACTCTTTTTGCGTTTCGCTTTTTCACGCATATGAATTGTTCTCTTTTTATATTTATTCTTTGAATAATATTTTCATAATCATTAATTTAAATTGGTGAAATGGGAAAAATGTGGCCGAAAGGTGAAACTTGACGCACCGAGACCTGCTAAGGTTTCGACGCGCTCCATCAAATTTGAAGTCTGTAGCTCAATCCGTTCTTTCGTAGCGAGACATTATCGAACGTGCGGAAATAGGATGTAGAAAGGCGAAAATTTTACAAAGGCCGCGTTGTGAGAAGTCCAGAGCAAATACGTATGTTAAAGGAAAAGTTTTTGGGTCAAAACCACAAAATGATCACCCGAGAAAATGTGGAAATACAATTTCTAGCCAGGCAAAAAGGATTGCCCGACGCGGGATTCGAACCCAGGTCGTGAGATTCAGAGTCTAGCGCGTGCACCACTACACCAAGGAGGCACCGCGCCCCTAATTGAAAATTCGGGGTTTCGCTCGTATTTGTTTATTTTTCAACGAAATAAGCTGAAACTTGGCGCGCCACGAGAGACAAACAATATCAATATACTGTGAAAATTTGATGATCGTAGCTTTATTCATTCGCTCGTAGTAACATTATATACGACGGGAGACATCGCCATCATAGGCAGCGGAGAGGAATCAAACCACCGCGCAGCGCTACGCGCTGCGCGCAATTACACCACGGGCGAATTAATGATTTGGGACTGAAACATTGTTGTAAAGTTCATTTTTATAAAGATATTCTAAACACAGTTTCAATTTCGCTTGTTTCTTTTGTCACGAGTTTTACTATTCTGTTTTAAACAATTTATCTTAGATATACTGTTTTTAGCTTTGCTTAGATAAAGTAAGTATAATGTTTCAGCTTTTTGTGATAGTAGTCTTACAGCACTTCAAACTATGTATCCTCCCAGTCATTTGTATAAAAAAATTGTTTCGAAACCGAGTGAAGATGATAAATTACTTTTTTTTACCAAAAAAAAAAACTCCAAAACTTCAGAAAGCAAAAAGAACATTAGAGATAACCTAGATATGCGTTACATGAGTTTCTTATTGATAGTTTCAAACGGTGAAGTTTTTATAGAAAACTGACAGTGATAACTAAAAGTTCTTTTTGTCGCATTTACTGTATTTTTAAACTATATTTCCAGTTACGACCCTGCCAACGACATCCCAGCCGAGAAACTGACAAAACTGAATATTTCTGCTCGTTCGACATCGTTTGTTCCAGTTATTCTCCAAGGTAAAATTTATCGAAACGCAGGGCAAATAATAGAAAACAATTTGAAGAAGAGCTACTATGTTACCTTTCCAACACTGAGAAATATATTTAGCAATAAGTGTGTCCTTTGCTTTCCTTGAGATTTCTGGTTGATTGTCATTATAATTTACTTTATTCAAAGCAAATGTGACTTAATTGAAACATTAAGGCAACTTACAAATTTTTCATAAAAGAAGAAATTTAAAAAAAATTTAAAACTTCACAAAACATTCGGTACAGCTTTATTTTTTTAAATCTGAAATTGTGGAATTCAGATAAAACAGAATTGAATGAAATAAAACAAATTCCTCAAAGTTTGAAGTGTAGCTGACTAAAGACCTAAATTAATTAAGCAAATTTCCAAATTTCAGACCACGTGCCTGGCCGCAAACTCTACTGGTGGTGGCGTCTGGATTCCAATGACATTCACTTCTCAGTCTTGAGGGCGGCTGAGGGACAGGAGAAAGTAGCCGAACATGCCGACGACCACATGTGCCATCCCAAATTCAAACTACAGACTGAATATGTGCCAGAGGATGGAGAGGTGGGGATTGGCGAAATTTGGCACGAGAGAGACGCTAGTGGGCATCCCTCACGACTTTGAAATTAAAATTTTGGCGAAACATGAAAATGAAATTCTAAATTTGTGGGAGTTTTTGATGTACTCTTGATTTATCATGCCATTTTAGTTAATTCAACGTTGAAACATGAACTTTGTATATCTGAAAACCCAAATTACAATGGTCTAGTTTATTATTTGAATCGGGTATGTGGATCGAGTCATTTGTAGAGAAAATTCTTGCTTAATATTAAAATAGCGAAACATTCAGAACACTGGGTAAATAGAAAAAATCGTTACAAAACATACACAACTTTAGAATTCAAGCTTTTATTTTACATTTTTGAAAAAAAAATCTCGGAACTTACTTCTTAAACTGGCTAAATTACGAAGTATTCGAAAATTTAGTTAGTGAAAAATTAACAAGACAATTAACAAGACAGCATGACAGTAGGCAATGCAAAGTATGCAACATTTTCAATTCTAATTTTTTTAAAATTTCAATTCTAACATTCCGAATACGTAATACAAAACTTACCAAAAACATGTTTTTAGATCCTCGCTGAAGAGCCCGGAGTTTACAAGTTCGTCTTCGACAACACCCACAGCAAACTTCGATCAAAGACCATCCGTTTTTACATTGAAACGAGAAAGTGAAGAAGATGGCCATAAGAAGATATAACAATTGCACTTATTTATTGACTTTTTGTTAATTTTCCCTGAGATTTAAGTTTATAACGATTTGTAAATATCTGATTTGTTGGGTGGTCTAAGCTGAGGTCAAGCCTTCTGATTACCGCAAACTTGGAATTGAATTAATTTAATGCAAATTGAAATATTTGCTGAATTTATGAAATAAAAACTCAGTTTTTAATAATGCTGCAATTAGCCATTTAAAAACACCTAATTAAAGCAAGTCTTTGTTAAGATAAAGTTTGTCCTTTTTTCCAAATTTGATGTTGTTTTATGATTTTTATAAAAGGCTCAGTCGAGCAGAAGAAGTAAATTTTTTGGATGAAAACTAGATTTATAAAGATTAAATGAGTACACCTTTGAGAACCTTAGGCGTTGTAATCATTGTATTGTTGAAACATGAATGGAAACCTTTTAATTACACTTTCAATTTACATTTAAATTATTTAATAAAACTGTTTGGACTTTTACATAAAAAATTAAAACTCCCAATATCAAAAATCTTATTTCATTGCGACATAGAGAATAATCGATTTCAAAAGAGAACAATAAACACAATTACTGGAGGGGAGCCCTTTTTATAAATTAAAGTTCTGAAAATCAATTTTTTTTATTATTTCCTCGGGAATCTCATCAAACAATGATAAAATGATACTTGCGGGCTGTGGTTTTACTTTTTCGATAAAACGTGAAAAAATATGTGTAATAACCTTTGCAAAAAATAGAATTCAACAAAAATTTGTATTCTAGATAATAAACCACTGTGCAAGCTTTTTAAAAACATATTTAAAATAGCTTTGATAGGAAACTACATCATTCAATGAGTGGGAGTGTTTTCGAAAAAAAATTTTAAAATTCATAATAATATTTTTTTTTCAGATTCAACTACTTTCCTTTCAAATTTTCCAAATTTAAAACTCCATTTTCATTGCTGTCGTTGTGTGAGTTGTTTCTTATTCGACCTGCCACATGTCCTTGTTATCAGCGCAAACATTTCAGGGTTCCGGCGCGTATTGATTTTACGCCGTTGGGTCCTTCGGGTTATCTTCCCCAGCGTGTCTTCTTTAATGAATCTTTGACCTACATTTAATCTTAACTTTTTAAAAATAGTAGGAAAGAATAAACAGTTTAAAAATAAAAATAAATGAATCCATAGATTTGTTAAACAGTGATTGTTTTGGAATTTTTAAACACCATTATGTTTGACTGAAATACGGAATATGTTTGAAAAACTTTCCAATACAAACCCAAAATTAAAAAAAAAGAATTTTGTAGAATTTAGCGGAACCCAAAAATATGTTCAGCTTTTTTGTTTCTGAAATTAATTATTGCGTTACTAATCAAACAATAAAATTGTTTTTAGCAGTTACAAGATAGTTTCAATAGGACTATTAAAATAGCAGTTAAATATAGAGAGTACAATGAGTTAAGACTTTTTTACTTTTAGTTTCCTATTTGCTGTCTCGTGCATAAATTTTATGAAAAGTATTTTTCAATTTTTGCGGGCGAAAATAATGTTAAATTTCAAAAATTGAGACCACTCCAGGCTATGAACCCGCATTTCCCTCTTTTTTTTCGCAATTATGAGCAATGCTTGTCCCTGATTTTATCTTCAAGACCAAGTAGTTTCACACTGATATGTTTATGATTTGTGTCCAACTTCCAAGATAAAACAGAAACCCCAAAGAAGATTCCATTTTGTGGTTTACCTGGAATCCTCTTTTCTTAACTTAAACTTCGTATTCTTTCATGTCAAAACAATGTTTATCTGTTTTTTCACCTCAGAATCAGCCTTTAATTTTTTACATAAACCAGACCAAAAAGGGCGAAAACAAGATTTTTTTACTCAAAAAAATAAGCACGCAATTGTTGAAATAGTACAACCACCAGAAAAACAAACCTTTGCTTTAGTTTACAAGTGTTCAAAATCGAATATGAATGGTTTTAATGGGTTTTTTTTAACTCACCGAGAATCCTCCGAATACTGAAAAACATCGAATTACCGATTGTTTTTTGAGAATGTGCAATTTCATTAAACATTTTTGAACTGCCTATGTTTCATGCTTTTATCATTAAATTTGCATCTTTTTCGCTTTGTAACGTAGAGGGCTCAGAAAAGAAAACCATAAGTTGCTTAAACGTCCATGTTACTTGCTCTTTAATTTTGGCACAATTCTCAATTTACTAGTCTTGCAAGATCCACTTTACGAAAGATCGGTTAATGAAAATTCACAGAATGGAATGTCAAATCTGCTTATCTCCAACAGCAGGTTTCCATTACCAAGCGACTTGCTGCAGAGCCTGTGCAGCATTCTACCGGCGGACCAAAATGAAAAATTTGCGTTACAAATGCCTAAAGAGGAAAGACTGTGACCTCACCTACAGTAAGAATTTCACCAAAAACTTGAAACTGTTTATTTAGAAAATCGATTTTCCTGCCGCTACTGCAGAATGAAGAAATGTGTTTCTTTGGGAATGATAGTTACTGGTAAGTACAATTTGGTAACTTATTTTTAACAGTTCGAAAGGCTGTAGATGGCAACTAATAAACATAGATAATCTAACCGTATATAAAAAAAACAGATTGATATTGGGAAAAAAATTGGAAAAAAATCTGGAAATTGTTGTCTGTGTTGTGTACTCTCTGTTTCTCAAACGACTTTAACTTGAGGCATTCGAATTATCTTGTTCACTGCATCAAATAGTTAATTGTATAACAAACTCTTATTTACGAAAGGTTTCCTCTCCTTTCAGAAAGGAAATCGTACGATTTCATGGAATTTTATAAGAGTTACGAAAGTTCCTTTGGTTGATGGGATTATTTAAAGTTATTGAAACTGGCAACAAACAGCAAGCAACACATTGTGGTAAAGTTTTTTTTTAAATTTGAAAATAACCCAGTTTGTTGAAGTGATGCATTCGGATTACAACATTTTTTAAACCACGTTGTTGCCACTTTTTTCACTACCCTCAATAACTAAAAAATAATTTTTCACTAGTTCACTGTTCCATATGTGGCTTTTGATTTGACTGTTGCGAAAGTTTTGTTTCTTGCGACGTTCGTTACAAAAAACATTTCTGAAGAAAAAGAAAAGAAAAAAAAATATGTGCTTTGGAGCACTATAATTAATTTATGTATGCTTAATATATGTATAAAACAAAATATTTATTGTAATGATATAAAAGCGTGTAATGTAAATAGAAAAATAACTTTTGTTTGTAGTGGCAGCCAATCATTTTGGCAAACGGTGAAAATCACATTTTGTCGAATTGAGATAGTATTTGCAAGTGATGACAAAAAAGAACGAAAAAGATTTTGATTTTTTCGTTTTCATGGTTTTAATTCCAATTTTCAGATGAACCTACGACTTCATTCGAATTCAGCGTCACTGTACCGAAGGATGTAAGTAGAACATTTTTTCTACCGTCAAATGCCGTTAACAAAGAAGAGTTTTTAAATAATCTTACTGAAACATTCAGGCGTCACAACAAGAATTAGATTTTGAAATCGAGCCCGACGAACTCTACACTACTCAAAACATTTTTGGTTGTTATAATAAATTTTTCGACGCTTTTACGGAAAAAATTGACCAGATTCTGAAAAAGGTTTGAAAATTTTTAAAATGTTAAATTCTGAAATTTCAGAATTTAAAAAAACCCGAAATACCCTTTGAACTTTCAATGTGTCAACAAATCTCAATTGCTTACGCAAATTACCAAAGGATGTGGCCAAACTGTCGAAAGGAGAAGGTTATTATTTCAATAAACGAAATAAAGTTTAAAAATATTTCAGCTAACATTTAAAAATATCATGAATATGCCGATGCATGTTTGTGAATTCTTTAGATCTATGGAATATTCGGCTGATTTTTGCATGTCAATTGAGGAATTTACGGAATTGTCAATTGATCAAAAAGTGAGTTTGAAAGTGACATTTCACTTTTTATTTAAGGATGAAATGGTGTTATATTATCATTTTTGTTAATTCAGGGATTGGTTTACAAGCATTTTGTCGATCGATTTTTGCAAATTTTTTGTATTTTCGCATCGATCGATTTTATCGGAAATGATTACACTGATTCAAGGGTGGTCAGTGTCACAGGGGAGGTTTTCAATTTCATTGATTGTGACTTTGCCAAGACAGATTTCAACAATGTATCCCCGGATAAGCTACAAGAGTAAGACATTTACTCACTTACCCACGCTCTACCTCACCCACACACTCACTCACTCACTCACTTTCAGATTTTTCTTTCCAACGGAAAAACTGGCTCACAGAATCTTCTGCCAGCCGATGAAGCGCCTGAATCCAGACAATTTCGAGAGGTCTTATTTAGTGGCTTGCAGTATGTGGTTTCTTGAAGGTAAAGCGATTTCTGAAACACACATTCCGTAAATTAAGGAGTTCAAGGCCTATCTACTGAAACAAAAGAAAAATCCGAAAGAATTAAAGAATCACTATCAGATGAATTGTATTTCTACTACAAACACAAACGGCAACTGACCAATTATGCTTCCCGAATTTACAGAATACAAAACATAGTGAGGTGTCTTGATGTAAGTCTGGTTGCCTTGAATTAATTCGTTTTGTTTAAGCGAATAGCTGAGATGAGAGAGCAAGATACGCAGATGTCGAAGATCTTCGAATTGTTTAAAGTTAAATTTGACTTTGACCAATGAATTGTTTTTACTGTCCCCTGTTCTTACTAAACTGAATATGTAAATTGAAAACTAAACCTCTCAAACATTTGTAATGACTGAGGTGATTTTTCCTACAGGATTAATAACTGTCGAAAATTTGAACTGAAAGATGTAATATTGTCATTATTAATAAGAATATATAAGTTTTTATGGCATTTTCAACCGCTATTGTTGATTTATGGAATTGATTATGTGTGAAAGTCTGTAGCCTCTGTACGTATCATTTTCAGGAATTCGTTCTCACTTGAAACTTTCAGTTCTCAAATATCAACAAATTGGTTTATAGAGTTGTTTAGATCTTTTTTCAAACTTTTTATGTTGTCGGGTAAAATGTAAAATTCTTTTCCAAATTTTCAAAACTCCCAAAAACTTGGATTAACGAACAATACAACAATTCATGAAATATTTATGCATCGATGAAGCTCCAGTGTATTGAAAAACGAACCTGAAGCAATATTGTCATGTCTCAACGAAACACGCACATGATTGAAAATATTCTACTTTTAATATATTAAAATGTATTGTTAATAGTATTCTTACCTTTTTTGTTATAGTGTTTTACTTCAGATAATTAGGCAATTTCTCTAATTTCTTTTCTAAAATTTTCTATTATTTCTATAATTTGAAGTTTCAAGGAAATTGAATTTTGCAATGTTTGCCATTCACCCTTTTTGAAAAAAAAATTCATTACACAAAATGAAACATAACGATAAACACCGGAACGAAAAAAACCCGAGATCATAAGACTAGAAAATTGAATGGCATTAGGTGACAAGAACAAAAATACAAACAAATCAAATTAAAGTTCACTGAAAAAAGAATGTGGGGACTCAACATGGTTATTTAAAGCAGGCATTTAACAAAATAAAGTATATACAAATTATGCATTTGTCTTTTTTTTAATTCCAAAGGGAATTTGAAAAATAAATTCGTTGTTGGTTGTAGAAATTAGTTTTTAGTTTCAAAGAACTCATTAAATGTAATATTATGTGAGGTTACAGTATTTGTTGTAATGGTCCAGCAAACAACTTTAAGACACTTTTCTGAAATATTTGGATTTTCAAACGTCCATTCACGAATATGTTGCTGAGGACGAATGTCTTCTGCAAATTCGTAGTCTAACACTGGTCGTGATTTCAAGATCTCTGCGAAAGTTTCTGGTAAAAAGCCCTCTACTTTTGTCAGTATGTAAGGTTTGTTGTGGAAAGTGTGTTTGTCATTATTCCATTGCTGGAAAGGAAACATTTAAACAGAAAAATCAAACGAAAGCAAAATGAAAGTTAGATTAAACCCACCAGGATTATTTCCTTGACGTCTTCCCTTGTTACAAAAGCTGTATTCACAATAGTTCTTGAGTGAGTGAGTGAGTGAGTGAGTGAGTGAGTGAGTGAGTGAGTGAGTGAGTGAGTGAGTGAGTGAGTGAGTGAGTGAGTGGTGAGTGGTGAGTGAGTGGTGAGTGAGTGGTGAGTGAGTGGTGGTGAGTGAGTGAGTGGTGGTGAGTGAGTGAGTGAGTGAGTGGTGGTGAGTGAGTGAGTGAATGAGTGAGTGAGTGAGTGGTGGTGGTGAGTGAGTGAGTGGTGGTGGTGAGTGAGTGAGTGAGTGAGTGAGTGGTGGTGGTGAGTGGTGGTGAGTGGTGAGTGAGTGAGTGAGTGAGTGAGTGAGTGAGTGAGTGAGTGAGTGAGTGAGTGAGTGAGTGAGTGAGTGAGTGTGTGAGTGAGTGAGTGAGTGAGTGAGTGAGTGAGTGAGTGAGTGAGTGAGTGAGTGAGTGAGTGAGTGAGTGAGTGAGTGAGACATTGAATGAGAGGGAGGACCAGTTCGATAAAACAAAGCAGACTTTCACCAACACATGCAATATGGCTGAAGTCCTTTTCCACAGTATCTGGATACATTCGTGAAACATCCAAAACCAGAATATATGGCTTGAAATTCTAAAAAAAATCAATTATATTTTTTACGAATGCTAGTCAAACCCGTAAAATTCTCTTTGCAAATACAGAAAGTTCTGAGGGCCGGGCAATTCTCACTTGATCTGCCTTGCGAATAGTTGCCATCAAAGTCTTTTCGTTATTTTCAGTGATATCCCCCTTAACATATTCGCTTACTGGAATTACTTACCGTAACTCACACTAATAATTACGATTTGGCGTCAAAACTCACTTGTGGGTCTTCAATGAACTCATCTGATCCCCAATCTCTCAGACGAAAACGATTGTCCTAAAGAACAAAACGCTGAAATTCGGAACAGTTGTAATGTAATCACCTTGAAAAACACCTTCTGAATTTTATATGGGAACTGCAACATTCGGGTATATTTCGTGCAGTGTTCGAAAGAAGAAAGGCAGCATTCTTGGAAAAGGGTGAATTGTTTGTAAGTGAACTAAAATATAAACGTATATTTACGTTGAGATAATTACCTTTTGCGTAAAACAAAACGGCGTCGGCACACTCACTCTCACAAACTCACTCACTCTAACACATACGTTCACACCCATACACTCACACACATACACGCACATAAGTGCATACGCGTAGGCACACGTACCCACGCGACTTCTTGCTGCTTTGTATTAACCCAACCCAGTTAGGGCCTGAAAGGCGCCATGAAATTTAAAAATATATATTTATATGTTCTATACCTTTTCGATTATTTTACGCTGAACGGGGTAGGGTAGGGTGTCAAACTAAAAACATACTCATTTTTAATACGAAAAAATGTTACCTCTTACCGCAATAATACTGCATACCTCGAAAATGTTTCTTGGTAGTGGAAATACAGCCATTTCGTGAGCGAGTGAGTGAGTGTGATTCTGAATTATTCGATCTTTCAATTCACTTAGAAAAAGTCAGGATTGGAAAGATTGGTAAAACGGTCGCTTAACGGGATATCGACTGTTGCTAACGGTAATTGTGACTATTTTGTTTGTCATTTTGTATGTCATTGGATAGATTTTTTTTGTCTTGTTTAAAAAAAACAAAAGGGAACGGAAAAAACAGTAGGGTATGGTTCGCAGAATGCAGAGGCAGAAATGATAAAACGCGCTCTTGATTTTTCGCTTGAAATTCCACGCTTTTTGTGTTGCTTTGATGTTCTTTGTTTGTATATTTTAGTAAGTATAGACTTACTAAACACTAAATATTAGAATATTTAAGAGGGAAAAGTATTATTTTTGTCGTTTCTTTGAAGCTTTCAATACTGTCCCAAACAGATTCTAAGAAGAACCACTAGGAAACTACTGCAATTTTTTTTAAATACTCTCCTTTGGCGCTTTTCTTGGCTTTTTGTAGTAGTTTGAAAAATAAAAGCAACAAATTAGCGGAGGTTGAGACGCAGACACAAAAGAATCAGACGGCCAGGCTTAGACAAAGCCATAGACGCAGAGGAAACACAGTAATTAAACAAGAAACTCAAAACAAAACCAGAAATTAATGTCGACTGATTTTTTTGGTAAGTATAAAACTTTGAATTGCTTATATTTTTGCATTTTTTCTTTGGCACACAAAAGGAAACAAATGTTGCTTCGTTATTAAACACAAATAGATAATTTTGGTGCTGCATTTAAATGAAGACAATAGTGAGAAAGATCTTCTAATAAGGCGTTCTTCTTACGCTTTTCCGCTTTTGTTAGCGCTTTATTGTTGTTTGAAAAAACCGAAACAAAGCGAGGTGAAAGCAACAAAAAAGCAAAAGGTTGAGACGATTTTGTTTTTTTCAAATTAGACATCCAGGGTTAGACAAAGGCATAGACGCAGAGAAAAAGACTAGGGGACACAACAGTGCGATGATTGAAACATTGGTAGAACTCGGCAAAATTCCCTCTGTGTACACACATACATACATACAGTAACAGTCACACCCATTCACTCACTCACTCACGCACACGCTCATACACACTTACACTCTCACACAATTGAAGCTGATCACCATTCCTTACAGGCTGCCGTTAATGCATGCATTTGCCTTTCTGAGAACAAGCTTGGTTGATTAGCGCCATTTTTTTCAAATTCTCATTGTTTTTTTAAAGTTCCTTCTACTATAAATCACTTAGACCTTTTCATCTCGAATTATAATCTAGTCGCAGCTAGTCGCAGTTTTTATACAATTATTCCCCCCTGACCCCCCCGCCCGCAAATTATTTATTGTCCTTATACACATGAGAAAAAAGGGCGGCAGTTGATTCAGATCTTCGTTCCAGCTCCTTTAGCTCCTTTAGTTCCACCACACTTGAAATATTACTATTCACAGATGTAGATAACTAATATAAATAGTTGCGCCTTTTGGGGAAGGCGGCCTTCGGCCGCCTCGGGGTCGCAATGCGACCATATTTTGTTTGACCGCCTAGTAAGGCGGCCTCCGGCCGCTTCCTTTTGTGCCAAAAACCCGAGCTGACCGCCGCACCACCTCTCTCTTGCGGGGAAATGAAGGGCGGAGGTGCGAACCAACAAAAAAGAGAAACCCAGTGCGGTTTATACAATTATTCCCCCCTAGCGCAATTTCACCGCGTGACTCCAAGGCTACAGAGTGAGTCTCACAAGGAAAATAATAGAAATGTATAAAGGTGGATAGCGGCGATAGTATTTTAAAACCACACTAGCTGGGGTGAACAAAAAACTATAAAAACTTTCATGATTGAAACATTGGTAAAATGCCGCAAAACAAACATTGTAGAAGAATATTTCTACTACATCGTGCGGTTTTGCCACACGATTCCACTGTTCCAATGGAATACTTGAGATTTCTATACATAGTTTGTCTTAGCCAACTTTTGCAATCAGATCAACCGAAAAAGCCTTGCCAATAAGGAAAGTTGATTGAGACTCACTGATGGAATGAAGTAGAAATTTCTCCACCCTTCCTCTGCTACCATTTCGGAAATGTCGATCACAAGGCATCGCGGTCGATAAACCTAAAGATTTAACACTAGACCTTTAAAGACTCGCTTACCAGTGAAACTTTTATTGCTGCTTCAGAAATCTCCTGTGGCTTAGAGAATCTGAATTGCTCAGCTTCCTTTACCGCATCCATTAAAATGTTGAGTTGTTCATCGGTTACGGTTCCCTGAAAAATAAAAGATGACTTTGTTGCTTTAGATTGACACAGTAATTATTATAGAGCCTGTTGCAAAGGCAACTTGGCGGTCTACGATGAGAGGTGAATCCTTCCTCCAGTGGTGTTTTCGTATTCTTTTTTCCTGTCAGAAGTTGCAGTTGAAGATTTGTTTCCAATGTCTGGCCAGGGGCCATTGACTGATAGTTTGATGAAGTTCTTAAGTTTTTTGTGCGCATGAGTCGTTAGACCCCTGGGTGTAGACAAAGTTACCTTTTTTAACTACCTCAACACATAATTTGTCTTCAAAAAATGGGAATCTCAATGTTGCGACTGGCACTTCTAAACAGAAAAGATGCGAAAACCGGTAGCATTCGTCAAAGAACGCAAATTGCTCGTAGGTGAACTGTAAAAGAAAAAAAAAGATAAACAATATAAGTTAATGAAAATAGTGAATAAGATGGTGGTAAATATGATGGTACAAAGCATGTAAACAGTCTTTAGGTAAAGAGAGGGAGAGGGTGTGTCTGTATGTCTGTCTGTGTGAGTGAGTGAAAGAGAAAGTATGTGTGTGCGTGTGTGTGTGTGTGTGTGTGTGTGCGTGTGTGTGTGTGTGTGTGCGTGTGTGTATGTGTGTGTGTGTGTGTGTGAGAGAGAGAGAGAGAGAAATTGAAAAGAGTAAGCGAGGGAGGGAGAGAAGCAGTCTAGTTCAAGCGACAACCAATGGAGAGGGGGTTTCAAAAATGAAATCGCAGTTCCTGAAAACAGCAAAAGATAAAATAGAAAACGAAAAATTAAACTGAAACTTGCCTACCTTAGCGACGATTTTCAATTGAAGGGCTGGAGAGAAAGTAACACAGAAGGCAAAGGTCAAAGTGGTTTTCTGAAAATGGTTTTTAGCTGGACCTGGACCGGCTTACCTCAATTACCCTTGTGGCGGAAATAGCACCAACAGGAATATCAAAAGGAAATCGGACCATTTGCTCTAATTTGTAGATATTTTTTCTGGAAATAGCACAAAATCTCCCGAATCTTTCAATAAATACTTGCATTATCTAATTTTGAAAACATCAATAAATACAATATATTAGGGGAGCGGCTTTGAAAAATACAGATATAATAAAAAAGCGAGATGATGTAAGCCTTGCGCAAAATAAAGCGGGCAGGAAAACATTATGGCTTTTTTATCAATTTGTTTTTAAAAATCGGATACTTGCTTTTATATAATTTGCATCTTTGCTTGCATAATCAAAAACTACTAACTATAAATTACAAAATTACCGGGCCCCAAACGGAATAATTAGTCAATTCTTGCAAAAAATGTATTGTCTGAAACACTGATGCTCTTATTTTTTTTCCAATTTCGTTGCACAAATAAAAAATCAATAGGGACACAACGGTTTATTGAATTGTACATTCTTTAAACACAATAGCACCAATTTGATGATACAAAACTCTCAATTTTTTCAGGTCATTCCGGTTCATTTTTACATTCCAGCAATAAATTGTTTTGGCAGAATATATTTTTTCATAAGTACTCATTTCCTTTGTGAAGATATCTGTATCAAAATTTTGTATATTCATCAAAACAAGAAAGTTGTTGTTGAATGTAAAAATCCCTTCTTTCCAAAGATTAATTTGATCCACGACATCGAAGGCTGAAAGAGAAATTCCAGAAAAGACTATTCCCTTCATTGCTCGGAAGGAGTAGAAAATTTGTTGAGGGGTGAAGGAATGGGCGTTCAGGATGTGCATCTTGAACAGTAAACATTAAAATACAGAAAGACAGAGAAAAAACAGAAGCGACACAGACAGAGAGACAGGGAGCCAGGGAGACAGAGAGTGAATGAGAGAGACAGACAGACAGACAGACAGACAGACAGACAGACAGACAGACAGACGGACAGAGAGAGAAACTAACATCTTCCAATTCGCGGTTTTCATAAGAAGTTTCCGGTTCTATACACCTCGCATCCAACACAAATCTTACGGGTCGAAATTTTTCCAAAATCAGTTCTTCGCTACTTTTCCTTTTCAGAGAAATCGCTTTAGAAAAGCGAATATCATTTATCCGTCCCACAAATTTTTGTAAGAAATTTACTTGTTCATCATTGACTGGTCCCTGAATTATTTGATTTTAATTATTTTTTTAGATAGATTAAAAACAGTTCAAATTTTTGTTGTTGCTTAAAGGAATGGAATTGAAACGTAAACTCACATCAATGCATACAGATGCTGCTCGGATCATAACGGGGAATTTGTCCTTTATCGTGAGAGCATTTCTTTTCTCCTTCATGTCTTTTTTCACGGAAATTTGTTCTTCCTGTAAAATTTGGTAAATAATTTGATAACAAATAAAACGAACTTTGATTTGTATTTGTTCTGCTTCGTAGGAAAATTGAAGAGAGGAGAACAACGCAACCAGCCGACTGGAGAACGAACAACATTCTTCGAAGACAGTCATCTTCTCGTAAGTGAACTGAAAATGAGAAAAATATATATGGTCTATTTTTGCCTTATTATTTCACTGTTTCAGTTTCAATTTAAGAATTGAAACTTCTAGCGATGTTCAGCTAACAAAATTAGACAACTCAGCTGGAGCAGCTGTTAGCAGCGATGTTACAAGGTTTCTAGCCGAAAAAACTAACCTTTTCAATGATTGCGCGTTGAATTACTAAATGAAGCAGCTTAAAAGAAAGTCGATCCTGAAAATTGATTGATTTTTTCGCTAAAATTAATAAAACTTACATAAACTTGACGTAAATGGATCAAAGTGGATATAGACGCAGACGGATGTTCGCAACACATCGTAGCAGACACCAACAAGGAACAAATGACGAATGATGTCTGATCAAAGCAATACACAGAAAATGCCAAAGTTTCAAGCGTGTAAAAAGCCTTAAATTAGCAAGCGATTGAAAAAGCTGCATTTCCAAATGAGATTTTCAATAAGATGTTTTTGCAAAATGTTGCCAGTTACGGTTGTTTACAGTTTGTCCAATCTAGGAGGCCATCTACTAAAAATGTTACCTGGTTTTGAAAAATGTTCACTCAAGCCAATTTATCCACAGATTTTTAGATGAATGGAAAGGCGACGTACCGCTAAAAACTTAAAAAGTGTAAAAGCGAACAATAAAAAGTTTTTTAAGTATGCAAAAGTTAGAGACGCAGACAAAAAACATACGATAGAGGCAGAAATTAGAAAATTTAAGTGAATGGACGTTTAAGGAAGACGGAAATTATTTGAACAATAAAAAGTTCCCACTTTCTAAAACATTTTAAGCATGTTATTGTTATTGCATTTACGCGAACTTGTGTTTGAGTTCAGGTTCAGTATATAATTACATTCAAAGTTTCGAAATCTGATTTCCTTCACCCAGATTAGTGTTTCCCAGTGTATTTTTCCCAGTGGAAAAAGCGGAGACAACTTCACTTTTTTCCAAGTTATACCCGCTGGTTTTCTCCGAGGATATGTTCACACCTAATTGCCGCTTTCTCCAAATTCAATGCCAAATTACTTTAAAAAAGCGGCTCAACAATGACATCAAATGTATGAAAAAGCTGTCTCGCTCCGTTTGCTTCGCTCACTCCGCTCGCCAGCACCGCCTCCGAACGGTCTTTAAATAAACCTCACTGAACAGGCAGCCGTACCCTTTTCAATAGGACGTCCGTGAACCTGGGTAACTTTTTTTAAAGGGACCATCAGCCTTCTTTCTAAATGAGAATGAAACATATTTTAATTCGCTCATTTCATTTGGGTTATTTTTTCCAACACCGTTCCAAGCAACGGTTTTTCACAAATGGGCTGATTAGCATAGGATTAGCCGTGATTTAGAAAAGGAGGCTGATGGTCCCTCTAATGATCATCAAAAAAAATTTTAAGTGCTACCACATTGAGCAAGGTTCACTGGGTTCACAGCTGAAAAACTAATCTTTTTTAGAATCTAGACAATGGGTTGTTGGGGAAAAAGATCCCATCTTCCTGATCGAAAATCGCCTTTTCAGATTTCTGCCGAAATTTGCCATGGTTGATTTTTGATTTACCATACATTCCTTTGTTAACTGAATACAAAACGTTATTGATGTGGCCCGTAGTTTAATAGCAGTACCCAGGCAAATTCTCTCTTTTGTTTAAGCGAACTGTATTTACTAACACTTAATTTTGAATAGTTGTTTCCTTTTAGTGAGAAAAATATCAACAAAAATTTTCCAGTTTGGTAGATTTACGAAACATCATTAATTTTGATTTATTTTTTGGCAGTTTTTGAACTTATTTTTTTCTTATTTCTTATTCAAAACTTGTACCGGCGTCGTCTTGCTAATTGCTTTAAAATTGAATTTTGCCTGGGCTTGCTTCGAAAATTATTTCCCAATCTCTGCAAGAGAGTCAAGCGCCGAATCGACCACTTATCTTGGACTGCAATCGGAGAACGTGTCAGGCAGAAGATGATCGTCAAACTACGCGTAGTATCCTCATTGATCCCTTTGAACCCGGTCGCCGGAGCCATTTTCTTGGATTCGTGCTTGGATCCGAACTTTCTGTTCTAAATTAATTGACGACTTTGCACTGAGCATCATTTCACAACATGACGATATTTTGAAAACAAAACAGAAATCATTTTTTGATTTCCTACTTTGGATAATGCTACGAAAATAGTCAACGTCTCCATGACATACATGAACTAAACGAACATTGAAGATAGCATATGCCGTTTTATCCATGTTTACGATTATGTATTGATTTTCCATTTACAGTTGCGGTTTTTTAAACTTGTTTAAACCTTCTTGAAAATATAATTATTTCGTGAAGATTGGATCTACTATTTTAAGCCTGATTTGAGTTATTAATTATTTCGTGAAGATTGGATCTACTATTTTAAGCCTGATTCAACATTATTATGTAAATTTTAAATTCGAATGGATCTTTGAAAAAAGAGGCTAACACGCAAACTTATCTATTCAAGCAATCGGAAGAACGAGTCTACGAGTCATTCGGAGATCAAAAAACTACACGCACTCCACTGTTGATTCTATTTTTCAATGGTTTTAATTCTAAATTTAAATTCTCTTTGCCTGCTTTGCATTTCTCCTTTATCCGTTTCGCTATAAGTATAAAATTAAAAAAACTAAACATGCCAATAAGATAATATGAGTAGTTTTTATGGATTTAAAAAAAATATTTGGTAGCAACTTACACGCAACTATTAGTCTTTTCCTGGTAATAAATGGAATTCACCGTTCTTTGGGGTCAAAGGGCAAATCTGTTTCATAAGTGGTCCATTTACGCCTCGACAAAACAGGTCTTTGTCCACTTTGCACTATTTTCATTCACTTCCGGGTACTCGACTATTAATGACAGCAATGTTTTAAAATCATTTTAATAACTTTTTGTCATTGGATTCCACAATTTCCAAACCCGATCTGAATTTTAAACAGTTTCGCATTGGTATATTAGATCCTCAGGAAAACTAAGGAAAATCAGTCAAATTGGCCGAAGAAACCTTTACCTCAAGCATTCATAACGTTTCACATGTTGTTTGGTCATGAGACTGTGCGTGCCCTTATCTGCAGGTTGATTAAACACACGACCGAATATTTGAACACCTGCTGCATTGGCAAATTTAGCCTTCAATCCCTCCCGTCTGATTTCTGTTGCACTTCCGTTGTTCGAATGACCTTTTTCCAATTTCAGAAATTGTTTTAAAATAAACTTCTGTTATCGCATAAGCTAATTTTGATTTGGCTCCTGGCCACACAAATGAATAATAATTGATAAACTGCAAAAATATGAATTGCTATTTAAACTGTGGCATGATTTGAAAAGTATCTTGAAAAAATGGTCTTCTGTTTGACCAATCTTGATCTTGAAATTACATTGCTTCCCTGTTCAAATTCTGGCCACCTGTCGATCAAAAATTACATTGCCACAGGTGGAATTTAGTGATTGGACCAAAAACTGGAAACTGTGTTCGCCCTGTTAGTTTCAGTCTTGATCAATGTTCAACTTTAGTTTTTTCAACTTTTTTTTGTTTCTTCTTCTTTTTCAATTTGGTTCAAAGAGTTTTATTTTTTTCCTTTTTTCTTGCCAGTTGTTTTATTGTTGTTTACACTTCTGGAACCCTTTTTAACTTCTTTCTATGATCATTACTAAATTATTAAGAAATCCTATAAGTTAAAGACTTTTAATTGCCAACCACGTTAACTATTATTTTTTCCTCTACCAAGCTTATCTTTTTAATTGTTTGAGCGAGTGCGGGCATTACTAATGTTTCCCAATTATGCACTATACTTTTCAGCACAGCAAAAAATTTATTTTAAAACAGCCGAATATTAAAGCAAATTTCAAGTGAAACAAATGTTTCTTGATTCCCTTATTAGTTTTGCTTATAATAACATTTAATCATCATGATCCTTCGTTCGATTGATTTTAATACTATTTTATATTATAAAAAAACTGAATTTCTTAATTTCACTAATTAATTGCGACATGTTTACAGCTGATTGTTTTCGGATGCATTTACTTTTAATGAAAATAAAACAGAAAACTTTTCATTTGTTTTCCCCTTGAAAATGGAAAGATAGACTACAATAGTTTCCAACGGATCCAAAATACTTTTGAGCAACCCAAAACATTAAAAATATGTTTGTAAAATTGTGAGTTGTTTTTGTTTTGGTAAAAGGAAGATCTATTTGTGATCACCAAACCACTCCATGCAAAGGTTTTTTTTGCAAATGACATATAATGAGCCTAGAAATTGAAAAAGAGGCTGTTGGTGCCTTTAATTATTGAAGCTTTTGTAAAATAAAATATAAATTGCTCTTTTTTCTGATCATGTTTTTATACAATACTCTTTTGTACGAAGTCAACGACCACTGATATTTCCAGAAAATACAGAATACTTTTGCTAAATACGAAACATCGAAACCCTTTTTTAAATGCTTGTTAAGTTGTATTATTTTTATGCGTTTTTGCCGATTGAAAGAAATGCAAATCAATGGAAAACGAATATAATTTAACATGTTTGCCAAAAAGGAGCGAACCGGCCCTCAGCCATGTTTTTTCAGCGATTCATGTGTTTAATCAAGTTCCAAGAGTTCTCTTTATATAGTCGAACCAGGAGAGTAAGCGCGGCCAAGGCCGCGCTTCTCTCCTGGTTGCGGCCTTCGGCCGCTTCAATGGACGGTCTTCGGCCGTTTTGATAGACGATAATTTTGAGCATCCGAAAACATTAAAACGTTTTTTTTAAATTTACAGCTTTAAATGAAAACATGGCATACATTCCGTTTGGTTTTTGACTTCATTGTTCCTTTTTTTCTGCTAGAGGAAAAAAATTATTCACACATTATGCTGATAGATAAAAGGTATTTATTTAGACGTAACTTTGAACTACTTTTGCTTCCCTGTTCACTTTCTGACCACCTGCAGATCAAACATCATTTTGTTTCAGGTGCAATTACGTGATTCAACACCACACTCTAGAAACGGAAGAAGTGGCCAATCTATGGACGACTTAGTTCAAACGTTATCTACTTCTAAGTTACATTGCCCCTCACTCTTCTATTGAGTTCTATTAAGGTCTGGGCTTTCATTTTTAACTGATTTTTTTAAAAATTATTTATGTTAATTGATTCCGAATTACCACATTTATTAGGTAAAAAGTCAAAATTGACAACAAAAACTTTTCGAAATCTATGAAACAAAGGAACAATAAAAACAAATTCTTCAAGGCAACCATTAATATTTTTCTTTTTTTAATGATTTTAATGTATCCTTCTATTATCTCGATGTGTATCTACATGAAAATTTGTGCCTCAATTTGAGATTTTTTTCATTAATGAAATTTAAAAAAATTAAGGAAAACAATTAGTTAATTTAAGAAACGCGAAACATTGAAAAAAAAACTTCTTATTTAAAAGTTTGTAAATGTGTAAGCTTCTGATTTAACTCACTTTTTAATATTTAAAATTAAACCGAAGAAACTTAATTAAAACGAATGTTTCACCAATCTCATAATTCTTATGAAAAACGAGAATTTCATTCGATAGAAATTTCTTTGCTGAACATAAAAAAGAAATATGCGCCCTTAAAAATGCACCGTTTTAAAAGTTGTTGAATACATCGAAGATGCTCAATGTTTCCAAAAAATGCGTAGAAAGTTTTTAATTGACACAATTACGAAAAAGAATTTGCAGAGTAGTTTTAGAAAATTTGTGCAAAACTAGTTATCGACGATCATAGAATGAAACGTTAAACCATTTTTTAAAAGGACTTGAAAAATAAATTGATTGTTTCAGCGCGCTTCAAAAAACCGTCGAAAAACAGCCATAATCTTGTCTTGTGCCTTCCATGCAACATGTCGTATAACAAATAGATTTTATTTGTGTGTGTTTTCTTCTTAACTTTTGAAACATTAAATGCATTATTTAAACATTTCAGGATGCAATGTGCAATATGCCACGCCACCAAGTCAGGCCTCCATTACCAAGTTCACACTTGCAGGGCCTGTGCCGCATTTTTTAGAAGAACTATCCAGGAAAGAATGCGTTATAAATGTTGCAATGGTGGGAAGTGCAAAATATCTTACGGTATGCAAAATAAAACTTTTATTCCAACACTTTTTAAATTTCAGAAGATCGCTTTTGTTGTCGATTTTGTCGGTTGAAGAAATGTGTTGCGGCTGGAATGACTTTCAGAGGTAAGTATTTCATGAATTCTAGAATTTCATGAATTCTCTAGGTTGCAAATGGTTTACTTGGCCATGTAAAATTTTTCCAAACTAATGTACGGGACAAACTCTTTCGTTGTCATTGAACATTGTCCAAAATGAATATTATTGATTTCTCGTTGCATTTCAAAAAAAAACTTAAAACGGACAACGGTTCGGGCATTACAGTAAGAACAAAATTACTCACAAGACGATATTAGGTTTTGCTTTGGCTCTTAAATCTTAATTAAAATGTACGATTTAGAGAAAACCAAGTAACAATTCCATAATAGTATTCACAATCGATGGGGTTATGAACTGGTGAAACAACTTTTATTTATCCAAAAATATGAAAAGCTAACAATCATAATTTTACTTATTTTTTCAAATTTTAGGAACGACCAACTTTGATTTTCACTTCGACACAATTGAAGAGGTATGTAACTTTTCAATAGTTCACCTGACTGTGAATTGGAAACTCGTGGCTTTCCAGATTGGAGTATTTTCGCATGAGAATTTAAAATAAAAGTTTTCTGTTTAGAAGTTGTCACCTAACAGACTTTTTGAGGCCCTCAAAATTTATTGTTTACAAAACCTTCAACACAATAGAAGTCACATTTTCGTTAAAAATACATTAACAACCCTTTTTGAGACGCTTTTCCACTAATCTAAATCTTTATTCTATTAATTATTATTGGTTTGCAACATTCACTTGAACAGCAACAAAAATTAGTTTTTAGTTTCTTGTTTTGTTGGTAAAGGTAAAGGCATTTTAGTTGTTGCCATATTTGGTTATACTCAAATTCAAACAAAAGAAAACCTACTTTAGCTTAGCAAAGCGCTAGAAATCCAAAAGTTAAGAAAAACGTGTGTCCTGTCAAATATTATATATTTATTTTTAATAGTATACTTCGAAAGATCACGACCCTGTTTGACCATTGTCGTGTCCTTTTTGCTAATTGTCACATACCAGAATTCAAAGCCCCGCTTCGCGGGTCTTTTCATTCTGGTTTGGGTGGCCTTCGGCCGTATCGGGGCCGCTTCGCGGCCCTACCTAAATTAGCATAAGTAGGTGAGCGCTCGGGTCGGGTACCAAAGTGCGGCCGACCGCTCCGGCGCTTCGCGCCTCCACGGATGGCGGCCGCACTTTGGTACCCTCCCCTCGCTTAACCCACCGGACCACCCCACTCTTTACTGAAAATGAAGGCGGGCCTTGGGCGGGCAGGGGCGAACAAACCCAGAGGACACGATTACCCAATTGTTATTATGGATGTTTGTTTTCCCCGTAGAGCTGTGAAATCAGGATACTTTTTAGTAACAATTTGTTTTTACTCATTTTTCCTTTTTTTTGCCAGTCCATCTACGCGACTGTTCATAAATTAAGTCTTTTGAAACTAGTTGAAAACATGGAATTTAGATATGAAAGTTTAATTTGGACACCAAAAATGTTTAGGAACTTATGTTCAAATCGGTCTTTGGTTTGGTTTTTTTTATGAATTCAAGTCGCATTTTATTCACATTTTTTGCCACATTCTATTTAAAAAAGCATTTTCTTTGACTTTTTATTAAGCGATTGCATTCACAACCTACTTAAACTTTTTAAAGGATTCAGGTGTCGGAAATTGAGGCTGCCGAGCCACAATCATCAAATTTCTACTCCATTTCCAACGTTTTTGGAAACATTCGCAATTTTTACATTGAATTTGAGAAACGCATCGATGACATCATCAGAAAGGTAGTTGTTGTTTATCACTATTTTTATAACAATCTAGCCCTTTCAACCTCCGTCTGAAAATCCCACAAATTGGAATATTTGTTCCCAGATTTCCAGAAATTGGGACACAATGATGGCAAAATGGCCGGATTGCCGAAAAGAGAAGGTTTGCCTTTTTCAATTCAAAAAATTTTAAAAAATTTTAAGTTGAAGTTTGGTAAAAGTATCCGATTCAGTCAATTGATGTGTGAGTTCTTCCACGGATTGGAACACACAGCTCAGTTTTGCATGGAAATTAAAGAATTTGCGGAGCTTCCTTATGATCAAAGGGTTGGTTTTGTAGTTTTTTCTTTCTTTTTTTTATTGAGGAAAAAAAACTAATGTAGTGATTTTTAGAGTCTTGTATATGTTCAATTTATTCTACGGTTTCCAACTCTTTTCCGATCTCTCATTTCGGTGGATTGTTTGGGACATGACGTCAACGATTCACGTGTGGTCACAAGAAGAGGAGTTCCGTTTGATTTTGAAACCAGTGATTTGAATTTTGCTGAAAGTTCGAATTTTCCGGGAGAACAATTGAAAGAGTGAGTTTTTAACAAAACAAACATTACACAAAACAAGGCTTTGCATCATTAACTCGTCTGCATTCACAAAAAACTTAACGACATTTCGAAACATTCAAGTGACAATTGTTCTGCACAACTTTTTTGTAAATTAAAAACGCAAAAAATCTAACTATAGCTAAACTAAAATTTGTCAGCCAATTTAAATAATACACATTTTTATAGTTGCAATTATTGCAAAGTCTACATTTGCAACTAGTCAATTACTTGCGTCCAAATTAAACATTTACTTAAAATAAGCAAAACTAAAAAAAAAATTAAAAGTAACAATAAAAATAGATTAGTTCAGCTGCAAGGCACATATCTTATTTTGGCTTTTTACGTTTGTTTGAAAATTCAAAAAAACTAAAGCAAAATGTAACCATTAAAAAGAATATCATGCTTGAGAAAAGTTAAATCAAAAATATATCCGATTATGGAATAAATGTTTTTATTCCAAAAATGTTTTGTGGTTGTTTTTATTTTACCTTTTAAAAAACACTGCTTCCAAAAATTCTAATGGTCTTTCAGCTCACTAATCAAAACGGAAACTCAAGCCAATATCTTAGTTATGAAACCTTATAAACGCTTCAACGCCGATGATTTCGAAAAATCTTACATCATTGCAACTTGCATGTGGAGTTTTCAAGGTTAGTTTAAAAAAAATTAAACCTTACATTACCCAATTTAGGAGTTGATGGAATTACTTCCGATACACTTAAAGTAATACAAGAAATTCGTGATCGCCTCTCAGAAGAATTGAATTATTACTATCGACATGTAAAGAAATTAGACAATTACGCCAGCAGAATTTACAAAGTGAACAATCTTCTAATTTCTTTAGATGTAAGTTTTTTTATAATTGTAATATTAATACAAAGAAATTTCAGAAAATTGCCGAAATGAGAGAACAAGATAGCTATATTTGCAAGACTTTCCAAATGTTAAATACTGAAGTGGCCATTAATGAATTACTTTTGAAATGTAAAATTGAAGATTAACTTGATTTTCTCTTCATTTTGTTGTTGTTGAATGTTTCATGCCGTTTAAGTAAATACGAATTTAACAAGTTGCTTAGTGATAGAGGGGAAAAAATGATAGTTGTATATTTGTAAAAAAAAGAAGATAGTTTTATTAAACTCAGATTTGGTGTGAAAATATTTTTTTCGGGATAAATTAAACTTTGTTTTTTGATAGTGCAATTCTAAACTCCGTTTTAGTTAATTCGGCTTTCGGCCAAGAAATTTTGATTTATTAAAAAAACATTGCAATTTGTTTTTAAATTTTAATTGTTTTATTTATGACTCTTATTTTTCAATACTTGTTTCAAATTAAATATGCAAAAACGGAATTCCAACGAGATTGTTAAAAAAAACGACGCATTTGCCCGTCTCTACGTGTTTTTATGTGTGCGTAGTCTACTCAAACACGTGGCGTCAATGCGAAAATGCGCTACGCGGCAAAGTAAATAATAGTGGCCTTCCGCCAGGCGCACATGGTCAACGACGGCCTTTTCCTTTTAATGAGGCATTTCTTTTTTCCTCCAGCTTTTATATTTGTGCTTTCCATTTATTATTTTATATATATTTATTTACTTTTTAAATAATAAAATTTAAAAGTCAATTATATTTCTACGAGAAAAATATTTAATTTTTCTCATTTTTAACAAAAAAGACAATTATTTTTTGTTAAATTCAAAAATATAATTTTCAATAAAAAGGCTTGCTGTAATAAACGTTTGTTCAGTGTTCTTTTAATACTTTGAAGTTCATTTGCAACCATATTACCCAAAATCATAATTATTTGGAGAAATAAGGCGTGGGGCGGCTGCAACAAAGAACACATTTACATCATTATCGCACTCCAGCATCTAAGATTTTGTTCGATTCTTTTCCTCCTCTCTTTTGTTCTCTGGTTAAGATTTCGAAGAAACAATTCTTCCAAGGGAAGTGGCTCTAGTTTGTATCAAGTTTTTGCCTCGACAAAACAACACTTGATCCAACACCTCATAACTGAAGTGAATCATAGCGAATAAAATGTTTGACCATCCGTCCGTGTTTTTAAACTGAACTTGGGTTACACTTTTCTTAATTTGGTTTGTAATTTTAAGTGATTAAAAAAGAGCGGTATCGGTAGTACCCAAATGTTTCATTTGAACGTTATCACATTCTTCTTTCAACGATGGTAGTGGAAACGACGAAAATCTCTAAATTGTGGGAGAAATGTAGCAGATGTATTTTCTGTTTTTAATTACTTTCGTTGCTTGCCCTTGAATTCTAGTGCTGGGACACATTTGTATAATAACTAAATAAAAATAAGTGAAAAAGCATGAAAATCTCCATGTTGATCCCATATGTTACTATCCCTAAATTGAAAAACAAGCTGTTTTATATTTGAAAAAGAACGCCTGGTTTTAATTGAATAATTTAAATTATTTAAAAAGGCATTTAATGTGTTACCTTCTAAAACGAGTTTTCTTGCAATTGTATTATGGCTAGCCATTTTTGCGTGTTCACAAAAACTTTTGTGAAAATAGAGGAGATCATTTCATGAAAACAAAGATCTTTTCGAGAATGTCATCAGCGGATTATACAATTGATCATCTGCCATTGTTTGGACATTATGCAGTCGTGTAGTGTGTGCTCTTCCACTTACTAATTCAAACAAAAACTTTCCTTTTTAATGTTTTTTAAAAGTTACATGAAGTAGATTTTTCCATTCACCCTGACAGACAAACGCTCATTACTCAATGAATATTTGTTAGCGAAAAAAACAGCGAAATGTGGCTTTTTGGCCACAAGTCAGGAAGAAGGTAGTCTACGACTAGTTTCTAGGACTGTTTCTATTCAGTCATTGCGATAAACTATTCTAAATGATGTTTTCAATGTTTTCCTTTCAACTACATTAGATGGCTATTACTTAATTTTTGTTTACATGTCATTGTAATGTTTCAGACGTTGCATTAACATAGACCTTATAAATAACTTCTGTTGAAACCTTTTTCCATTCAATTCATTTTCCTTCAGTCTCACTGCGTAGGGGGCTGCAACAAAGAACACATGCCCTTTTAGACATCATTATCGCATTCCAAAATCTAAGATTCGTTCGGGCCTTTTCATCTCTTCGTCTGATCTCTGGTTAAGATTTTGAAAACGAGAAAAGTTTCGCCTAGACACTATCTATAGTTTGTTTCTAGTTTGCTCATCAGCTCTAACGCGAGATCCCCAAATAATTATATCAAATAAACCAAAACAAACAAAATAGAAAAGAAAACTGTTTTTGTTCTTGGCTTACAATTTTTTCAAAAGTCCTGATTTGCTAGTACCCAAATGTTTTGCTTGTACGTTATCAGTTTTTAAAAGATTGGGATTCCTTTCACAAAAGAACGAAGATCATTTCAAGCATTTAAAGGGACTATCAGCCTCCTTTCCAAAGGCTACGCTAATCCTATGCTAATCAGCCCCTTTGTGAAAAAACGTTGCTTGGAGGGGTGTTGGAAAAAATTATCCTAACTGAAATGAGTGAATTAGCATAAGGTTCATTCTCATTTGGAAAAGAGATTGATGGTCCCTTTAATCAACGGAATAAACATTTGATCTTCTGTCCTTGTTTGCACAATCATTCGTGTAGTTTGTGCACTCAACTCAAAGGAAGCTCGTCAACATAAGTTCAAACAAACATTTCACTTTTTTATGTTTTCTCAATGTTGCATGAAATATTAACCCTGGCAGAAAATAGACAAAGACAATTTCAAGAGCTGTTGAATTGTAGAATTGCGTTTGTGAACTCAAATTCAGGGAAGCAACTCTCTCGCTTTCGCACATTTTACTACGAAAAATATGTGACAGCTGAATTATAAAAAATGTTCTTATTGAAACAATTTATTGAAAATTTAAAAAAAAAAATATTTTTATTCTTTTTTACAAACAATAAATTTTGCATCGGTTTGTGGAAATGTATTGTTATTGAAATTGTATTTATTATGAGAATAATACCAATGGTTGGTATTGTGGCAAAAACGTCTGGTGGTAAAAAATGAGTAAAACATGTCGTCACAAGTTTATCGCAATTTAATCGCAAGTTTTTTTCATATTTTCCTCTGCCGTTTGCCAGCGAGATTCAAACTATAGACTTTGTTAGATTGGTGACATCTCTTGCCGCAAATGATCTACGGACTAGCAAATTGTACATTTGATCTTGCGAGCATTTCTCCCTTCAGCCTCTTGCTTTCGTCAAAGTCTTGCAATACGATGTCATAAGAATTCTAATTTTTGTTTGACGCTTTTTCGGTCGCGTCAATTTTTTAATGATACCTGATCAATTCATTTCAAATACGTTTTCAGTTTCATTTGCTCGTGTGTACAACTTCTAAAAAATCGTGAGGGGATGTGTTTCTTGTTTTGTTGGCAAAACGTCAGTTTTTTATGTCGATTTCATCACGAAACATACTTCCTTGTCTTATTTTTTGTATTATTCAAATAAGATTTGTTTGAATTACACAGAGATTTGCAAGAAAGAAATGTTATTTAAAATTGCGTTCGTACTTCAATTCAACGATTTGTGATATTTTTTCGCGTATTCTTTTTGCAAATCACACAATTATTGCCCTTGTCAAACATTTTCATCCAGGCGTTTTGATATTCTCTGCCGTTTATGTTTCAAAATTTGTTGAAACCTTGCTTTTCCTTTGCAAAGTTTTCTACAAATTCAAGCGAACCGCACGTAATATTCGTTTTCGATAGCACCCAAATGTTTCAATGGCAGCAAATCGGTTTTTGCCTTTTAGCAATTGCCATTGGGCTGGTAACTCTTTTGCGTGTATATTCTAATAAACGCGATATGTTTTCTCTTCAATTTAAGTTCATTATTTGGAGTAGAATTTATGTTTTCGGGTTAAATCTTTGGTGAAACACAAAAACTGAATTCTGCAGAATTACACAATTTTCCCTCAAGTTGAACTCGTTTTCATAACTTCTGCTGAAATCGTTAGAGGATATAGTTTTTTTATTGTTTCGTAGGCTCAATTTCTGTTTTTGTTTATTTCTTCATATTTTTGCGCGTTAGTTTATTGTGCACTGTTTGAATGTTACATAAGAATTGTGAGAACATATAGGTATACTATTAGTTATTCTAGCGTATAGAAAGTGTCGATAAGGCCAAAATGTTTTCTTTAACGATTTCAAACATCTCTTCCATGCTCCTTCTCCGACAGACATCCTGATTAGATCAGTGCGGCCACGTGCACTCACCGGTGCATTCGCAGGAAATTCGCCCTTTAATCTAAGATTTTCCAAGAAAATCAGTTTTCAATGTCTTTTTTTATCTCTTCGTTCCTAATCTCAGTTTGCTTTTATTTAATATGTTAGTTTTAAAATTCATATAATTTAGATTTGAGAAGCAGTGAAAATATTTTTTTTTTCAAATAATCTTACCTTTTGTGATTTTGTTGTAACATTATAGCGAAAGTTTTTAATTTGGCAAATAAACCAACTTTTTGCCTACATTCGAAAACATTTTAGTTGTTGACAGTTTCAGAAATGTTTTAAAACTACGTTTGCCTTTTCACAAACGATAATTGGATATTAAAGGCAGCTTCAGACTGTATTTTTTTCCTAAAATTGTTACTTGTTTTAACCCATGTCGACTGGTATTTGGACCGAAAACTGCTTGTTTTCATGGTGTAGCAATTCAAAAAGTTCCGTTTTCATTTACTTCCGTGTTTTGCCACAACTTGATTGAGTGAGATTACTGCGACCGGGTGCATTTGACCTAACCGATGACATCACGAGATTATCGCATTTTCATCTGAGATTTTCCGAAGACATCCGGTGTTCCTACGTTCTTTGGATACAACTGCGATAACAGCGCTCTTATTTACAAAATCATGACGTTTGTGTTTTTGTTTTTCTGCTCCTTATTTATTTATTCAAATACAAAATTTTAAACGATTGATCACACCGCCGTTTCAACTATATTCTATGTAAAAAGTTTGTTTGTCAATACAATAGAAGTGTCTCAGTTAAAAAACTCAAGTACAAGATCAAATCTTAAATACTCTTAATGTAAACGTTAATCACAAGATATTCGCAAAAGTAGATAGCCATTCAGATTCAGTTACATATTATTTTTGTTTCAATGTTTTGCTCACAATCTAAATTTTGCTAATTTTCTTTAAAGATGTTTTAGCTATCCGATCCATTGAAGTTAGAATACATATAATCCTTTATTGAACATTTGTTTTTGTTTATGATTTTCACTAAATTATTGCTTCTTCTGACGTTTCAAATGATCTTTTTCAGAATGGAATGTCTCGTCTGCGAAGCCTCAGCCGCAGGCCTCCACTACCAGGCAACGTGTTGCAGGGCCTGCGCGGCCTTTTTCAGAAGAACACTCACGAAGAAAGTGAGATACATGTGCAGTGAAAATGAGAACTGTGACGTCACAAACAGTAACACACATACATTTTCATTTTTTTAAAATATTTTTTCTTCAGAAAATCGATTTTCTTGCCGGTACTGTCGTCTGAAGAAATGTATCAAAGTTGGCATGACTAATACAGGTAAGTTAAAGTTTTAATTTGATTCTTTATTTTAACAACATCAGGAAACTTTTTCAAGTGCGTGAACTAAATGCAGTTACAAAAAGGCATTTTTTCTGTTTCTGATTAACTCAAGATTACATTGCCAAGGCTTTCGCACATTTCCAAAGAGTGCCTTGAAATGAGTAAATTAATTTGATTTAAATTGTAATTGATTGCTAAAACTAACTTTTTAATGGCCTATTTACTTTAATCTACAATTGAAAAATTTCAGACGACCCCACTACTTCATTTGAGTTTCATTTGGTTTCAAAGTCGGCATCAGATGTAAGTGTTACAAGAGTTTCATTGCTGTTTTAAAACTGTGTAACTTATATCAACCAGCTTTTAAATGAAATTCCTAATAACCGCGTGCAAAAGTAGGCACACAATTTTTTTTAAACAAAAGTGTCACCTAGATGTTCCACAATTATGCATTATTCGGTTTCCAAAACGTTTTGAACGGTCTGTGGACGTCCCCTAAAAAGCATTTTAAAATGCTAAATTATTTTTAATAAAAATAAGTAGTACATGGTCTATCTCAAAGAGTAAATGTTTCAGATGAAATGGTCAACAGAAGAAAAGCAGACAGATTTTTATTCAATCGAGAATATATTCGGCAATCCGAAATTCTTCCTCGAATTTAAAGACCGAGTTGAGGGAGTGTTGAAAAAGGTGAGAAATTGTCATAAAATTAAAGAAAGTTCAGTTAAGAACTATGAAAAACCGAACTTACCCTTTGCATTGACAATGTGCCAGCAAATATCGGCTGCCTTCAGCCATCTTGTTGAAAAATGGCCGAATTGCAGAAAAGGAAGGGTGAGTTTGTGGAAAAATTTATATTTTAAAAACCTCAATGAAACCTATTTCTTTAATCGCTTAAAATTGTGATTTAGTTAAAACCATATAAAATGCATGTTGAATCAAAAGTTTACGAAAGAGTTTTGAAAACTTTAAGTGAAACTGTCAATTTTTAGGTTCATTTTAGGTCTTAAAAATCATAAATACTAAGCATCAGGTTATGAAGACATACTATTTTTTTTGTTTGTCAACTTGATTTCAGGCCATCCAAGAAGGCTATTGGGATATGAACACAATAATGTGTGATTTCTTCAGAGGAATGGAAACCACGGCCGAATTTTGCATGGAAATTCGAGATTTTGCTAATCTTCCTTTTGAACAGAGGGTGCTTTGTAACAATTTTCTTTCAAAAGAAATTTTTCAGTGCGCTGTATTCAAACACCTCGCTGCTCGACTGCCACAAATTTTCCTAATTTTCACTTCGGTGGATATTTTGGGACACGACGTCGATGAATTCAAACTTGTTTCACCCTCAGGAGCGATTTTCGATTATGACTCGAGTTTTCTGAATCCAACTGATGTGGCCAATCTTCCACCACTGGAACTCAGAGAGTGAGTTTTGCTATTGAAATTCATGTGAATTTTCCCTTACCAATTTGAAATCCAACATTTCCGGAGAAAAATGGTTGCCTTTTTTGTGTAACTAGAAATAAAACAAGTTTTTTTATTAAGATATTTGAATTTTCGACGAAGAGTCTTCTTAGTAATTTTTAGTTGTTTCAATGTCTATAAGCCAACTATTTGATACATTCGCTTCATTATTTCTCTTTCACTGTTTTGATTTCGTTAAAAAAATTAAATCTTTGAATGTTCTATTTAAGATAAATACAAATGTTCCTAATTTTATACATAATAAATCTTATGTTATTTTTCTTTAAATATGGAAATCTTTTTATACGTCTTAAAAAACATTTTTGACTTGACTCACGAATACATTTTGGTAACCTATCAGTGGTTTGAATCTGCGTCAAAGACTAAGTGGACAGTTTGAAACATGACGGACAATTAATTCAGTTTTTTTTTCAAAATTGAAATTATTGTGAAACATGTTTTCGTTTTTTGAAGTCGAAAAGTTTGTTAAAATGCTTATTCATGTAAAAAAAATACTTGTTTAAAATTTTTAGGATATAAAAGTTTGTTATTTACATTGGAAAAATGTTTAACACAATTTCTTCCGTTGTGCCCAGAAATATACATACCACGTTTCTCTCTTCGTTTATGCGCATTGTAATCTTTTGCATTTTGTGCTTGCTTCGTCCTAAGGGAGTTACGTGATTATTTACTCATTATTTATTATGCATTCGTTTGTCAGTTTATACAAGAGGAAAACAATAAAACGTTAAAACAACAATATTTGTTAAAAGTTTGTATCAACTATCGGAAGCATATTTTTAAAGAGAAAAACTACTAACGTTTTTATTAGCTGATAGATTATTAAATTTTATTTTTTTGCTGGAAGAACTTCTGATTAGTTTTGTTCTTCTTTCAACCGCTAAGTGGACAGTGTGAAACATTTGACTCACTCTGAAAAAATAATTTTTATTTGTAAAATATAAATGTTCTATAACAAAGTAATTTTATTAAATTTTCAACGCTTGACCACCGAGCTCTCGGAATTAGAAAACTACTATTGTTTTCAAGGTAGAAAACTTGAAGATTCTTCAAATTCCCCAATGATTTTTTTCTTTGTTAAGTTGAATTTGTACAAAACACTTTGTTGATAAAATATTACTCCTGTAAATTTACTTGTTTTAATAAAATGGGAACTTTGTTTAAACTGATTGAATTTGAATCAACAAAAGAAAAAAACCGAAACTGTAATGCTCTAGTTCAATTACAATTTTTTGAAAGTTCCTCAGATTTGAACGATATTTTTATAAGATACGTTATTTTTATAAGATATGTTTTTGTGAGATAATTTAATATTTTTTAAACTCTTCCTATTTTTGCAGCAAACAATGTTCCTGTTTACGAATTGCGAACATGGTAAAGTTACAATAAAACATTACTTTAAAAAAGAAATACAACAGAAAATGGAAAATGTTTTTCTTTTGTGATCTCAGTTTTTCAGCTATATATTTAAATAAAGTTTGATACCGTTATGTTAGTTAATGAAGGTTATGTTAACTTAAAAACATATTCCCCTCGCCCATCGGGCTTGGCAATTGAAAGGCATGGTTATGCTAATGTATCCTGCGTCTCCTCATGTTGTGTGCTCTCTTGCAAGTTAAATGTGCAGGTTGTTTTAATAAGCCAGTATAAATACATTCATTTGGTTAAATCTTTTCAAAAAATTGAATAACTCTGTTGAAATGTTTTTTTATTCAAATTCCCCGTTTGACCTCAAATATCTCAATGTTTTAGGTGATAAGTGGAAATGAAAGGCACAGGTAGAGCACGCAGCTAACGCAATTTCACCCTGGAACACCACACAAACACACACACACACACACACACACACAAACACACACACACACACACACACAAACACACACACACACAAACACGCACATGCAAGGAGATTTAAGCCAATTGTATAAGGCGGAAAAGTGTAAATAACATAAACGACTCACCAAGACTTTTAAGAAATCGGTTAAATAAATGACTAAATTTTCTTGATAATTTATTTTGTCCAGTGTTTCATCTACTTGGTAAGGCAGTGATTATATTTTCACTACAATTTCTTGGGAAAGTCCTAAATTTGCGTATAATGAAAACTTTTTCAGAGCCATGATTCAAACAGAAAATCACGTCAACACAGTTTTCATCAAACCTTACAAACGCCTTTACGCTGATTCTTTTGAAAAATCATTCATAATCGCCTGTGCCATGTGGCTTTTTGAAGGTAAACTTCAATGTTTTATTTGTGAACTTTAAATTTCCAGGAGTCGAAGGAATTTCAGTGGAAACTCTGAAAATAGCCGTTGGTATAAGAAATCGGCTAGCTGATGAACTGGATTTCTATTACAAACATCAGAAGAATTTGAAGAATTATGGCTCCAGAATTTACAAACTACTTAATTTGGTGACGTCACTGGATGTAAGTTCTATTTAATTAAATTAGTTTTAAGCGTCATTTCCAGAGAGTGGCTGACATGAGGGCTCAGGATGGGTTGATGTCTAAAACGTTTGATATGTTCAAAGTGGACGTGTATCTCAGTGAAATGCTTGCAGCAATGTGATAAGTTATTGTGATCAATTGTACATATAAATAAATTCAAAGTCAGTTTTAATCACTTTCTGTGTAGGATATTTTTAAAAAAATTATAAATTTGATCAAAAGGGTCTCGTCTGAAAGATAAAAATCATTTTCTAAATTGCGAGTTGCATTCAACTCCTTCTCACATTAGCATCTTGAATGCAATGAGTGACTTGAAAGAGCCATACAAAAAATTTTAAATTTTAATTCTTTCAAATCAATTAAAGTTTTACAGGCTTTTATACATTTCATTTTCTTCAATAACATTCGCAAATTGCCTGGAGGTCCATGTGGACACAATGACCATTGTTTCCGTACCTATCCAATCTATCCAGAGAGAGAATTTCAAGAAGGCCGTTTTTCCTTGACAAATAGACCTAAATTTAGAGTAATTCTAATGAATATAGCAATTTTAATAATGAAGCTAAAACATTGATTCATTCGGGCGAAATTTCCGAAAATTTACCAGGATTCTTTCATTTTATTCAAAACTTACATAGAATTTGGCTACTCGTCCGATGTCATTAGTTCCAATGATAGTTCCAACAAAATTATCTGTTTTTCCAACTGACAGTTGTTGTAGTTTTTCTGTCTGAATTTTAAATAATTGGCAAACAAAGAAAAATGTCACCTTTTGGAATGTCCATTTCCTGCATTTGTGGGCAACTTTGCCTTCATTCAGCTGAGTGTTAATTCGATTAATTGTTTCAATTCCAATTAGTTTGGCTTTAGCTGGTTTTCTGAAAAATTATTTAAAGTCACTTAAAATAAAATTTGAATTCAAAGAAAAACCCACTGTTTCATTAAATCTTTCTTTGGATAATTGTCGCAAATGCAGTATTCAATGGGAATTGGGAGAGTCTGACAGGTTCTAGGTTTCGGTTGTATTCGAAGGAAGGAATGGCCAAATTCTCCTTCAATTTTCATCATCGAGCGATCATTGAAGTCTGCGGACGGTTGGTACTGAAATTTAACCGTATTGTATTTGACGATGATCAATTTTGATGGAGAGGAAGTAATTGGTAGCCATGTCCTTATAGACATTTTTACTAAATAGTTAAAACATTCGAGAATCGTTGTGAGAATTTAAAAGATTTTTTTTGATGATGGTCAGAAAGTTTCACGAACCCAGTTTAATCAGTTTTTTTATAATCCCAAGTTTATACGCAGGTGAAAAAGTGAAAAAAAAATAATAAAATAAGGACCACTACCTATTGCCAACTACAATTTAATGAATCGACGTTTGAAACTTTTTGAGCGTTGTTTTTACAATGTTTCATTATTCTCAGCTAATCAAAAAATATGTTTTGCGATATTAATTTTTGTGAAAATAATTCAATGAATAAGAGTACCTTCAAAATATCAAGCAGAGTAGACCTCGTGTCAAAGTGGGTTTGCAATTCCATAGAGTTCTCCCTTAGTGTTTCCATCAGCTCTACATTATTTCTAAGTTCTTTTGGAGGAGAAATAATCAACGCTGGATTGTTGAAATCCAGGGATCCAACTTTCGTATGCACCGCCTAAAATACAGCCTTCCCTTTGTCGTCAGAAAAACTTGCATCAGAACTTCTAAGACCATGGTCTCCTCCAAAGATCACAAAACTGTTCTCAAGCTGAAATGAATCATTTGCATTGTTTCGCATAAATTTAGTTTACAATATGCTTGTTTTTTGTAAAGAATTCGTAAAAATGGGGATCAGCGTCGGTAGATCCGATTTCAGTCTCATGACCAACGTTTGTCAACCACATGAATCCCATTTTTGGCTTATCTGTAAAACAATTTGGAAATATAAAAATTTAAAAATTACCTTGGTATGAATTGACAAATTTGTCAAAGTAGTCAATTGCATGTTGATGAGGGAGAAGGCAATGATCTTCGAACAATTTGAGCTTGCTTTCTGTTTCTGTGGTATGGAAGTAGGGTCTAAAGGACAATTGGTTAGAGATCGGGAGAGAGAGAGAGAGAGAAAGAGAGAGAGAGAGAGAGAGAGAGAGAGAGAGAGAGAGAGAGAGATAAAGACAGAAACAGAGACATAGATGCAGAGGAACCTACGTGTAAGTGTGGTGAGTTATAGGATCATCGACTCCTTGGCATCCATAATCAACCGTTCTTATATATTCAGCCACATGATTTGTCTGAACTATCATGTTCTTAAAACTGTTCTTTCCCTTCACCATATAGCCGTAATCTCTGAATTCTCTCAGAAGCATAGTTTCATTGTCCAATTTTCTTCCGCAACTCTCCGTTCTTTCCCATCCTGGCTCAGGTTCAATTGAAGGCAAATTGAACATGTCTCTGTCGATTCTATCACTAAGTTTTCCTGAATGAACGCTTTTCTTTGAAATTATTAGAATGTTTTACCAAAGAACCAAGAAAACCCATTTGGTCGACTGTTATGGCCAATTCTGTTGAGGTAGGGAAAAGCAATTCCTTCTAGTTCATTCAGAAGGAAGTTGTTGGTTTTGTTCATGTTTCTGGAAGAATTAAGGATCAAGAAAATTCAAGCTATTAGGCATCATAGTGAGGGCCCATTAAAAGCATTTGCAAGGAAAGAAGGCCTCATACCGAAACATTTGGGTGTGTCCTGTAGAATCGACAATCAAGAAATAGACGTCATACTTCTTGCCGGGAACTTCAAATTTGGGAGTTTCCATTTCACTGAAAACCATTTTATGTCTTGCATAATGTAATTTTAATGGTTAAATTTGTGAAACTTACACTTCAACAATTTGAGTGTGCATGAAATAATCAAAAGCTTGAGATATGTCTTTTCCCTTGTCGGAGCAACGAGTTTCGACCTAAAATGATCAAAAATTTTAATATAATCAATTAAACTTTGAAAAAAACTGCTACTTTTTAGATTTTTGTAAATACTTTCATGAAATGAGTTAAATGAATGTTTTGTACCAAATGGATTTGTGATATGTAGGCTATCAATGGATGGTTCCGAGCTAAACAGGATACGCGGGAATATGTTTTCTTATAAAGTCAGTGGATTCACCACAATTTTTAGAATGGTGCGTAACGAAAGGACGACTTTTTTTTAAATACTCATTTTTCCGTGTTTTCAAAAGTGCAATTATTAATCAAGAACATTTATGTTACATCATGGTATGTATGTTTCACAAACTTCTCATTTTTGTTTGTTTTTCACTTTATCTAATTGGCCGTTGATGGAGCAAAAATTGTTCAGTGAAAGTAAAATTGGATACCAAAGCCACCTGGATTGTTTTGACTGTTATCGTTGATTTATAATCGAACGTATCAACATTCAAAACCTGAATAAATAAGTATACGCAATTAACAAATTTTTACCACATAATTTAACAGATAAAAAATATCAAGCACTAAAAATATAAGGTTAGTTTCTATCTTTTTTGCCCTTTGAATTTGATTGTTTTATAATTATCTTCATTTTTAAATTGTTTTCTAAAATTTCATTTAACTGTTCTTAGGTTTTTTCGTTTCACTTGTAGAAGATTCAATAATTTAAATTTTTTTCAAGCTCACCACATCACATGGAAACACATACTCCTTGCTTGTGTGATACCATGTTCCTGTGTTTGTCGAAGTTGAGTTTTTGAATATTTGGCATCTAAAAGCTTTTCTTACTTTTTTAAAAATATGTTTTTACATGTAACAAAAACTGTTCAAACCATACCTTCCCCAACAGTCGTGCAGCTCTGGCCAAGTCGGCAAAAGTAGTCCATCTTTCAGAGAAGAGTATATTTGGGCAAACTTATTGCACTCCCTGACGGGTTGGTTTTTGTAAAACTGAAATTTTTGTAACTTTATTTCCTAAATGTAACGTACGTCCATGATTTCAGGATCAAAGAAGTCAACTTCCGGGTGGACACAGATATCTTCTCTTCCTCTTGATAAAAGTAAAACGGCCGCAGTTTTGTGGAGTTTGTGTTTTAGAGGAGGAGCTGCTTCTCCTCAAAAATACAGTTATGCACATATTGTGTTAATCTCCAGTTCTTTTAATACTTTTGTTTGTATTCATTGGTTTATTATTACAACAACCTTATAATATGTAGTTTTAAAAATGTGAATTTTTGAAATTTTACATTTAGCTACATTGTTTCGTTTTTACATTAATTACAAACAAAGTGTTTTTAAACTGTAGATATTACGCAAATAAATTACTGAGTACCAATCATCCGATCATCCTTTAAAATGTGTTCGTTAAAAATCAGTCAAAGTACTTTAGATTTTGGAATGCGCTTACTTACTCTTGACAGGTCTATTTCCAGAGTCCAAAATAGAGAATTTACAAAACAAGAAAACTGTTCCAAGAAGCAAAGCTCCAACAATTTGCTTTTGTCTCTTTCTTCTTCCGAACAGGCCGACCGTTTGTGACAGCTAGAATTTGACTTCTTCTTCTTTATTTCTTTAATTTCCTACCACTTTTGGTTTCTCCTCACGGGATTGGTTACTTTGAGGTTCCATGGAGATGAGAAAGCAAAATCAAAACGGGTTCAGAATCAGAAAATGAATAGAGAGACTGAAGCAGTGAACTGATCAGAAAGTGCTGCTTCGATGCGTATGGTATAGCTTTTTGCCCTTGACAGTGAGCGCATCTGAAAAACCAGATATAGCTTAAAATGTGGTTCGTGACTCAGGTTCAAAGGGCATCACGAGACTTTCGGAGATGAAAACCCAAGGTTTTAGATAAGGAGGGCAGAGAAAGCACGAGGAAGTGACATTCTCGCGCGAAATATACGTCAGGTTTTGCATTGAAGATCAGAGACCACCGTGATCGTTACACGACTTTGTTACAAGAATTCACGTTTCAGGTGAAAATTTGGTGTAATTTCATAAATATAAACCACATTGAAGACGAGATGATTACTTTGAACTAGTGTAAAGAACGGAACAAAGAGTAATGAAACATTGGCATAATGCGTCTCCTTTTCTCTCTTTTCTCCCACTCTCAATCTCTCGGTTTAACTCTTTCTCTTTCTTTCCCTCACTCACACTCACTCACACTCTTTCTCTATCTCTCTCTATCCCTTTCTTTCTTTCTCTCTCTCTCTCTCTCTCTCTCTCTATCTATATCCCTTTCTCTTTCTCTTTCCAAGTAAAAGCGACTAAATTGGATATCACATAAAAAATGACTGTCTAACTGACAATTTAATAGACCGAAAGTTCCCATAACCACTGAAAAACCGGAATGGTGAAGCCAACCCGTAAATTGGCAAAGACCATATGTTTTTTTTAGTTTTTCAGAATGCGAATTTTTTCCAGCATACAAAAATATCTTTTGATTGCTTTTGAAAAATAAAATCAAATTAAATACATGTTTTTGTAAACGGAAACCAAGTATTACTATTTGAACAATTATGCGGCAATCGTCACATTCGGGAAAGATTAAGATAAATTACTATTTTTCGCTTGAAAGATAAATAACTTTATTTCGTTTCAACATATAAACAACAAATACATTTTCTCTGTCAACCACTAAATGTAAGGCAACAACACCATCATTTATACTCAAATTAAAAAAAAACACAACTTGCAGCAAAGGGACCACCATTTTCCTCTGCTCAAGTTTTTCCCATCAGAATTAGAATATTATTTTCCAACACTATTCTGAATAAATGAAATTCAAAATGAATGAAATTTAAATGAATGGTTCAAAATGAATGAAATTTAAAATTTTTAGCGTTAATCTTCAAGTTAGAGTATACAAAATTTTTAAAAAATAAATATAATATTAAAAAAATAATTTTAAAAATTGACCTTGCGGTCCCTAACTATTCAACCCAACGCTGAATCCAACGAGTTCACAAATAAGCGGTGTAGAATATCATTGTTCATTTAAACATTCTCAAATTAAAGGTTTTTTTAATTGTGAACAGAAATGTTTTATGTTATTGATTGTTCAGTTACTTTCTCGACACAGTGGACTTATGAATAAGAGAATTATTCATTGCATGAATGTTTTAAAAAACAGTTTAAAACAAAACGACATAATCACATTTAATTTGTACTTACCATTTGCTAACGCAACAAATGTATTACCACCCGGATTGAATTTAAAGTGAATCGCTCGCATGTTCAAAGTACCCCTAAAAGTTCATTTCAGCGTTCACTGTTTAACGATATGTAAGCATTTATTTCACAACTGGTTTCATATATCTTGTGGTTACCGGTTCAAAGGACACCGCAGTACTGCCGGAGATGGAAACCCAGGACGGATAACGAGAGTGGCAAATGCACGAGGAAGTGACCTTCTCACGTGGACTATACGTCAGGCGTTGAATTGAAGGTCAAATACCATCAACCCAATGGTCATGGGGCGAATGCGGTGCACTGGCCGAGTTTTTAGCTGCATCAATCTTCCGCAGCAATCAAATTTTGCACGCTAAATCACATTCAAAGGTTCGCTTGAGCTCTGCTCTACGAACGCTTTTTGTGGTATTTTTTAAGTTTTTGGCCGTGCGCCAACGACGCGGCGCAGTGCCGTCCTAATGCGCCACACCAATGGTTGGGACACACCGTGTTTGGAGCATTTGGCATTTGAAAGTTTCAAATATTATTGCATTTCCGGAATCTACGTCAAAAATCACCTGCTAGGCGACGTTTCTACAGCGAAAAGTTCATTTTGAGGGGGTAAAAGTAGTTCCCGAAAAATTGTTTACGGCGGCGGCGGACACGAACGGCGCCCTTTTCATGAAAGTGTGCTAGAACGCGGTGAGGGCACAAAGTGGTCCAAATTAACTTTTGAAAAAAGCAATCGACACGTCTTGAGGCGCTGAGCAAGAATATCGCCACTAAAACAACAACAACGAAATGAATATGAAAACGCTGCGCCGGGAAAACCTTGAAAAGAGTTTGCAAACGGCCGATTTGAAAACAAATCTACCCAGCAATAAATAAAGCAATAAATAACAAATCAAATCAAATGAAACGACGGAATACGCGGCGTATAGAACGTATAGATACGGCTGCAGAACGCAATACGCAACCCAAACCGCAATATGCAAAGCAGCATGCGCTGGAATCTCAGTCGGCGGAAGATGTTACGGTCCGCGGCACGCGCCGCAACAAACAAGGGAATGGGCGACCTAAGCGGCTGAAGGACGGAATGAGCAACGCGAAAAAATGCGATGCAACCACCTGCGCAACACAACATGCAAATCAACATTCCAGTTCCCACCGTGCTGCAGAAGGGAATTGTGGCCCCATTACCCGCGGAACGCACCGTCCGAAGTAACACGCCGGAATACATGTGACGCATCATATCCCATACGCAACACAGCCTTCGCAATGCGCCACGGAACACGCTATAGGGAACGACCGCGACGCCAACATGTCACATACGAGTCCCAATCGCAACACGTACCATCACACGGGAAACCCCACGGGACTCATTCAACCCGCACAAGACAAAAAATCGACACAAGAACCCCAACACCGGATATTTTGGGTGTTGGGCGAGAATATATACGGATATCTTTCGAAAATTGAAGTCGGATGGAGGGCTTCGCAGGCTTAAGTCGTTCGGCAGGTCCCGGTTTGTTGAGAGATGGAAGGCAGCAGCAGCGGAAGACATCTGAAAACATTGAAATTTCATACAATATAGAGAAGTAACAATCCTTTTAATCGAATATATGTAAGTAGCAACGTTAAAAGAAATAGAAAACTCAAAGCCATGCGCCAATTCAAATCTTCAAATTGAACATTAAACGACATAAATGCCTTCGAATAGTAGAGCATAAACGGCGAAAATGGCGCGGCCTATTCATAAGCGTCCCTCGCGATGAGAACTGCGTGGCCGTGGTGGCGCAGCTGCAAGCGGCCAGCGCCACCCGTGAGGTGCGGAGATCGATCCCGCGCGGTGACAAACAGGAAACGGTGGGAAATGTGGGAGGATTTTTGAAATTTTTGCTTAAAAAATTTAAAAAGAAGGCGCCTACCCTCCCATATTCCGAAATTCGATAAAAAGTTTAACGCAATGTCTCCCTTGGCCAAATTTGAACGTGTTGCCTCCTTGGCCAAAGGAAACGCCAAATTGAAAAGGCGTTCCCTTGGCGGAAATGGCAACATCCAGGGCAAATCAGTGCATCCACAACAATCAATTCCTGGAAATCGGGGCAAAACCAACATTTTCTGGCGAAATCCAGGTCATTCCTCGCAAAAAGAGCCTCTCATTCGCAGTGTCCCCTTGGCGGAATTTGACAAAAATTAAAAAAAAAATTGAGCCGCCTACTCCCGCCTTGGCCAGAATTTGCGATTTAAAAAAAAATAGTGCGCCTGGTTTCCCTAGTCCCTGGTTTCCCCGCTCACTCTCCTTGTGTATACAAATGAAGCTAATGTTCTATTTTCAACCGACGTCTCTCCATCTACCTCAGCGGCCATCCCCAGTGCATCCACAAGAAGCAGAATGCCCCGACTTTGCCGATTTGCCGCGGGAAGCCCGACTTTCAGTGGAACCAGGACAAAGCGGCTGAACCCCAAAGGTGATTGCTGGCTCTAACAATGCTGATCGTTTATTTCTGGACCTCAAGCCGATCGGTATTTCCCTCTTTTTAGCCCAGCTGTGGTTAAGATTGATAAATTGAGATAAATTCGACTGGGTGATAATTATAATCATATATAATTCAATATTTACTCATGGATAATGAGTTTATTTTCAGATTTCCGCCCCGAACCACGCCGTGGACCTCCGCTCTGTGATCACTTCGTTCCTCATTCTTTATGATATTCCTGTATTCTGTCTCAATCGGTTAGCAAAATATTTCATTTGTTGGATGTCCGTGGCTTGAAATTTCTGATCTTCTTTGATTTTGGTGTTTCAGTGCCGCCGTTCTGAAGACTTCTGAAGCCAACTGTCACAAACTGAGAGAAAGGGATAAATTAAGGTGAGATCCTTTTCTAGCACCCAGCTGCCTCATATTTTCACTTATATATCCAAGTGTTAAAATGTGTTTTTAGAACCAGCCGCATTGTTGGTTCTACAAACATCTTCTGGGCAGAGAAGGCCCGTAAATCGGACTATAATTCCAATTGCATTTCAGGGCATTCGAATGAGAGGCTCTTTTTGCGAGGAATGACCTGGATTTCGCCAGAAAATGTTGGTTTTGCCCCGATTTCCAGGAATTGATTGTTGTGGATGCACTGATTTGCCCTGGATGTTGCCATTTCCGCCAAGGGAACGCCTTTTCAATTTGGCGTTTCCTTTGGCCAAGGAGGCAACACGTTCAAATTTGGCCAAGGGAGACATTGCGTTAAACTTTTTATCGAATTTCGGAATATGGGAGGGTAGGCGCCTTCTTTTTAAATTTTTTAAGCAAAAATTTCAAAAATCCTCCCACATTTCCCACCGTTTCCTGTTTGTCACCGCGCGGGATCGATCTCCGCACCTCACGGGTGGCGCTGGCCGCTTGCAGCTGCGCCACCACGGCCACGCAGTTCTCATCGCGAGGGACGCTTATGAATAGGCCGCGCCATTTTCGCCGTTTATGCTCTACTATTCGAAGGCATTTATGTCGTTTAATGTTCAATTTGAAGATTTGAATTGGCGCATGGCTTTGAGTTTTCTATTTCTTTTAACGTTGCTACTTACATATATTCGATTAAAAGGATTGTTACTTCTCTATATTGTATGAAATTTCAATGTTTTCAGATGTCTTCCGCTGCTGCTGCCTTCCATCTCTCAACAAACCGGGACCTGCCGAACGACTTAAGCCTGCGAAGCCCTCCATCCGACTTCAATTTTCGAAAGATATCCGTATATATTCTCGCCCAACACCCAAAATATCCGGTGTTGGGGTTCTTGTGTCGATTTTTTGTCTTGTGCGGGTTGAATGAGTCCCGTGGGGTTTCCCGTGTGATGGTACGTGTTGCGATTGGGACTCGTATGTGACATGTTGGCGTCGCGGTCGTTCCCTATAGCGTGTTCCGTGGCGCATTGCGAAGGCTGTGTTGCGTATGGGATATGATGCGTCACATGTATTCCGGCGTGTTACTTCGGACGGTGCGTTCCGCGGGTAATGGGGCCACAATTCCCTTCTGCAGCACGGTGGGAACTGGAATGTTGATTTGCATGTTGTGTTGCGCAGGTGGTTGCATCGCATTTTTTCGCGTTGCTCATTCCGTCCTTCAGCCGCTTAGGTCGCCCATTCCCTTGTTTGTTGCGGCGCGTGCCGCGGACCGTAACATCTTCCGCCGACTGAGATTCCAGCGCATGCTGCTTTGCATATTGCGGTTTGGGTTGCGTATTGCGTTCTGCAGCCGTATCTATACGTTCTATACGCCGCGTATTCCGTCGTTTCATTCTGCACGGGCCTGCCACATTTTCTTATATTATTTATACAACATATCCTAATCCCTTCACTCAAGTGTTTTGTTGAAACCGTAAATCCATGACTAGAAAAAAGAACTGGTTTCTTGACAAAAAAAAGTCAATATAAAAATCAGTGCACATGAAATATCTACGAGATTTTCAAAAAAGAACTAATTGCGATGTTTTCTAAACCAAAACTGCTTGTCAAAATTCAGTTCAAAAGAATTTAAACACTCTTTTTCCCCTCATAGGAAAGTTTTATTAAAAGCCGTGCCAACTCAAATTAAAATATCTCAAACAAATACAAACTAAGGCTCTTCTTTATTTAAAAAAAAATTTCCCTGTAACTCCTCTGTTGTATTGTTGACCCACCTTGAACTGACTGCATCATCGGTGAATCACGTGTTTGCTGCATAAAACTTGAATTGATCCAGGATGTGTGTGGCGATAAAACGAAAAAAAAGAATAATACTGCATACAAGTAAGGTAAATATTTTCGTCCCGACAAGAGTGGGCGGAAACACAAAACACGTTTAAAAGAGGTTGAATATGTCACATCCAATTCAATTGGACAAGAGGACATCCAATTGGACGCAGTAAGGTCTTTGTAATTTCGATCATCATATTTCGTCGTTCCACCACTGTTTCTTCGCTGTTTGAACATTTCTTCATATTGACTTCACATTTGTACTAGCACAACATTCTGTTTTTCAATAAAACTCTATATTTTCAAATACACCTGGTCATTTTCAGAAGCATTACCATGAAGTTGATCGCTCTTGTCCTTTTCGCAGCAATTGCAATAGGCCAAGTTTCGGCATTTTGTGACGTTCCTGCTTGTACCATATTCTGCACAGATCAGGTACCGTAAAAACCTATTGCCACATCATTCCACTGTTTTACTACTGCATTTGAGCTTTAAGTAAAAAAATTCTTCCAGGGCTGTGCTTATGACAAATGTTTCCAAGCGGGGAAAAATAATATGTGTCAATGCAAGGACTGCGGGCCAGATCAGTGCGATTCCAAGGGGTGCGAGGCGCTTTGCAACAAACAGGTAAAATTTCACCAAGTGACCCTGATTTGTCTTCCGTTTTTATAGGAATGCCAGGGTTCGTCGTGTATCGGATACGTTGGAGAGGCGCCAAGTTGTATGTGCTTGGAGTGCAGTCGCCAGAAGAGAAGCGTCTTCTTCTGAAAGACAACGTTAATCGAATGAATTTTTGAAAAAATGTTTTCGAGTAAGGTAGTAAAATTGTGTTTTTATAGAAAATAGAAAACAGCTGTAAAAAGTCAAAAACACCCTTTGGTCGAATTTCCAAGTTTTCAGATTTTCATCCTCAAAGTGTTGAAAATGATACGATGCCATTTCCGCAACACCTTGGTGTCCACTTTTTAGGAAACAGCAAAAAATTAAGTTAAAGTGAGAGACGCAGACAGAAAAAATCAATTGCAGAAAGTTTTATGACAACTCCGTGACGGTTTCTTTAAGGAAAGAAAATTTCATTATAAGGGTTTCCCCCCAAAAACCTTAAATTAAAACCAAGTGTCATGTTTTACTCATCTGTTAAATGAAACGTTTAGACTTTAGAATATTGGATTTTTTCATTTCATTTGTTCTTTAAATTAACATACTTCCAATATCCCACGTTTCACAATGTTTGATAATTGTTATAAACTTTTGTTTAAAAACGATCTAAAACGATCTGGTTTATTTTTTCTTAACATTTGATTGTTTTGGCAATACTCTAAAAATTTTCAAAATTTTATATCTTTACTTTGTTATTAGAGACAACGGGTTGAATACACTGTTTTAAAAAGCGAAAATATAACAAAAATCCACACAAAATTACCCAACGGGTCATTTTAGTTTTCGTATGCCAGGCTATTTTTTATGAAATTTTTTTATCAAGTCGCCCCTTTCTGGGAGAAATATGTTATCAATTTTTTTAAACAGATAACTCCCGCAAAGAAAAGTTGAATAGTTGCTTTAAAATCATACTGGCTACTTTATGAAACAGGCATCGATGTCTAGCCTTCCGTCGAGATGTAGATGATAGATAGATGTCTAGCCGTCTACGTATAAATACAGAGGACGTGAAATCTCAGTTCTTCTTTTTGTTCTTGCATTTAACTTTTATAAACTCAACGGTTGTCCTTTGTGAGTTTTTTATCAAATTTGTTTCCATATGTAATCACGAAAATTATGAAAATTCGATTTTTAACTGCGCAATTACTTGAAGTTATAAAAAATTGCGGAAAAAACGACTGACCCCTGTTTATAATAATTTTGATGTTATTTTACAATTATTTTAGTGCAAGAAGTTTACTCTTTACTTGAAGAACAATGCCGGAAGAAAGCCAGCCTCTTTTAGAGGAGACAACTTTGGTAAGTTATCCTCCATTGATTTAAAAATAATGAATATTTGGTTGAAGAAAAAGCCGAGTTTCCATTTCATCAGACGACCTCGTACATATTTTCTGTGTTTTCTTTTTATCGGATTTTCAATGTATTTTTATGTTATACATTTTGAGCCAGATGGGTTTTCTACATCATCTCCGGAAAAAGACGCAAAGAAAGGTATAGTCGCCTGAGACTTGCACCCGTACGCCCTCGGCAGACGTGAGGAGGTAGTCATAAGGGCCAGCAAATTGTCGCCGCATTACTCCTGTGTTTGGAAAACAGCATTCAGCGGCAATTATACTTAAAAATTAGATCATTTGCAATAAATACAAAGATTGAATTTATTGGAATTACTGAAAACTAAGTGATACGAATTACCGTCTGTAGTTCTCGCCACTTTTTTGCAGTTTCTGTAACACCGAACAAACTGTTTGGGATATTGGTATTTTTTGATTTCAACCGCCGAAGATTGTTTTGTAACCAAAGATTTTGGTTACCGGTAGAAATTAAAATTCATTTTTTGTGTCAATTTTGTTAGTAGTATTTCACTTTTTTATTCAAAACTAGAATTAAAATTGGCCTCCAATTCAACGTACCCAAGTTCTTTCAGTAAATGTTGAACCTTACACATTTTCTGGTCCTCCCAATGGAGTGGACGATGTTTGCGTCCACACGGAGGTTGATTTCTTCGACCCGGAAATAATGGAGGTAATTGTGAAAATCACCTTATTTTTCTCCACAAGTTTTATTCATCGCTCAAAGGAGGAAAGTTAGCAGAAATTTGGCCCGAGATAGTCAGTGCTTAGTTATTTACCATTTTTCATATCAGGTGCCGCACATTTAAATATCACAACTCCACCAACATAGGAGAATGGCACCATACAAATGAGACCTACGTTTTTCCTTGCGACATTGTGAGTTTATTTTTATTTTTTAAAATTTATCTTAAAAAAAGAGTATTTAAAGGTGTGAAAAAAGTTTTAAACAAATTGCCACTTTTATAATGAAATCCCCAAAAATGTGACATTTTTGATATTTTATGAGGTTAATGTTCTCATTTGCTTTTCATTATAACATCCAATTTTCCCATTTAATTGTGCACATTATGATAACTCTTTACTTTGAATTATAACATTTTTGAACAATTTGAGTTTGAAATTTTGGCGAACAAAAAAAAGAAAATTGCCCAAGACTAAAGCTTACAAAATATCTGATATCTAACAGAACTAAAACATTTAACCAAAGAATGAACGAAAACCCTGCAATTTAAAGATTTACCATTTTTTGTCGTAGCACTTTATAAAAACTTTGAAACTGCAGCTTCTATGGGTTCACCCGATTGCTGCTTTCAGCTTATAAAAATAATTCTGCTGCCACTGAAACGTTTATCCGTCGCTAAAGTTTAAAAATATCTACAGCGTAGTTTTCCCCCAATCAGTTTAACACATTTGTTGTATAATACTAAAATAATCTACGAAAAATTCTTTGATTTTTAAATTAGCTTCAACTTTTAAAACCTCTTCAAAAGCCAGTTTCAGGTGGAAACTCGCTGTTCCGAAAAAGGGAAGACGATATCTGAAGCGTTTGACTACTTTATCCTTACCCAAATCGTTGAAATGTAAGTTACTTCCCAAATTGGCATTAGGCTGTTTTACAACATTAGTCCACTGTTTGAAAGCAACAACAATAATAATTTTAAGAGCTGCTGAAAAGCCGAAATTTGAAATCCAATTGAAAACAATACGACGTCTATTTTTTTGTTGTAGATTCCCAGGCACACACTCAAATGTTTCGGTTAGTTATCTAAAGTTTTCCTTCGTTTAGTATGTTAATTATTTCTTGCCTCCATGATTTTAGAAATTTGAACAAAACAAACAGTTTCCTTCTGAATGATCTCGAGGGAATCACTTTTCCTTACCTCAACAGACATGGACATAATAGCAGACCCAATGGATTTGCCTGGTTTTTTGGCAAGGAATCATTCATTTTTATTGTTTTTGTCTCTGTTTCAGGCAAAATAATTCGCAAAATATCACGGCATATGTACAACCGATATTATGCCTGAACCAGGATGGGAAGAATTCGAAAGTTGCAAAAGAAAATTGGACAATGAATCCATGATTTTAAGCGAGTTTCGTGATTTTGGTTATATGGTAAAAAAAAGCTTAAAAGAGTAAGTAAAAGATGTTTTCTAGACAAATCATGTGGCTGAGTACACCAGGACTGTTGACTATGGCTGTGAAGGCGCGGATGTTCCTTTAACGCATCACACTTACACGTAGGTTCCTCTGCGTCTCTGTCTCTGTCTTTCGCTCTCTATTGGTCTCTTTTTCTCTATCTCTCTCTATCTCTTTTTTTCTCTCTGTCTCAATGTCTTTTCTAATTCCTCTCAATTTCAGGCCCTATTATGAAACCGCCACAAATACTCCAGGCTTCAACCTCTGGAAAAATCATTGTCTTTGGCCTCATGAACACGCAATCAACTACTTTGACCAATTTGTTAATTCCTATTCAGGTACATTTTCATTGTAACCTAAAAATATTTTTTAGGTAAACCGAAAATGGCATTCATGTGGTTAACAGGCGTAGGTCACGATAGTGAAAGAGGCTCTTCAGACGCCGATCCTCATTTCTTTGAATTTTTCACCAAGAATAAGCATATAGTAAGTTATAGAAGAAGGATTAAATTTGCATATTTCAGATGGAGAACAGTTTTGTTATTTTTGGCGGAGATCACGGTCTCAATAAAATGGTAATTTTTATGCCAAAGGTTTTATGCTGGAACATTTTAAGGTTCTCGGAACAAAAGTCGGCTTACTGGATTACAACAACCCTGCCCTTGTGATTAGTGTTCCCAAAGAACTCAGGAATAACCCAGATCTCATGAAGACTTTGAGAGAGAATTCAAAGGAATTACAGACTCATTTCGACACGAGAGCTACTTTGTTAGATATTTTGAAGGTTAGTTACATTTCATTTACAATATAAAAAATCTTATGCTTTGTGCGCTTTTGGTAAGAAAATATTTTAAAAGAAAATTTCCAATTTTTTACTTTTGTATATGAATAATTGAATTTAAAAAGGATCGTTTCAGCACCAACCTTCAACCAATTTCACGGATCGTTCTCTGATGAAAATGGAGGGAGAGCTTGGCCACTCTTTTCTCCGCAGACAGCCGAAGCCTCGAACATGTCGAACCCTCCCAATTCCTATGGAATATTGTCTTTGCGAAAATCAATTCAAACGGGATCTATGGAACGAGTTAGTTCTTACTTTTTTAAAATCAAAATTTCAAACCTTTACTTTCAGAGACCCCCCAACCAGCAAAGCAATTGGACTTAAAGTCGTCGACCGCATAAATTTGAAGCTTACTGAAAATGAAATCTCTGACAAATGCAGACAATGGATATTCAAAAGAGTTAAATTTGGCCAATTTGTTTAAAAGAACTTTTACATTTAAACAGATAGTTTATTTCAATTTTACAGTCAGTCTGTTTTAAATTACGTGGGTTCGTTTCTAGTGAGCAATGAAGGTGGACGCGAGGCAAAATTCCATGTAAGTTTTAAATTTTAAAGAAAATATATCACTGTTTCAGCTTTTTATGACAAAAGAGAAAAATGGGTCACTGGAAATTTTGTCCTTGGACAGACTGGATAAGTATGAAGGCAGGGGAAATTGCGTTCCGAAAGCACTTCAACCTGTTTGTGATTGTTTGTGAAATTTAATAAAAAAAAGAAGGTGGACGTGGCCTTATAAGTCATATTTGTACCTCCGCTGAATGTCGTCCAAAGGATGTTCAATAAGAATGTTTGATACTTTAGGTTTCGAAAATTATATAGAGAAAACGTCGCTTAAATCACACAACAATGTTTGCCACTTCTAAAACATAAGACTTTCTTTATGGCAAAATTTGCACAAAAATCACCAACAGCACTTCCGATTTTTCCTAGTAAAGTCACTCCAATTGTTCAGGCGAGAGCCACATTTTCTTTAAAAACACCCACAATAGTGAAGATGAAATAGCGAACAAATTTAAATAATCGACTTTTAATTTAACTGTAACTCTGATTATTTGAAAAGTTCAAAGATATTTTCACGGAAATTTTTTCGTTACGCAAAAAATATTGTGTTTTAGTAGCCTTGTGAAAATAAAAAATAAAGTAAAAAGTTCAAAAGCGGCCATTGAGTTCATAAAGCATCAAACCCATTTTTAACACATTTTTTAAATCATGTATAGTTAACTTTGTTTTCGCTTTTTTAAACTTGTTCACAGAAATTTACGAAAAATTTGAAAAAATGTAACAAAAAAATTTGTGTAATTAAAACCACACCCGCCAAATTTTCGACAAAGAGACGCAAAGTAGTAAAACATGTAGAGGTGAAATTGAATAAAAAACAGGCTATTTGAAGCAAATAGAATAGATATAAAATTCAAACATCAGTTTTTCAATTATTTCTGTTTACACAATTGTCCTCGACAACGGGCCAGATCGACTCCTTATGCCAGACTTCAGACTCCAGCCAAATTGCAACAATCAGGTGATTAACCAAAATTGAGGTTTTACTTTAATCTAAGGGTTCGTCTTTTTATGGATACGTTGGAGGAGCGCCAAGTTGCATGTGCAATGAAACAGGGGAATGGTGTGGCAATTGGAGTGTAATTGCCAATAAAGCAGCCTTCTTATAAAAGTGTTGCAAACGACAAACTTAATAAATGTTTTTGTAAATCATGATTCGATTTAAAAATAATTCTTAACTGGTCTTATTTTTCTGATTTCTAGTGTGCATTTAGTCACACAACAGAACACCAATCAGATATTGCTGGAATACAAAATTTGGCCTTTCTTCTGTCTGATAAAACTTCACAATTAACTTAGGTCGTTTGAAATTGTAATGTAAATGCCAAAGTTTTGGCAAAAATACAAACATCGGTAAAAGCAGCAAGAATCAAATAATGACAGAGAATTAAACGAAGAAGAGCCTCCTGACTAAATGTAACGTATACCAGAAGTTAAAGCCCCGCTTCGCGGGTCTTTCCCTTCTGGTTTCTCGGGGCCGCTTCGCGGCCCTACGGGCAGACATTTGCATTAGCGGGTGAGCGCTCGGGTCGGGTACCAAAGTGCGGCCGACCGCTCCGGCGCTTCGCGCCTCCACGGATGGCGGTCGCACTTTGGTACCCTCCCCTCGCTTAATCACCGCGCACCCATTTCTACCCTCTGGAAATGGGAAGGCCTATTCATAGAAATTTCACGTTGCGCTGCTAACCAAGAGAGAGAAAACCTTCAAATGTATATAAGGATACTTATTTCTAGCTATGTGAATTAAATTCAATATTTATGATACAAACATATAAACTAAAAGCTACTCCAAATACATTCATCAGAAGACAATGTTTCTGTTTCAAAATATGAACTTTGGAAAACGTCAGAGTTCCAAAGTTCATATTTTTGTCATCATCCGAGCAGATTTTGGGTCACTTCGATATCATCTTTTGTCGCAGTTATCGTACCATCTTGATGCGGATCTCTGATGCCTCGGCTGAATATTGTCTGGGAGTCTAGGAATTTGCACTTTTTCTCAAGATCAAAAATTTACTTTTTTGTGTTGACAATTTGAAGTGTTTACATTCCCCATCTCATTTTTACACTGATTTCCAAGAAATGTTGATAAAAACGACTGTTTCAGAATGCTCTGTGGAATATGTCTGTCTGAGGACGCTGGCGTCCATTACGAAGCTGTCTGCTGTCGCCCTTGTGCTGCTTTCTGGAAAAGAACAAACCTCTTGAAACTGAGATATGTTTGTGAGAAGGGAGGTGCTTGTGATGTCACTGGCCGTAAGATTCAAAAAGATCAATGAAACATTTTTTTTAGAATTTCGGTTTTCCTGTAGATCATGTCGTCATCAGAAATGCATCTCATCTGGCATGGTTTGGCCAGGTAAATTTTTCTGTCTCTGTCTCTGTCTCTGTCTATGTCTCCCTCCTTCTCTCTCTTTCTTTCTTTCTCTCTCTCTCTCGCTCTCTTGAAATGTTTTTTTTTCAGGAATTTCGCAAACATCAAGTGCAGAGCCGAAGATTTCAAAACTCGACCTTTCGATTGACGAATTTTACACAGAACACATTGTATATGGAGATGACGAATTCAACGACAACGTTAGAAAACGCATTAATAGAATTATGAGCAAGCCATTTGACGAAAACGCGTTTCAACCGGGGATCAGTTTGTGTCGTCTGATGGCTTTTCTATATAAGGAGTTGTCCGACAACTGGCTGAAGCTAAATGAAAATGTAAGTTTCTTAAACAAGTTTTTTAATCAAAATCTTTTAGGAATCTAAAAAAGAAATCACATTTGGCCGGATTCTTTGAAATCAAATGAAAGCTGCCGAGCACGGGGCTCTAATTTGCATGACAGTTCGTAAATTTGCTAAACTCTGTGAGAATGAAAAAGTAATAATTTTCTATCCCCAAAATAGCATTCTTCAGAAGTGTGTTTTCAAACATTTCATGCAACGATTTCCCCAAATTTTGCGTACTTTTTTATCTGTGGATTGTTTGGGACATGATGTCAACGATGAGAGAAGTGCCACCCAGCATGGGATCAGATTTGATCCAACCACACTACGAATCTCTGGCGGTATAAATTGTGATTCAGAAGAATTTCGAAGGTCAGAAGTCTTTTCTACTCAAGATTTGCTAAGATCACTTGTATGCGTATTGTTTGATTCCAAAACCATGTTGGATTTACACGGAAGAGGGAAAAGCAACTTGTGAAAAAAATAGTTTTGCGGAACACTAGCGTGTCCGATGTTTGTTGAAATGATGTGAATAATATAAAAACTGAAATTTTCTGGGCAACTAATTTAAGTTGTTATGAACAAGAACATTGTTCGAAGAAACATTTTTACCCATAGAAAAATTTCTTTTTTTTCAATTTCAAAAAAAAAGTGATTGAGAGTGAAGCATTTGTTAGCTCCATTAATAAATCCTCCATTTAACTAAAAAATTTTCTGTCATATTTGTGAATTTTTATTTTAGAGATTATAAAGCACCCAACGTCAAAATGTCGATATTTACGTATTCCTTCTTGTTCACAGTTGTTACCATACACCTTGTAAACTAATTTTAAAAAGAAAAATAACTTTGTGATAGAATTTCGCATTCAGATTGACACGGGTCCCTATGTAACATATCACAGGCATAGTTTCGCCTTTGCTATTTTACTCAAATCTGGCGGCGCATTTTTATCCGAAAATGCTTAAAAACAATTAAAAAGAAATGCTGCACCAAGTCAAAGTTTATTTGATATCGACATAAATGGATAAAAAAATTTAATTGTCAAATCTTTTTTAACATGTTTCACTGTTTCATATTTTTTACATACCAATTCACTGTTTTTCCTAGTTGGTAGTAATATTTAATTATAATTTTACAGTAATATTTAATTATAATTTTACAGTAATATTTAATTATAATTTTACAGTAATATTTAATTATAATTTTACAGTAATTTTACAGTACAAAGCAGTGTTTTTTTTCGGTTGTCATTTGTCAGGTGATGAATGAAACAGCATAGGTAATATGTATACGTGCACCATTTTGGCCCATTATAATGTTGAGCACACAAAATTACAAAATTTGATGGAATACTAGGATTGGCGATCACAATTAAAAAAACACCGTACTGAACTGTACTTTAAAATGTTCTTTTTTTTGTTTTCCGCAAGAAATGTCTGTGCTGATTATTAAATTCAGATTCATCCTGACCACCTGGAAATTAGCCAAGGCCCTCTTCGTTCACCCATACAAACGGTTTCATGCCGATTATTTTGAAAAAGGCTTCATTTTAGCATATTCCATGTGGAATCTCAAAGGTCTGTTCCCCAGAAGTCAATAACAGAGCACTTTTTCAGATAGTTACGTCATCTCCGCAATTAAGACCTCGGATATATTGAGTCGTCTGACCGATGAGCTAGTTTTCTATTACAAACATGAAAAGCGATTGGAAAACTATGCCAAGAGGAATTATAAACTACAAAATGTTTTGACGGGACTAGAGGTCAGCTTTTTTCAAAGAAAGACAAAAGGATTATTTTCAGAAACTAATCGAAATTCGAGTCAGAGACAGACATATGCTTTACACATTTAATGTTCTGAAAACCGTCTACATTTCTGATATGTTTAAAACATAAATATTTTGTTGGTGTGTGTGTGTGTGTGTGTTTTCTCGGTTGTCATTTGTCAGGTGATGAAAGAAACAGCATATGCAATATACGTGCACCATTTTGGCCCATTCGAATGTTGTGCACACAAGATTACAAAATTTCTGATATGTTTGTGCAGTGTTCAATAAACCAAAAAAAGCAATTTTAAAATAAAGGTTTATGGAGTGAATTTGAGTTTATATGCATGATTTTTAATTAATTAGTTGGCATGTTTTGTTTAGATTTTATATTGTTCATTCTGTGAAGACAAAATATACACTGTATAGGGCCGACCTCATTTCTATTTCTATAGAAATAGATCTCAAAATATAAATTTTTTATCAACTTTTATAATTTTAATCCTTTTTTCTACAATAAATAGTGCATGCTTAAAATAATGTCTCATTTTATCTCCTTCAGAACATGACTGTCGATGAATGCAAATTGCTGGTTGTTTCACCGGAAATTAGCCAATTTACACAAAAACAAATGGAATTTTCTTTGAAGACTCTGTATTATTTTTTATCGGAAGATTTAATTTGAGCGAATTTCGGCACCTTTGCGAGTACCGAATCACACGTCTGTCACACCTTCAACGATCTTATCTGGGTATTGTTGAGACCGGCTGACAAATCGGAGAGTTTTCTGAACTGTCAGAGATGGGCGATTTCATCTTTGTGCCAAATTGCCGATTTGATTTTTTGGTCGATGTTTTATCGATGTTTCAATTAGAAATATTTTTCACAAAAATATTAAAGATAAAGCATTATTTGTTTATCCGATGAGAAATTTGAGAGGTAACCGTTTACCCGTTACACTACTTTTAGTTCTATTCGTTAGTTGATTTTGGCTTAAAACTTAAGCAAGTATCGCATAAGTCAAAAACCAAAGATAAATTCAGAGTATTCGTCTTGAATAGTTTTAAATAACGTCAATATAACTAATTGAACAAATGTTACAATTGAAAATGAACATATGCGAATTTACCCTGCTCATGTTAATTTATTTAATTATTTGTTTAAGTATTGGCATGTTTTCACTTTCTTTTGTCTTGGTTCATTTTGTGAAACATGTGATTGGGGTTCTTTGTTTGAGGTTACTACAATAGAAAACGGATTTCCAACGTTGAATCAGTATTTAAAAAAAGACATACTGCAAAGGCACGCTCTACGGTTCTAGCCTAAAATCTAATTCTCCGAGAAAGTAAAATTTAAATTCTTATTTTTAATTATTTAAAAAAAGAAAGCGTTAATACTGAACTTTATGTTCCATGTTTTTTTTCTTCAGAACAAACTTATTCAGAATGTAATATGCAGGATGATTGAAGATGAAATAATCAATTAGCATAAACTATGGCCACATTAAAGCAAGTAAGATTTAAAAACTCTTTATTACTTTCTAATCCTCTTCTGTCTTCTCAACAATTTCTGTCACATAAATCTCTGTCTTGAAAAGCTTGAAAGTCGCATAAACCTGTCGATCCCTTTTCCTAATTTCGGCTACTTTCTGAAAATGTAATGTAAAATTTCTCCCTTAGATCTTACATCCAATCCAGTTAAAATATTCTGCAATTTATATAGCCTCTCTGCGTAATTTTCCACTTTCTTCTCATGTTTATAGTAAAAACACAACTCTTCGAAAATACGATTTGTAATTTGTTTTCCAATTTCTTTGAGATCAGGGGTAACTGCTGAAAAGTAAACTATTTTAGGTAAAATGTAACCCGAACCTTTAAAATTCCACATTGAACAACCCAAAATGAAACCTTTTTCGAATTCGTCTGCTTTGAATTTTTTATATGGGAGAACGAAAAGTTTGTTGGCAATTCGAAATGTTGTAGTCATTATTCTGAAAGTGAATTGGGAGTAAAACACAATTCTTTGAAAAATTCTATTGTTTGTAATAGTGAATTCAAATTTAATTTTTTCGATTAGTAAAAAATCATTGAAATAATCATCTTTTTTTCAAATAATCAAATTTTCGAAAGTTTGCAAAAGTTCCTCAACTTTCCCTTCACAAACGTGAAGGGAAAGTTGAGGAACTTTTTGCAAACTTTCGAAACATGAAAGTGTTCAGAGTTTTAAAATAGCATTTATGCTATTAAAATAAACATGAAAAAGTACAAACAAAAAAGAAAAAAACAACAAAAAATACGCACCTTCTAACTTCGTCCGCATGACAATTGGCCACCTCCCCAATATTCATTTCATTTTTAATTATGTCAAAAAGAATTCCATGCTGAGTAACCAAGATATTTTCGGAAACTTCATGGCCGAAATAGTCGACAGTTGTGAAAGTACGAAAAACTTGGGGAAACCGCATCATAAAATGTGTGTAAACAATATTCTAAAATATATTTTTTAAATATAAAATCCAACAAAAACTCACCCTTTGATTGAAAGGAAGTTCCACAAATTGACGAATTGTCATACACATTTCGGCTCCTTGTTCAACTCCTTTCAATAGATTACAGAGGACTACACTGAACTTTGGGTCTTTGTCTGCCTGAAAGTTGGGATTTTATCCCTTTTTAAATTTAAAAAAAAACTTAAATAACTTTCATTACATTTTCATTCGGACGAAGCCACCGTTCAGCTAGGGTTGAATATACAATTGAAATCTGATTACAAATACTCATTTCAAACGGAAATTCGCTTTTATTGAATTTCTAAATTTTTTAATTTTATTTAGAGAAGTTTAAAAAATACAAACCTTGCTCAACTTAACATCTATTCTTTTTCTTAGTTTGCCGTAAAATTCATCATATTCACCAAAAACATTATCTTCGGAATAAAATAGGTCCATTTCATTTATTTTGGATTCCACATCGGATACCTGAATTTTTTAATTACACGTTAAATCGAGTTTTACTTCGTTTCGAGGATCGTCGCGAAAATCAGTTGATGCCGATTCATCGTCTGAAAGTTTTTTTTTTGTTAAGATTTGGACTTATTGCGTGGGGAAAGGAATGAATAATTTGAAATTTTCAAACGAGTTTAAAAAAATTTTGTTTTTCACTGCCCAGTACAAATAATTTGCCTATGGGTAAAAACAACTAATGAATAAAAGCAAACTGCAACATTTGAGTGAAATGGCAAAAAAAAGAATTTTAAACAAATTATCAGGGTGTCTTCAAAGTTTTTCGTAGTTTTCCAATTTTATCTGAAAATAAAAATGACAAGTCTTTGAGTACTTTAAAAATCGCAAAAACTCTAAAATAAAAATTGATTACAATTCATTGATTACCTATATCTAAAACTCATTAAGTTTAAGAAAATTCTTAAAACCACCAGATCCTTATTCCGCATCGTTGAGCCACAAAAACGAAATGTATTTTTAGATGCAAAAGACTTTTTGTCTGAGATGATATAGTCTGCAAATTTAAGCAAAAACACAACTTACCATACCAAACCATCCCAGCTTTGATGCAATATTTCATCCTACAAGAACGGCAGGAATATCTGTTTTCTGAAGCAACTTTAAGGCACCTTGAATAAAAAAATCCGACCATAAGTAATGCTGCAGTTTCCAACTTTAGAACAAACATATTTAATTTTCAGAAGATTCGTCCTCTTCCAGAAGGCGGCACAAGCCCGGCAACAGATTGTTTGATAATGATGGCCTCCTTCGGGAGAAAGACAGACATGACACTGCATTCTGAAAATAACCATTGTAAAGTTTGAATTACAATAGAAATATAAAATAAAGTTTAAAAAAGAAAATTAAAGGGTAAAACTATATTTAGTGGTGATTTAACTAATATCACTAAAGTGACTTTCCAGAGAAGAATTTTTCTCTAACTATGCATTCGTGAGTTCACAAAACAAAGCAAAAACAAACATTTTTTTTAAATGACTACATTTCTATTGGTGCGTTCACAAATTTAAAAGTTCTAATGTATTCGTGAAACATTCTAATTATCTGATTATAAATTTGTGTTTATCTTTTGAACGTTTGAACATCGTTGCATGAATAGAAATGTATCCGAAACAAAATTAATCAAACAAAACGGAAGAATCATGAAAATACAAATCTAACCAGTTTCTCATATCGGAGCTAGCCTTTTTTGTGCCGCCATAGCAACTAAGAATAAGATTTAGAGATATTTATAATTTTCAAATCACAAGCATCTACTAAATAATGGAGAATTTGACTGAGTTTCAAATATTAGTGAAACATACACGAAATAAAATATACACGAAATATACACCGACAAGACAAATAATGCCAAAAAGTATATTAACGGATATAAATCTGATAAATAAAAAAGATTAGACCACACAAAATTTGGGAGAAAAATGTTTTCTTGAGGGATTACTTAAGGAAATTAACATTTTTCAAAACGCAATTATGTAACATGAATAATAAATCAATCTGAATCTACTTTGTTAATTACAAAGGTTTGCAAAAAGTTGTTAGTCATCGGCGGCGCCTACGAGAAACTCTTTTTCGGTAGACAAGATGGTTACTTTGATAACTGCCCGCGCGGGCCGTGTCAAGGTAGCTACGAATGTTTTCCTGTCCGAATGAATGGACTTTGTTGCCGAGAAAGATGATATTTCAACCAAAGTTTCAATTTAAAAAGGACGCATGCTAAACTATGAGAATGCTATGAGTATGGTAAAAAGTTAAACAATAAACTAATAGTTTGAGTGAGACATGCTTATGTTTTTATGGCAAAATATGACTTGTTGGAGCCAGCAAAATCTATTTGTTTTAAAACAATTTGGAAAGTAGGATTTTGATTAACTTCTTAAAGGGGAAGGACCGCGTAAAAAATAATTTTTCTGTTTTTGTGATAAAATTCTGGATCTTATTCCCAGGATTCCGAAAAATACCTCATTTACCCATTTTGGATCAAAATGAATCGATTTAGGAGCGCTTGAAATTTTGGGGAAATTGTCATTTGAATTGCCGCCAACTCTGCGTCTCCCCATTTCCCACACTCTCTCGCCCACTCTAGCCGTGTTTACGTGCGGCAAACGCGTAAAACGGCCGTGTAAATGCGTCCCTTTTGCAGTCCAAATCATAAAAAGGGGGTATGTTTCGGAATCGTGAAAACGATGCCTACTCAATTAAACTATAATAAAGATACTTTGAAAAATCAATTTTACGAGGCCCTTCCCCTTTAAACAGCAGAACATCGAATGGATGAAGAACCTCTTCTGAATTGTCTTATATTGCCAAAAATGGATGATATTTTAGCCAAAATTCTTTCCGAAACCGATTTTTTATTTGTAACTAACCTTACTCTAAGGATTTAAGTTTCTAACGTTGTTTAAAAATATTTTGATTCGTGCCAGGCGAATGGAACTTAGTGGTAATCCTCGTATTGTCAATTTCACAGAAAAAAATAAACAACAAGTAATTGTCATTCATTTATTACAAGTTCATTGATCTTGAGCTTTATTTTATACATATCGAAAGTGTTGAACATTTGTCTGTCCTTTGTTCGCAAGTCCGCGAGTTTCTGAAAAAATTAATCTTTATTAAAATGAAAAGGAAGTCCCACATCTTGAGCACCGACTATATTATGCAGTTTGTAGATTCTGGCTGCGTAGTTTTCAATTTTCTTCACGTGTTTGTAGTGATAAGCTAGTTCATCCGCGATTCGTTCTTTTATTTCTCGCACAACTTTTATTGTTTCTGGAGTTATGCCAGCAACTCCTAAAAAGGTTAACATCAAGTTTAAAATGTCTTACCTTCGAGTGACCACATGGCTGAAACAATTAAATAGGCTACTTCAAAGTCGTCCGCACAGAGGCGTTTGAAAGGTTTGACGAAAATGCGGTCAGCCATCTTTATAGTTTTTACCATTGCGCTGAAATTTATTTTTGTAATATGAAATAAATCATGCAATAGGTCTCTCACGTTCTCACTCTCTCCCTATCTCACTCTCTCTCACTCACTCACTCACTCACTCACCTTCGCATCTGCTCTCCTGTGCAATAAGCATCGGCTCCAATATTCATGTCACTTGCCGTCAAATCAAAGATAACTCCATGTTTGGCCACCATTCTCTTATCGTTAATGTCATGTCCCAAGGTTTGGACAGACAAAAAAATTCGGAACATTTGTGGAAAACGCATTGAGAATTGAAGAAAGATTATGTGCTAGAAATGTGGATTGATCAAAATTAGTGAAAATGAAAGTTTACCCGTTGGTCCATGGGTAATTCACAAAATTGTTGAAATTCTACGCAAACATTGGCGCAAATCTCAAACATGTTATGGTGATTGCAGATCAAATCACTGAAGGTGACGCTTCCATGGTCTTTGGCCTAAAACACAACTATTTTTAATTTAGTTTTACGGCTATCTTGTCCTCTTTTTACGCAAAAGAAACACACCTTTCTGCCTCCTCCATTCAGCCATTCAGCGGAAATCTTTTTATAAAATTCTCTTGCTTGATTGCAAATACCCAATCCGTTTGACGTGTCCGGTTTAGGTTTCTAAATTAAGTAATTTGCATAGAAATATTAAAAATGTACACTGAGCAAAATTTCGGTCAGCATTCCTCTAAATTCCATTAGAAATCTGTCATAATCTCCGAAAATATTTTCGTAAGTATAGACATCGTCGGCAGGTTGAGCATTCTCTATTTGAACTTCTTCGTTCTCTAATTCAGAAGCCTGAAGGGATAATACAACATTTATTTACAAAAAATATTAACAAAACAAAATGCTCTCGAAAACATCAATCAGCTGCATGTGAATAAAAAACTTTCTAAAGACCGAGCGAGAAAAAAAAATTCATATTGAGACAATTTGATTTGGTAAAACCAAGAAATCCACGATGGTTTCAAATGAACACATAAATTCAAACACTCATCAAATTGAAACAATTTGTTTTACTGATTACTCGTTTAATTTTATTTTTGTAAGTTTAAACATTACTTTTAATATTATAAAGTATAGTGTAGTAATCATAAAATAATTATTTAATATTTAATATAAAATAGTAACTATAATACATATATATATTTAATTGTTACAGGCCCACTCGAATTCTATTCGGCGGAGAAACTTTAAAATCAGACTTTTGAAATCGACGACCATCAACTAACCGGCAAGTAAAAATTTTGTTTTTTAGGAAAAAATAAAACATTCATTTCATTTAAACAAATGTAGTGATTTGGTTGACGTTGGAAAAATCTAAATTGGCATTTGAAAGCGTTCTCGGTTCTGTATGCGGAAAATCACATAAGCGCGCTCTAATCAACGACAGTCCTTTAAATTTCGGTTTTCCATGTTTTTTTTATCATTTTTTTTTCGTTGGCGCACATACCTCATTATCCACTATTATAAGCTCCTTTTGTGATTGAGAAGAAGTTGATGGACAATCTGAAAGTTTTAATTTTTTAAACTCTTGGTTCAATTTACTGAACCAATAAAATATTGTATTTCAGTCACGGCCAATTCGGGCATTAAAAAAGAGAAAAAAAGGATAAAATACGTATTTCAAGAAAAATAATTATTTTTGAACCACACGACTTTTCTCAATGATTTTTGGGCAATTAAGTCAAACTCCCAAATTACGTTTTTCTTTTTCTTTTCTTTTATAAAACCTACCACTTTTTTCGTTCCAAACCATTCCGACTGCATAACACTTCTTTAATCGACAGTATCTACAGGAGCATCTCATTTCTGAAAAAAATTGTTTTAATTTAAAAGCTTCACTTACTATCTGTGACGTCACATTTCCCTCCTTTGTGGCAAACATAGCTATCTTGATGGTTACTTGAATAAGTCCTTTTGAAGAAGGCGGCACAGGCCCGGCAACAAATCGTCTGGTAGTGGGGTCCCGCAGGAGAAAAGCCGCAAATGCGGCACTTCTGTTCATGTTTTCCTTTTCTCATTTTGATTCTGAAAAAATATTTTTCCGGTGATTAAATAAGTCATTTTGAGAATGACTTTGTATTCAAGATCGATGAGGGGACCACCAAGATTTTTTTAGAATAAAAAGAAATTGTCAAATTTGCATTGAAACAAGCATTGTACAGTATTAATAAAATTGTTCGATGCTTTCGATAATTAAAATCATTTTCAGTTTTGCAAGCGTTTTCCTACGGAATTTTCGTGTTCGAAAAGGTCTTTTGGACTTTCCGGTTAGATTAAAGCATTAATATCGATTCGATCTCCACTTGCTTGCGGAAATGTTTTCCAGGGATTAGATACGTAAAATGAATAAACCAAACAGTCAATGTTATTTTCAAAAAAACGAGCCGAGAGCAAAATTTTCGGTTAGATAAAAGCAGCACTATCATAATCGAAAAGTTTAACATATGAAAAAAACTGAAATTTTTAATTGCTGCAAAGTGAGGCATGCATAAAAACATAAATTTTATACCAAGAACACCAAAGACTCTATGGATTATTCAAAATAAAAGAGAAATAGTTTCTTAAATGTTTTTTTCTTTTTTGTTAGATATTTTTGCTTAACGTATTTGGTTTCAAACGTCTTTTTTTGGTTGGGCAGTTAAGTAATGATGACCCAATGTAGGCATAGAACACAATCTACTCAACTCTGATTCAGTCAATTTACATTTTCAAACATGTAGTCAAACTTTTAAAACAAATTTTTGTTTTTTTAGACAAAATAACGTCCGAACAATTACGAGGTAACACATTTGCGAACTAAACAGTCAGGTTTGAAACACTTCAACGAAAACTGTGATTTTCACCATCGTTCCACGGGCGCGTGACTTGGTCGTAAGATCATTTCGACGCTTCGGGAAGTTTGAAAAAAGCGATTTTCTCCGAATCTTTTAGTATTATATCACTTTTCACAAGTTAAAAGTAAGTTTGTTTTGATAAGGCATAAAGTTTCGGTTTATATAAGTTTCACAGGGCAAAAACAATCAAAAGACAGGCTTGCCAAGCAAATCGACGGCGAGAAAGTGAAAGCAGAGGGCTAATGGAAAAGAGCGAGTTCGTCTTTCACTGCCAAATGTGCCAAGTGAAAAAAAAACAATTTTTGTGATTGTACTGATTGGTATTTTCCTGACAATTTCTGTTAATTCTATCAAATTAAGACATCAAATTAAGACAAATCCGTGTAAACCTTCTTCCACAAAAAGATTTTTTTTGCATAATTGTCATTTTGAAGGAAGTTGAAAATTGTTGTTTGTCACCCATTTAGATTCTTTGTAGTGTTATATGCACACTTTAAAGTTTTCTGCTGATCACATAAAAGTAAAGTGTTTACCCTATAGTTTTGAGAATATTTCGAAAGAGTTCGAACGAATTAATGGAACTGCGTGCAATGATTTTTTCGGTTTTAGATGAAACCTTAAAAACAATGCAATTAAATTTCCTTTTATTGAACAGGTAAATCATATCATTTTAATAATTTTTGCTTTTCATCCCATGTGACTTTTAGAATAAATCTAAAATTCAATATGCAAATGTATTTTTGTTTAAAAACAGTTGTTCATTAATCGGCGTTGATGAAAAAACCTCTGAATTAAGAAATTCTTCTTTGAAAAAAGTTTGGTTTGAAAATTGACGTTAGTGGAACTAAACTATACAATGCAGTCAACAAATTTGATGAAGAAAGTTAATTGAAACATTGAAAAGATATTTTTTTGAATAGTTTCTTCTTTAAATAAGAAAATATCCTTTGTCAAAAAACAATATACTCAATTGTATGTTGTTGTTTTGGCACATCACTTCGTTAATTAATTGTTTAGCTAAAATTTCTGCTGTTTAGCATAAACCAATTCGATGATCGCGCTTATTTCGCCAATTTTTTCTTTTCTGTTCATGACTCCACTGTTTTGAAATGGGTACTCAATGTGTTCTAATATCCTATCTCCCCATTTCCAGTTGCGAAATCCTGATTCGCCGCGTCAATTTATGCAGATTCGAACGGAAACACCCGATTAGACACAAAGAAGAATCTGCGGATCGTCACGTAAAATTCACAACCAGGATTTCAATTGATTTTTCAAACAAGAAGAAAACCTTTTATGTAATCTCGAGTATTCGTGAAACGTTAGTTTCTCCTTCACGTTAGCGAGTGCTGAAAAATCATTTTACTGATCATTTGATTTTGAATGAAAGAAGATAACGATTGAATTTATGCTACTGAAACATTGAAGATTTTCAAGCCGAAACATTGAGAACAGTTTCACATTTTCTAAAGAGTTTGTAATTCAAAGAAACAAATCCCTATTTTTAGATGAAGGAAGTAATGAGAAAACGAAGTTTGTGACTGTACACAGATGTGTGTGATGCCGTGCGCATAAACGGAAAGGCCGCCTGATAGCCCCAAGTGATAAGGCCGTTGTCTTCCGCAATTCAACCCCGAACCAGTCTGGGTTCATTCCAAAAGGTCATTCGGCGAATTGTGACGGTGTGATTAGTCAACAGCTCTGATTTGCCACACAAATCCACTGTTTCGTTTATTTTTTCGATACTGAGACAAATTTAGTTGCAAAAACCTTCAATTATATTTGTTAGTTACTCTAAATTGATTGGCATCATTGAAACATAAACATTTTGCGAAAATTCCATCTGTGAGTAAATGCAAGAAATACACAAACAACTAGCTTAATCAAGAAATTTTAATCAATGATGATGAGAAATATTGCGAAAAGTGCATTTTCGGTATCATTGTTACACTGCCGAGATGTGACTCGTGTCCATATCACGCCTGCATCTCCCAGCGCACTCTGGTTCCTGCAACGAAAAATACGCAATGTCTCGTTAATACAAAAATGGGAAAAACTAATTTACCAATCTAAACAAGTATATATGTAGACTCAGAACAAGAATAGAATGTGCACATTGCAATAATGTTCCATATAGCTAATGTTTGTTACATTCCAACAGCTATTTTAATTCCGTTTTGTATAAACCTTTTAGAAAAATCTTTAAATGTTATACCAAATTCCAAGAGTTCAGGGCTGTAAATAATAATACCATTTTCTTTCTTTTTTTAATTCTAAGACTACTAATAAATTTTCAAATTAAAAAAAACACAATTTGGTTTAACTAATATGGAAATTGGAAAATATAACACCCTAAACAAAAATTTATTCAAAAAAATTAAAACAAATACAACACGGTACTTTTATTCACCATTTATTGTCACGAGTTCCGCAAACTTAAAATTGATCTTGAACATTTGTCTGTTTCTAGTACAATTCTGCGATTTTCTGAAAATGCTCAACTTCAATTTCGGAAAATTCATCCCACTTTTTGCATGGAAACACACCTGGTGCATGGGACATAAATTCTTGTAAATACAAACATGTGAACAGGAAATTTTTTTAATAATAGCTGGCTAAAACACCTTCGCAACAATGAGTGATCCATCTAAGTTCAACATAGTTTCACAGCTTGGAAATGTATAAAGTGTATACATGATTGTCTCCCTATCGATTGCCTTTATGAAGATAAAATGTCATAGTTTTGAAAAAGCAAAAACAAAATTGAAAACTTATGTGAAAATAAAAGAAAAAAAAGGTTCAATCATCATTTATTGTCACAAGTTCCGCAAATTTAAAATTTATCTTGAACATATTGAACATATTGTACATTTTTCTGTCTCTGGTACGCAGATCGGCGATTTTCTGAAAATGTTCAACTTCTCAATTAAATCATGTATCTCACATCGAGTGCCGTCACCATGTTGTGAAGTTGATAGATCCTCTGGGCACAGTTTTCCAATTTCTTCTCATGTTTGTAGTAAAAAGTTAGTTCATCGGAAATTCGTTCTCTAATTTCACGAGAAACGTTCAAAGTTTCAGAAGTCAGACCAGGAACGCCTAAATTGGGAAATAAGTTAAGTATTAAGGAAATTAACCTTCAAGTGTCCACATGGCTGAAACTATCAAATAAGCTATTTCAAAGTCATCTGCATGAAGCCGTTTGAAAGGCTGAGCGAAAATTCTGTCGGAAGCTCCTTGGGTATTTTGGAGAAAACTGAAAAACAGGAAGTTTCATTCGCTTCTTCACTCACTCACTCATACACTCACACACTCATTCGCTTACCCACGACTCACAAACTCACCTTCGAAGCTCTTCAGTTGAACAATTCGTCAAATCTTTTAGGTTCATATCACTTTTTGTGAAATCAAAGATCATTCCATTCTTTGAAACCAATCGTCTGTCGGATAAATCATAGCCCAAACATTGAACAGACGTAAAATTGCGAAACATTTGAGGAAATCGCATCACAAAATGAAGAAATATGATATTCTGGAAAATCAATATCCAATAAAACAAAGAATTTGAGTTTACCCTCTGATCGATTGGTAGTTCACAAAATTGCCGACATTCCGCGCAGAAATTGGCGGCAAGTTCAAATGCCTGGTAGTGGTTGCACAAGACTCGACTGAACTGTGCGTCTTCGATGCTTTGGGACTGAAAACAGTGTTACTTGAATGTTCCATTAAACTCTTAAAATATATTTTCTAACACAGATGAATAATTCGGCAGATGAAATTTTAATCTGAAAATGGTACCAAATCTGAACTTACTTCTTTAACTCCTCCACCCAGCCATCGTTTGCTCATCTTAGCGTAGAATTCCCTCGCTTGATGGCAAATCCCCAAACCAAGTGAGATTTCCCCTTTCAGTTCCTAAAATCACTTATGGTAGTTTGAGGATAAAAAGCACCTACCCTGGAAAGAATACTTGTCAATTTTCCATTAAAAAGCTTGAAAAACTGATCGTAATCTCCGAAAATCTTTTCGTAGGTGTAGAATTCGTCCGGGATAAACTCATCACTTTCTAACTCAGAAGCCTGAAAGGCATATTATTAAACAGAAGAATTTTTACTTCAAGTGACTGTTGCAATTTTCATTTTTGAATCTTTCGACTGTTTCGCGTCATGTTTTAAGTTTTCATAAAATTTTTTGTTGGTTTTGACGATTCTGCAGCAAAATGCAAATCTTTGGAAGACGAATCACTTATGTTTATGTTGAAATCTATCACCACAACTTTCCTATTTTTTTCAATCCTACCACCACTTTTGCGCGAATGTACACAACTAACATTTATTATTTAAACTATAGTTGTTGCCAATCCTAGTTCTTGGAAAAAGTGTGCCAAAACTAGGTTTGGCGAGAGGTGTACTTAAAGGTAGCTTTTAAGATCTTATGTTTTTTTTTTAAATATTTTCCTTTTCACTGCAATGTTTAATACAATTAATGTAACGAACGAAATTAAATGTTTGACTTTCGAAGGTCGCTTATGTTGATTTTAAAAATGATGATTCTTTGTCGTTTTTAAATTTGCAATTTGTAAATGAATTGTTCAAATTCATGTGATTTTTTTAGTCAGTATGTGATAAAACTCAAATGAAACTTCAAAAAAGTAATAAAAATTAATTTCACTTAAACAATCTTGAATCGACTGTTTCACTCCAGTTGTTTATTTTCCACTGAACCGTTTTTGTGATTAACATTCATTGCAGCAAAACGAGTCTACATAAAAAAGGAAACAGGTTGTAGAAAATCTAAAACAATCAAACAAAATCTTTTTTTTAAAATTATGCATCTCAATGATTTTAAAAGACTACATAAAAACATAAATTAAATTTTAAACGTTCGGCGGACTTTGGCATTGTTAAGCTTTTTTCTTTAACAATTTCAAATATGAATGGGACTAACCTCATGCGTAGCCTCATCTTGGGAATGCGTTGAACGAGAGGTTGAGGGGCCATCTGATTGTTTCTGATGTTCATCTGAATTAGGTGTTTTTTAAACAACAACGCTGTTTTGAAACAACAGCTTGATTAAGGTCCTTGTAGAAACCTACCATTATCAACGTTCCAAGCCATTCCGACAGTGACGCATTTCTTCAATCGACAAGACCTACAGGAAAACCTCATTTCTAAAGCAGAGCGTTTATATTTTGCCATAAATACTGTACTTACTATTAGTAACATCACATATTCCTTCCTTGTGACATTTATAACTGTCTTGGTGGTTATTTAAATAAGTTCGTTTGAAAAAAGCCGCGCAGGCTCGACAGCAAATGGATTGGTAGTGGGCTCCTCCAGGATCACATTCACAGACAAAACACTTCATTTCTGAAAAGAATCATTAAAATATAATCGATACGTTTTCAGAAAAGGTGAACAAAATTAAAATGAAAATTAATAACAATCTTTGCAAAAAGGAAAGCTTAATTTTAGCCAAAATAGAAAATTTGGTGACAAACGAATGGATTTCAATGAATACAAACCCGTTCGTTTTCCCTTCTGGGGACAGCTTCAGGGTAGCTTACCATATTTTATTAATCATCTCTATATTTTAAAAAAACAATTACAAACGAGACACTTCATTTCTGAAATTATTTGTGAAGCAAATCTTGTGAATTGGGAAAACTGGCAACAGATCGAATGTTTCTTTCAAAGAAGAACACGACATGTAATAACTGAAACCGACGCGCTCTTGAATTGGTTGTTAATGCATTTTAGAGATATCCTTAGTAGACGAAATTACGTGTTCCAAAATAACTACAATTGATCCAGAACGCAAAAAATTCAAAGAATTTGGCAAAATTCGAAAACATGTCAATGTTTTACCAACCTTATAGTGAAATAGGCGTTTCTCAAGCTGACTGTTTGACAAAAATCTTTAAAAAAGTGAGTGAGATGAAGTGTCGCGGTAGTTTTGCGTATTTTGTTGTTTGATTGGCGTCATTAAAAAAATAGTTGTATAATTTAACTACCCATTTAAAAAGAGCGTTCACTCAGGGTTGACTAAAGATCAAAAGGGTCTTTAATTGATACTTATGTTCGCGGCAAGTCTGTCTTTTCTTTTATTATTTGTATCTTTATGCACGTTGTTGGTATTTCGGATCACATAGTTGTAATTTCCTACAAGAACCACGTAACCGTGGAAATAAAATATAAAATCTTTCAAAAAATAAATTTGTCAACAAATTGCATGTGTGTCTATAGAAATCAGAAAACACTGGCAGAAGGGTCGCTAAGCCATTGTTTCCTCAACAGTTTGTGAGTGGGTTCTACGTTAAGTAAGACATTTTCAAAGTTCAGAAAACAATAAAATGGTCTTAAAAGAAACAAAAAGTTAAAAAAAAAAACAAATTTGATTCGATCGAAGTGAAAGGCTCCAAAAATTGTTTTTCGTCAGGAAGAGGCCTCATTAAGAACAAGAGGTAACCCAGGTCAGCAATGCATTGTTTGGTTTGCTGTTTGCTTAGGTCACATCTGCGAATGTGGAGTAAAGGCAAAACAAACGGTCAGAAGATAAGATAAACACATGCAAAGCAGCAGCAATACTATTTGGCACTCTTTCTCTTTATAACTAAGATGCAAAACATCCACATGTGGAACAGTTCTAAAATATCAAGGCAAGCATTAAAATATCTAGTTTAAATGAGACATTAATCGACAGTATTTTATTTGAGAGTGCATTAGTCAAATGAGCTTATATGATCCAGTTAAAATGAGACATTGTCTTGTGTGTTGGCATCAAACTATACACTACGTAAACGAACACAATTCAAACTGGCGGGATGGGGTATTCAATGGACTGAAGGGTGGGTTCCATCGCTCTATGCACGAAGTGTTTGCATTGGTGACACAGACAAATGTTTGGCGCATTGGGCATTTTAAGGCTAGACGCATATAAAACTGAATTAAATTTGTGTGAGTTTAAGTTATATTTAAGGACTTTTATAATCTAACGGTCTTATCGATGTTTTTTGTTTCAAATGCAATTGGAATTGCAACGGAATTAGTACAAAAATGGTTTCACAACGGATAATTAGAAATTGAAGCATTGCAACAAGAAAATCTCAATTTTCAGAGTCTTGAAATTTGCATCATGTCTCTAAAACACCAGGTTTCATCAACATTCACTGCTAAATAAATGTCTCAGAGTGAAAGCTTTCAATTTCTCTTAGCTAAACCATAAAAAGTAACTAAATTTGAGCAGGAAATAATTCCACTTTTGAGAAGGTTGAGGTTGAGCGGCATATCTGATTTTGTCAGAAATATTAAGAGAATCTGAACCTTGTCGCAACTGCTTTTAATTCTTTAAAACAATTAAAACTGTCATAAAAAACTGAAGGTAAAATAAGTTAAACTAATTATTTTTTACAGCTTTAAAAAACTCAAACAGACTCATCGACTTTTTGGTTGCAAAAGCTGGCGTTGGAACTGCTCTGTCTATTGGTTCAAAAACTAATAACACCTTATAATTTTAATGTGAACCATTGTAAAAACAAAATACGCATAACATAAATTTTCATTCGCAGATCAGTCTTGGAATAATTTTTTTGCCAAAATTCACTGCGTAATTAAAACTTGTTTACATTTTTCTGCTACGTCTATTCACCGTTTTAGTTGCGAGTTATTATGGTTTACTTGGGAAAAATTGAGTAAGAACCTTGACCTCCTAAAAAGATTTGCCAGTTTTTCCTCAGGTAAGAAGTATACAATCTTGAGCAAAAACTAATTTTAAATTTATAGGTGTATTTTGTTATTTGTCAGAAATAAAAAAACCGGAAAATTAGACGCACCATTTTTGCATCAACAATTCAAATCGAACAAAATTCAAATATTTCAAAATAATCAAAAAAATGTTTATCTCTCACAAAGTTTTATGAATTCCCGAAGAAGACAACAAAACATATAGGAAACAGTGGTGGTTTAAATAAACACACACACATAAATACAGTTTAAAAAACATGAAACAGTCACATAAGTAACTCTCCTTTTTTAACTAGAAAAGAACAGAAAAAGCCGCGAATTTCAGGTAAAATAAATGCAAAAATACAACCGTTTAGAAAAACTTTAATCGCGCCGAGGTTCCAATTAAAAAGAGAATTTTCCCACCCTCGAACGAAAAACGCACTGTTTTGTCATCATTTCGGCGGGCATGTTTTATTGCACCCGAAGGTCATTCGGGTGTTGCGGACAAATTTGATCTTCTGAAAGTTGTGGGAAAATCAATTTGCCCGCTCACCGTCTTCGGTAATCTTATTATTATGAACCACTGATTCACCGAGATCTTTATCTTTGTAATGTTTTTAAACCACTACGTTTCTGATTTAACTGTTGGTTGGTTTTACTGAAAAAAAGAAAATAAGTGTCGTTCATTTTGGAAATTCGAAAACTGTCAACGGCTTTTACATAATTATATTGGAAAGGAACATAATCGAAGTAAGGGTTAATTTCTTATTGCTTAAGTTGTTTATCAAAAATATACGAGAAATAAAGACAAATAGCGTGACTATCAGCAAACGGCGAGCACACATAAACCAACACTGAGGGACAAAACGATAAGAAAGTGTTGTAGCTTTTAAAAACCGCTATTTTTTTAAAATTTTCATAAACCGTATGTGAATAAATTTTAAAAAAGGAAGGAAGACAAAATGCAAAGAAAAAATGTGACTGTCCGCAGACGCGGAGCACAGGTTCGCACATAAAGGCCGCACGATGCGACAAGAGATAAGACGGCAGATCACTACAATCTGCCAACACGACTGCCTCTGAGCCTTTCGGCTCAAAAGGCCAGACTGCGGAGATTTAACTGTGAGAATTATAGATTACAAAAAGTCGTGTTTCGACTTCAACACTTTCACAATAATTTTTAGTATAATAAGTTTTTATTTCAAAGCTTTGAAAAGTATACATTCTTAAATTAGAGATTTGAAAAAAATCATAGTCGTTTAAAAAAAATTATGAAGTTAATAAAGAAGTGCTAGCAAAAAGCAAAATGTTTATTGTTTTTTATTCTTTCAACATAAATTCGATATGCAGAATAAATTTACCGAGCTACCACTATTAACCAATATTTTTTAAACATAAAAATAATATTATTTTTTCTTACTTAAAATTATTAAATTTAATTTTGACCTGCCCTCCTTTTTCACTTGCTATCTTCCCTTTTCCACAATTTCCTATTTTGTTGGCGGATTTTTTATACGCAAAACTAACGAAACGTTGAGTTCCCAGTAAACAATGAAATGATGCGGAACATTTGCAAGATTTCAATTCTGAGATTAGAATAGATCAATTTTTAATAATTTCAGTCTAACCGGTCAAGTACCTGCAGATTACGAAAATAAACTAAATGAACTTTCCAGTCTGGGGGATAAGATCGCGTCTGGCATTATCAAAGTCTAGATCGAGATTAGTCTGGCGCAGGCGATTTGTGTTTTGGTATTCAGGTCAGTTGGTCTTCAAGATTACTCGCACGCATGCAAACACACAAACAAACACACACATACGATCACACGTTTACACATACTCACATTAGCTATGTTTGGAGCGCTATGGAAACCTAAACTGCTTCGATTAGACTTCCTCCCCGCATGGAGTAGACCCCGGGTCGGTTGCCCTGGCAACGAATACAACTCTAATGAAGGTGCATTTGGAATTGTAATCGAAACACTTTCCGAGAAAACTATCCATTGAATGTGTCCTTTTGTAGAACAGGAAATTGTATTTTCATGAATCACGAAAAATCCAATCATTTTTGTGGTTCTCCATTTGCCACACAATCTGATCGCTACGCAATTTGCCGTCTTCTGTCATTTTCGCCCACACGGAAAAGTTGGCCTCCTTGCTTTGAAAAGAGCCCCGTTTGGGGAGGGTATGTTGCCTTGGTGATGAATGGACGCAACGCATACACACCGATCCTTTGAATGTCGTCGTTTCGTAAAATTCATTTACCTTATTTTTCATGCTTTTTATTGAAAAATAGCCTGTGTAAATAAAAAATTTGATTTTCCCCCAAAATAGGGAGATTGGGTGCTTTCATTTTGCAGAAACTTATTTAAGCAGGAGCCTGTTTTTTGTTAATAATTTATCTAAAGTGAAAGTTTTTTTTGCCAAAAGCCGATTTTTCGCTATTTCTTCCTTATTGTTAAAAAAATTTACACGCTTCTTTTCAATGCTTGATAATTATTGATTAAATTTGATTCCATTGTTTTAATATTTTATTAGAAAGTCTACTAGTCGAACAATGGGACACGAATGGAGCTCTTTGCTGCTCTTCCATGACCTTATTTTTCACTGGGTTTTATTCAGATTTTCTGAAACAATAAGTCTTAAATTGAAGAATATATTTTTCTTACCTAAAATATTGGAAATTTTAAAAGTAATTTCACTGGAACAAAACAAAAACAAAAACTTTCAACATTTTCCTTCCCTTGCAAAAGATTTCAAGTGTGGTTTTATTTTGCCAGCTTTGTAGTTAGATTAACTTCTTAGTTTTTAATCTTTTTAAAGAGACCATCAGCCTCCTTTTCAAAATGAGCATGACTCTTATGCTAATTCACTCATTTCAGTTAGGACAATTTTTCCCAACACCCCTCCAAGCAACGTTTTGTCACAAAGGGCTGATTAGCACATGATTAGCCTAGATTTTGAAAAGGAGGCTGATGGTCCCTTTAAGAAGCAATGAGTTTTTTCAGTGATAGATAATATTTGTCCGATTTTCACTGTTAGTGCATCAATTCCTTTTATCAATTCCAGTTTCTGCAGTTTTGCGACTACATTTAGTTTGATCCCAATATTCCAACGCAAGAATGCATGGCGATAAGCCAATTTTAGCGTTGAAATGCAAATTTCCGCCCTGCCCGCTGGTACAACTGGTAAATGCTGCTCGCAAGTTTGGTTACCCCACTTTTAAAGAGATTTTCTTACTTTCGATACGATACTTTGATCTTTAACTGACGAAAAACGTGTAATTGTAAATTTATAAAGCAAATCGTTTGTCTGCATATTCATCTAATTGAGATAAGCTCGTCTTTACACTAACTGGGACTTTTCCGTCGCATTGAATTTGTTGTGCAGTTAAACCTTATCTGAGTATCTTCTCAAGTAGCCTGGCCTTTAAAGGGACCATCAGCCTCCTTTTCAAAATCTAGGCTAATCATGTGCTAATCAGCCCTTTGTGACAAAACGTTGCTTGGAGGGGTGTTGGGAAAAATTATCCTAACTAAAATGAGTGAATTAGCATAAGAGTCATGCTCATTTTCAAAAGGAGGCTGATGGTCCCTTTAACGAAGTTGTACAATGAACCAATTTCAGACTTCAATCTTGGCTAAGCGCCAGCCACCCCGTGATGTAACTACAATTTATGATTCGATCTGCACGTCCTGGCTAAATGATAGATAAGCGCCGCAGCGTCATATTGATTTTGGCTATTCATTGTAAAGAGACGTGGGAATTCGGAAAAGATGATTTTTCCACAATGTGTTATCCAATCAATGCTGCATTTTTATTTTCCCATTTTTCAAAAAAAAATTAAATAAATGCTATTTTATATCATATAAATGTTGCAAATTCTCTGTTTTAAATGTAATTTTATATCGGAAACAGTATCTTGAACCATCTGCGATGCCAAAGAAATTTAAAAAACATATCTATCGTTCAATTTTTTCTGAAACGTTTAAAAAAATTTTTGAAATCATTTCTAGAATTTATTTTATCATTTCTAATGAGCTATTTAAATTTCTCCAATTTCGAACAATAGCACTTTCTTTGTTTGTAAAAAAACACCGCCAGACTTCTCCAATAAGCCAATTTGAACTATGCTTTTGTCGTGCAGACTATTTTTTGGCAAACGCCGCGACAAATCTTGGACTCTCACGTGCAGATGACCTTCTTCTGAAGAGTAGATTGTTATCGGACGCGACCATTGATCAAAACTCCCCTTATGACGTTTTTGCTCGTTTTTTTTACTTCTTCTCCACCCAAATTTTAAAACATCGCAGAAGATTCTGCACAAAAAATCTTTTTTCGGTCGATTGGTGAGACCACATTTCAGGGAATTAGGCGGATTAACAACGCATCATTCATTATTCCAATCAGGTCAATATTTCAGTCTTCACACATGAATTATAATATTTTGAATGATACTCAGCCATGCACTGACATTTTATTTCAATTCTATTTCGGGATTTTTAATGTCCAGTTTTGCCTCCTCTAGTCATATCTTGATGTGCCCAGCCTTGCGCGCAGGTGCACGGGTCGGAATCACACCCAAGGTGAAAACTCTTCATGATCACCCGTTAAAACCATTTTGATGCAAACTTTTTTATTTTATTGAAAGACTTACAAAGCTATTTCACCAGAATTTATCATGTTGGACTTACTCAAGTTTGAATCCGAAAGCAATAGTTGAAGAAAATTGGAAAATTATCCAAACGACGGAAACATTTGACTAGAAATAAATCTGAAAATAAATTAAAAGATTTGAATTGTTTTGTTTTTGGCCTCTTTCCAAATGTCTAATGCAATTTCAACATTAGCCCAAACCAGCCGTTCGTCGTTGAATTGCCTCTTCCAGCGCAGGTGCGTAAACGTAGGACAGTTGCGTAAACAGAGTGCAAGCTACGCGATATCCCAAAATTTCGTCCCATTGGAATTCCCGTTTTTAATATTTCCAAAAGCCCACCCTATTTTAAATTTTTTGAAGCTTTGTTAGTTTCGTGCTAGAAATATTAAATTTTATTTTATTTTAAAAATGTCAGTTTCAGAAAAATGTCCATGGAATGTCTAATATGCAAAATGCCCACACTTTCCTTCCACTACAAAATTCTCTCCTGCCGTGCTTGTGCGGCCTTCATCAGAAGAACTCTCAATCAGAAACTGGAGTACCATTGTGGCCACGATGGAAACTGCGATGTAACCAAAGGTAGTTTTTGTTATTTTGAAATAAAGCAAAGGAGCAGTTTTTCAGATAAAAGATCCATGTGCCGTGCTTGTCGACTGAAGAAATGCATAGCTTTGGGCATGATTGATGGTATTTTTTATAATTGCGTAGTATATAAACTGTTTTAGAAGCTGATTTGACATGGAAAGATAGGAGGGAAAGTGAAATTTCAAATGTAGGTTTTATATGTGTACTTGTGCGAATGTGTATATGGGTAAGTGTGAGTGAGTGAATGAGTGTGTGAGTTAGTGTCTGTCTGTCTGTGTGGTTGGCATCTAATACTCATTTTTTAGAATCAAGGCTCAGAACTCGAAGACAGCAGCCAAGACAATTTCTACTCTCTGAAAAACGTCGTTGGGAACACCGACACCTTTTTCGACGATTTATGGCGACGGATCAACACGATTTTAGCAAAAGTATATACATTTTTCATATTTTCAAAATCTAATTTAAGGAACCTGACCCTTCTATACTTCTAAGCGGAAAGAGCCTCTGTAACCAAGTAATCGACGCATATGCTAATTTGGTAGACAAATGGCCAAACTGTCAAAACTCCAAGGTATTTTCATTGATAGTTGGTTTAATAATTATTTTTCAGCTGAAAGAAGGGAATGCAGTCAGACTGACAAAATTATTCTGCGAATATTTCCAAGTGATGGAACAGACGGCCGAAATGTGTATGCAACTTTCATGCTTTGTCGATCTTCCTGTTGACCAAAGGGTGAGTTTTACTTCTTTTTTAAAAATTAAACTCTATTTTTAGAAAATTATTTATCGAAATTTCATTTTATATTTTCCTCAAATGTTTCGGGTTTTCAATAATGTCGATTGGCTGGGGCATGACGTCAGTGATTCGACTATTGTCACTCATAATGGAATTCATTACGACTACAGGACACAACTAATTTACGATACTTCGAGTGAACATTTGCAACAGGAAATGAAAAAGTGGGTCTAGTTTTCACCCAATAAACTTCTCAACTAGAGAGTAAATTAAAATAAGCGTTCATTCAATTTTATTTTAAAAACATATCACATGTGCATTTTTTACAGTTACAAAACTACAAAATTTCAATTAAGCTGACTTTATAACACACATACTGAAGTGTTAATGAAAAAAGTTTACTTATAGACTTATCAAAGCACTCAAAAAAAATTATCAAAAAAAATAATTTTAGTTTATAAAAAAATCTCAATGTCAGATATTCAGAAAAATGAAAGTATACTCGAATAAATTAGCTGTTAAATACATGTGTTTGGTAATTATCGACAGAACTTGCAAGATGTTTAGGTAAAAAAGATCGAACCAAACACATTTAAAATTTTGAAAATTTAAAGAACCTTTAATATTTAAGGGTTTTTGATACCACAACAGTGACTGGCCATATTTTTTTCTACCGTCCCTACAAACGTCTCTTTGCTGATACATTTGAGAGAGCTTTTTTGATTGCTCGGAGAATTTTTCTCCTTGAAGGTACTTTTTCTTTAATTTTAATTAATTTTTTTTAAATCAAAACAACTGCAACCTCCCAATTTCAGACGTGGAAGGAATTACCGAAGACACTCTCCAAAAAGCTTCCGTCCTTTTAAATTCATTATCTGACGAACTTCATTTCTATTACGCTGAAAATAAGGAATTGAAAAATTATGCTACAAGAATTTATAAAATTAATAATTTATTATTTGGCTTAGATGTAAGTTCATTTCGAACAAGAATTGGAGTTTGTTTTCAGATAATTAAGAGAGTCCGAATGAAGAATCAAGTCTTGGCCCATGTTTTTGGAATGCTGAAAATTAATCATTATGATTGGCATAATAAAGATGTTAATTAACTTTAAAAACATTTTTTAAACATTATTCTGTTGTTGCATAAACACGTTAAAGTTTTACTAATCGTAAATGTGTGCAATAATCCAAAAGCGAAATTTGCAGTCTACTCAAAATGAGTTTCTGATTTTGTATTGCTTTATCGACCATTTATGTTTCCCACATCACTCCACTGTTTGATGTTGCATACAATAATACGAACGTTTTGCAGCCAAATCTGGCAACATAATACGAGAATACAATAAGCCACTTCCACATCATTCCACTGCTTCATAGTTACATTTACAGTTTCAAAAGATTAATCTCAGTTCGCAACCAAATCAGTAATTATTGTTATAGTACACGCGAGTACTATAAGCCGATTTCGGCCAAATCATTTTCTCTCCGTGCTTGCCATTTCACGGCTGTGTGATTACAAAGAACACTCAGTCTATAGTCTCAATGTTGCAATTTTCGAGACCATTTTCTCACGTTCCGTACCGTTTCATTTTCGTCGAACACGTAAAATAATCATAAAATAGAAACTTGCCTTTGGAAATGAAGAATCCGATTTCATTGTTTAGGAAACTTTCAAGTCTTTTTAAGGAAAAAATGAAACGTTACATTAATTACAAAATGTGGAAAATCTCCATCGTGATTCCCCCAATGCGAGACCATTTCAACCATTTCGAAGCCCTGAAAGCATAATTAAAGTCTGCAATTGCCATAGTCCTAGACTTACAATATTTCTATATGTTCTTCTTCAAATGTACGGCCTAGTACCAATGTGAGTAAAACAAATGAATTTAACTGTTAAAACATTGCTGCAACAAGTCAAACTCGTAATTACCATCCCTTGAATTAACATAATTTTCATTTTAATGATTAAAATTTAAAATCAACACTACCCTGGTTTTTACCACGCTTGATTTAAACATTCAGCGTGTCCTTAATTAGCAAAAATGATACATTGCCATAATTATGTTTTGGGCACGGTATAAAGACACATGTTCATTTCCTCCTAATTCTTTCTATTTTCATTTAAATTAATATCATTTTCATTAATCACGGCGCACTAACTTGGTCTAGCCACGAAAGTACATAATGTGTGCCGCATTGTGTGCCGTTCCGTCTGGGCAAACTGACCGATAAGCCGCTGCACGATATTGATTTCGGCATCTGTTCAACAGGCGACGTGTAACATTCTCTGATTGCTTTCCCATGCTGTCTGCCTTTTTCTTTTTGTTGCAAATAATAATTTCATTTTTTTAAAATTTGATGAAGTAAACAATAAGTTTCCCCTGTTTCATTTTTTTGTTCATCTTTTCCTCGAAAATTAAAGTTGTGACAAAAATTTAACTTTGATCGATGTTAAGGTCTAATTTTTATTTGGAAATCTGTTTCCTCTTTCAATAGCCATTTTCAAACTCAGTTTTAATTTCGTGTTCAGTTTTATCAAGTTTGTAGCACATCTATAAGTTTCACGAATACTTTGTGACTTGAAATCTATCGTTGGTGAGACTCCGTATTCACAATTCATAGATAATTTGTGAATGTATTTGTGATTGCACTTTTTTCGATTCAAATTATTAATTTTATTAATTAAAATTAAACATTATTTCAATGTCCGAAATAGTGCGAAAATCGAATTCGCTCGTGCAGATGCCCTTTTGGCTGTCTGAAGATTAGATGATCATCAGCATCACCATTGCCCCGCCATGACGTTTTTTTTAACAAGCGTGTCTTGCATTGGACTAATGAACTATTCAAGAAAAGATACACTTCTTACACAGTTTCGCACAAATCAATTAGTAGGATAGAAATAGCCGCCAAATGTATATTTCAACTTTGTTTTTACTCGATTTGGATTTTCTTGTTTCCATTTTTTGAATGTATGGTTGCTACCAATGCCGACCGATTCTTCTGACGTGTGTGTGTGTGCACGTGCGTTTGTGATTTTTTATAAGTTTCCTTTTGTTCTTTTGTGACCAGATGTGAATCCGTGTTCCACCAACGCCGCCCAGATTTTATCTTGTAGACGATCAAGATGGCAATGTCGCTTTGTAGGCGAGTTGTCTTTAATTCAAATTTTCCATCTCCCTTTCACGTCCTTTTTTAAAATTTCTATTTTGACAACTTTCAATAAAAACGCACTTCTGGGCAAAAATCAATGTTTTAACTTTTGTCTATCCTCCATTGTTTAATCCGGGCAAAAAAACCGAAGGTTAAAATAAACATTAAATTTTCAGGTTGAATGATGGAATGTCGAATATGTGAGATGCCCACCCTCTCCTTCCACTATAAAATCCTATCTTGTCGTGCTTGTGCCGCTTTCGTCAGAAGAACGGTCGACCAAAAAGTGGTCTACAAGTGTGCACACGATGGCAACTGCATTATTACAAAAAGTATAGAAAAGAATAGAACTTTTTAAAGTGAAACCAATTTTTAGAACGAAGAATTTCGTGTCGTTCGTGTCGTTTCGATAAATGTGTTGCTTTGGGAATGGTAGATGGTAATTTCTTTTATTTTTCTGTTCAAAATGAATTTTTAGAGACTGATTTGAATTTGAATGAGAAGAATGGAACTACTAATGTAAGTTTAGTTTATTTGTGAGCATCGAATTCATCAATGTTTCCTATGTTAAGTTATTTAAAACAATGGAATGGTGGTGCAAAAGAAAACAATTTTTTTAACATTACGACAACTTTCATGGGATCCTGGGCAATGTTTTGAGCCAGATAGCCTGAACAATCTACACCATAAACCGATTTTTCGGATCATTCCACTGTTTTCAAGCCGCAACTTAACATTTGAGTTGCTAATGGTAAAAGTAGTTGATGCTCATTTGACTCCAGTAAAAATCACAACAAATTTTCATTTGATCCTCCGGCAACGTTGCCAGCTGTGTAACTTGAAGTACAATTGAAAACAATAACTTAAATACAGTTTTGGCCCATTACTTCAATGTTTTACATCCGCTACTATACATTCGAATAACTTAAGGTTGTTGTTTTTGATATCAACTTTTAAATCGATTTGAAAAAACTTATTGGGTCGAAATGCACCACCAAGAGAGAGCGCAGGTGAAAATGCCAATTTTTGAATACGTTTCAAATGAAATATTCCTCTCATTTGTATTTTAAGGCAAGATTATTTTTCAAAGCTCAAGTCAGGCATCAGCCTGCCGTGTAACATGAAGTATGATCTGCGCCAAATGTACATCTTTTGCAACATGTTTTAAATATCGATGCTCATCCAACGCTGACTTGTGTTGAAAAGTAGCAGCCCATTTAAAATATCAAATTCTGCAAAACTTAAAGAAGAAACATTTTCTTTCTTTTTGTATTTTTGAAAATAAAGATTTTTTAAAGATTCAAAGCTCAGAAGTTGAAGACTGCAGCAAAGAAGACCGTTTCTATTCAATTGAAAATATAACCAGCAATACGGATTTGTTTTTCTCTGAACTATGGCAACAAATCAATAGCATTTTATCAAAGGCACGCAAATTGTTTTAAGCAATCTAGTTTTTAAAAAAATTCAGGAAATAGACCCATCCCTCCATTTCAATGGAAAAAGTCTGTGCAACCAAGTCTTGGATGCATATGCTCATTTGGTGAATCAGTGGCCTAATTGTACTAACTCTAAGGTAATTGCATTTTTAACGTGCAATCTTTTTTAACTGCAGCTGAAAAAAGTAGAAAGTCTGAAACTCACTTACATATTCTGTGAATATTTCCAAGTGATGGAGCAAACGGCTAAATTTTGCATGAAACTTTCTTCTTTTGTGTATCTACCAGTGGATCAAAGAGTGAGCTTTGTTTTTTTTATTATTTAAAATAATTTTTTTAAGAAAATCGTGTATCGAAATTTCATTTTGTATTTTCCTCAAATGTTTCGAGTTTTTAACAATGTCGATTGGTTGGGACATGATGTCACTGATTCCACTATTGTCACTCACAATGGAATTCATTATGACTTGAAAACCGTGGAGTATGATACTGCTAACGAATCGTTGAAAAGGGAAATGAAAACGTGAGTTTGGTCACACACATACACACATGCAGACACACACAAATACGTAGAAACATACACACACGCACTCACTCACACATATACAGACACACCCATACACATGTTTCAGAATTGTTGACACTTCAACGGCTGTAGCCCATAAAACATTTTACCATCCTTATAAACGCCTGTATGCTGATAATTTTGAGAGAGCCTTTTTAATTGCTCGAAGAATTTGGCTCCTGGAAGGTATTTTTTCTTTTTTCTTTAAAGGTTATTCTTTACAATTTTAGGTGTCGAAGGAATAACGGATGAAACGCTTAAAACATCGACAGCTATTTTAAACTATTTATCTGAGGAACTTCACTTGTATTACTCTGAAAAGAAGAATTTGAGAAATTATGCTTCTAGAATTTACAAAGCAAATAATCTACTTCTTGCGTTAGATGTAAGTTCGTTTTATGTCAGTGTAAAAACATCGTTTTCAGAAAATAAAAAAGCTTCGGATTAAGAATCAAGTGATGATCCATGTTTTTGGAATTTTGAAAGTCAATCATTACGCTTGGCATAATAAATCATGTAATTAGTTCAGTTGTGTTTCATACATTCTTCATTAGTTTTAAATTTGTTAATTAAGCACTTGGAACTTAGCAGGTTCATTGCCAATTTATGACAACCTCTTGCCGCATCATCCCACTGTTTACACTGTTTAAAATGCTCACTGAAGAGGATTGACATACATTTCATTCTCTGATCTGCCTGGATCTAATTCAAACTGATGGCGCCGAAACATTGATTCAGCGATAAACTATGTGAGCGGCACCCGCCTGTCTGTGAAGCTGTAGCTCTGACTACAAATTATACTCCAAGGTCTGTAATAAGGCATGTTTTTGGCTAGTCTGCATATTGCACCGACCTTCTCGTGTTTTTATAGAGCGCCGCGCTTTTTCCATCAGAGCGTGGATATGTAACTTTGTATATATTTCGGTTACGACGGCTGAATGTTCTATAGTGACAAGACTAAAGGGGTCAATTGTTGAGCTTTAAATACAAAAATTCATTATTTGTTTAATTTGTTAGTCAATGCATTAGAAATCGATAAACCCATCATTCCACTGTTTACACTGGGCCTACATTTCAGTCTGATCAATTCCCAGCCACAACCCGCAGCCGAATTAGCGTATCTACTTTTTATCGAAATGTGTATTTTGTAATCTTAATTAATCTTTATGGCGCCGAAACTTTGCGAAACTGTCTGATTTTTAAAGCTTTAGCACAGACTACAAAAGATTCTGTTTTTTTTTTCGGAAAGAAGGCATGTTTTAGTTATCGGCCTTTTTGCACCGACCTTCTCTGTTTCGAAAGAGCGCCGCTCTTTTTCTATCTGAGTGTGGATCTGTGATTTGGTCTTAGCCACTAGAGTTCAATGGTCGAGGCTAAATTCAGGGGGCAATTTTTGGAATTCGGAAGACAAAAAGGCTAATTGTTTGTATCGTTCGGTTTATATCCAATTCTTCTAACCCCAGATTACCTATTTTGAGAAATTGACTAGTGTTTTTAGCGATAAAATTGGATTTTATTTCTATGAAATCGGTCTCAGAGAGCGAATTTCGGGGCAAAACGTGCAAGATGGCAATCATATGAAAGCATCGGCCATATGCGAGGCCACAAAGCGATAATGCCTGAAGATTCAAGGCATTCGTGTTTCTGGATTCTAATCCAAAAAACCTTTTTATGCCAGCAAAATATTTATAATTAACTTATTTTTATAAAAATTAAAAGAATTAGCTTTGTTATTTAAATGTTTGATTTGACGGTGTTTCGAAATCCAATCATGTTTTTATATGTAATTATCTTCACATTTATATTTTTGTCTATTTTTGTAGATCTATGAACAGATTTATTAATTCATTTTATCGTGTTTACATTTTTGGAATTCTGAAGTTAATCATTACGCTTGGCATAACAAAGCAGTTGAGCAAAATGTTTATAAATTCTTTATATTCAAATTTTCGGCTACAAGAAGAAAAATTAAACTCTTTTTCATAGCTTTTTAACAGTTATCTGGTATTAACAATACACATCAAAACTCTTTTTTAATTAACATTTTTTTGCTATTAGTAGAAAAATTAAAAACTTTTTTTAGTTAGTAAACTTTTCTGCTACATGCAGAAAAAATAAATTAGAACTCTTTTTAATTTTTTTTTAAATTTCTGCTATAAGCAGAAAAAACTCTTTTTCTTCTTCGAATGTTCTTTATTTGTTTCATCAGTAGGTTACATTAGTAAAGTTTTTCACCGGTCAGGTCAAGAAAATCATCTGTTTCGAGGAAAACGTTTGGTTCTTCGGCATGTTTTTTTAAAACAGTTAGTTAAAACTAATTTTGGTTTCCGAGAGTGCGTCGCAATCAGACGTGAGATGCTCTAAACACAAATGTTTAACGAATCTTCAACCAGGGTGCTTCAGGGTGCTGACCCATAATCCAGAAAAACCAGGGGTTTAATATTGTTTTTAATTTTTTTTTCAAAACCTATAAAATAATAATAAAATGTTTCTTGTATTCTAGACTAATTCATTTGAGGAGTGCCAAGACCGGTCCCGTGCCTCTTATGTCTCTCAACAGCATTGTCGTTTTCGAAAGTGCGTCGTCCTCCCACTATCGACGTGTGGATCTGTGACTTGAAATGTTTCAGCCACGAAGGTTCAAGGGTCAATTTCTTATTACCAAGAAACGGCCACTACGGTGGTTAAATGTGGCTTTACATCATCAACACAGTGGAATGGTCAGGTAAAACCGTACAATGCAAAATACAGGATAAAGATTACTACATGCATTGAAATGCGCTTAATTCCAATACCTTGAATCGCAATTGGAATTAAGCGCAGATTAATTGGCCAATCCCTTTATTTATTCATGTTTAGCGCCTCCAGGAAGTGAATACAAGCACTTTTGTTTTATTCTTTAAATAATTTGTGATTGGTCACATGGTCAAAGTCTTTTGCCTCCAATGCTCTGATTATATCGTATAGACGATCGACATGACTCCGCCTCGCCATTCTGGCGATTCGTCCTTACAGCTAGCAACATATTATTTAGTTAAATTGTTTAATCATTTCACAGTTTAACCTTTTTACATTAAAAAATTTATTTGACAAGTAAGGATTTAAGGTTTGGAATCTCTTTTATCTTTTATTAGGGCTCTCAACCCAAGTGATAGTCAATAGTATTTCCAATTGATGGAACAAACGGCTGATTTGTGCATGAAACTTTCTTGTTTTGTGGATCTTCCGATTAACCAAAGGGTTAGTTTTGTAAACATTTAAAAAAATATTGAAATGTTTTTTTTAGAAAATTGTTTTTAGGAATTTTATATTTTTCTTTCCACAAATGCTTCGACTTTTTAACACTGTTGATTGGTTAGGCCATGACATCACTCAATCGACATGTGTATCCCAAAACGGAATACAGTATGACTACAGGAAAGATTTGGTTTATGACTCCACAAACGGACCATTGAAATTAGAGATGAAAAAGTGTGTTTTGGCACATGCACACGGTCACATTCACTCACTCACTTAGTCTCACACCCTCCCATTCTCACACACATACACACACTCACTCACTTACTCACTTGTTTTAGAATCATTGTGAGACTCGTCAAAAGGCCGCAGCTATTTTAGCTTCGTTATCGGAAGAAATTCATTTCTATTATGCTCAAAAGAAGAAATTAACAAATTACGCTTCTAGAATTTACAAAATTTCCAATTTGTTTGTTTGAGTTAGATGTGAGTTTGTTTCACGAACGTTTTAAAGTCATAGTTTTCAGAAAATCAAAAAGACTGAGGCATGCAAATCAATTAATAGTCCATATTTTTGGAATGCTGAACGTCAATCATTACCCTTGGCACAACAAAGACAGCAACTAATTTAATTCATTTTTTCAAATGTTATTCAATTGTTTAATTTGGTAATAAAGTTCTTGTCGCATTCTGCCACTATTTACACATTCCTATACATTTCATTCTTAGCTAGCATCAAACATACTTAAGCCAGTCTGTCTTGATCTTTTTCAAGCTTGATGGCGCCGAAACATTGATTCAACGAGAAACGATGTGAGCAACGCACTTTTCTGTGAAGATTTACCGCTGACTTTAAATCTTTCAGCTTTCTGACAGAAGGCATTCTCTTGGCTTATCTGCATTTTGTACCGCCCTTCTCTTTTTTCGAAAGAGCGCCGCTCTTTTTCTATCCGAGTGTGGATCTGTGACTTTGTCTTTCAGTGACGGTTGAATGATCTGTCGAGATCGTGGAGGTCCATTTTTGAGCTCAAAGTACAAAAATTCATTCTTTGCTCAATTTGTTAGTCGATGCACTAGGAATCAATAAATCCTTTTGTCACATCATTCCACTGTTTACACTTTGTCTACATTCCACTCTGACCAATTCCTAGTCAGAGCGTGCAGCCGAATAAGCTGATGTAGCTTTCATCGAAACGCGATCTTATTCAATGTTTACGGCCCCGAAACTTTGATTCAGCAATAAACGATGCGAAAGGGTCTGGTACGTATAACTTTCGCGCTGGCTATAAATTTCCCTATTTTTTCTTTTTCACCTTTTGCCTTATCTGCATTTTGCACCAACATTCTCGTTTTTCGAAAGAGCGCCGCTCTCTTACTATCTGAATATGAATCTGTGACTTTGTATGAAACGTTGTTTTACAAATACATAATGTTCGGTTGTTTTTCTATCGTATTAATAATTCATAAAAATCAAAGCACAACAAATGTTAATCACCACGAAAAATTTACTTTTATCAAACATTCAAAAACAAATTTCTTTTTTGAAGATTTCGGTAATGATCAAAATTTCTGTTATAGTATAACTATTCTATAAATTTCCCTATTTTTATCTCCAGCTGTCTGTAACAAGACATTTCTTTTGGCTTATCTGCATACTGCACCGACCTCCATTTTCGAAAGAGCGCCTCACTTTTTCTATCTGAGTGTAAATCTGCGACTTTGTATATGTGCTACAGTCACGACTGTTGAACGATCTATTGAGTTTTGAATAGGGGGTCAATTTTTAACTGTTATTTTAGAAAACTCAGGTCAAAAAATTCCATTTTTCAAAAACATTGTCAACTTGCGGTGTTTGTTTTAGAATTTAAAAAAAAACGGCAGAGATGTATGACAATTAAACCTACATAAAGTGAGCGAGATCTTATATAAAGTGCCGCTGCTTTGCATATCAGTCAGCACAATGCTTCAAAGTTTTTTTTTACAAAATTTTATATTTTTTCATAATTTACGTCAACGTTTCAATCTAAACTTTGAGAAAAGGACCTGTGTTTTCATCCACCAATCCCGGACGTGCCTTTTCGGCCCAGACTATTGACCTTACACGGTGCAAGATGAAAATCAGACAGGAGCATCGGCCACATGCGCATCTATTAATCGGCCATGTCTACCGATTCCAAGCGTTCGTTATTTTCTAAATTCTAGGTGTCAAAACACGTAAGGATTCGTCATGTTTGTGCAGTTTCAAAAGCATAGATTCCAATCTTTCGACTCCTTGTCTTGTATTTTGCGTTTTTTCACTTCTTATTTTAATAAGTTATTAAAACAACTTACAACGAGATTTTTACATTTTTCACGTTTTAGTATCTCTAAGAAGAGATTTTTTATATTTTTTTAATGATTTTGAATGAGATAATAATTTTTTTTACATATAATACAAATAGCTTGGTATTTAAATAATTTAATAGCAGTTTTTTGAAACATCACTGAAAAGTCCACTTCTGTTTAATTTGCAAAACAAATAAACATTTTTAAAAAAATTTTAGCAATTCCAAAATAGGATGAATATTTCACAGCGTCCATAAAAGCTACAAAATAATTTTCTTTCTCTTTTTTTCGAATTTCAGTTACTTCAACCATGATAAAAAATGTTTTAGCACCAGAATGGAATGCGTAGTTTGCCATGAACGTACTCATAAACTCCACTTTAAAACAATCAGCTGTCGCTCTTGTGCTGGTTTTTTCCGACGGAGTATTAAATGCAACCGGAAGTATGTATGCTTAGATTCAAGTTCCTGTGACGTCACTGGAGGTGATTCCCATTCAATCCAAACTTCAATACAATTCAGAAAGAAGAGCTAGTTGTCGTTCCTGTCGATTGGATAAATGCTACGAAACGGGAATGGTGTACGGTAATTGATATTAAATAATTTCAATCAAAGTTTTTTTTTTTTTTAGAAATTTTGGAACATTCAGAAGAAGAGGTTTCAGAAAAGCAAGAAGAAGATTTAGCAATCAAGATTACAAAGGTATGTTTTAATCACTTTGAGGTTACAACAAAAATGGAAAATCCCGTTAGTTCGAAAATATTACTAAGAAAGGGGTCGTCCACAAATTTTTTTCGTAGCATTTATCCAATCGACAGGACATTCTTGTCATAGTAATGTAATTGTATTTTAAAAATTTAAAAATTTTAAATTTTTTATAACAAAAATCCTTTTTCTGTAAAAGTTTGTTTTTAATCATTTTGATGTTACATCATGAATTAAAATTGCCACTTCTTCTAGTGTCAATCTTGGAAATTTTTTTTGAACCTTTTTCAATATTTCAGAATTTTAGAATAGTCCCTTTTTTACGAAATGGGAATAAAAAAATCCGATCATCTTAACTCTTTAAGTTTCTTCTATTTTTTATTTCAAACTCTGCAAGTTAGCAAGGTAATTAAAACCACGATGATAAACTTTTGGGCCAAAACGAAGACTTGCAAACCCAATCCTAGTCATCCTAGCTTTCCCTTTTTTTATATACACGCTCTGTTTTAACAGAGCGTGTATCTCATTTACTGTAAAAACCCATTATATATAGAATATGTTTAAAAACATATTCTATATATAATGGGCTTTTAAAGTAAATGGATGGATTTTAGAGTTATAATCAACTTTTTCCTTATTTTTATTGATTTTTGCTTTGAAAAACTGAAAATTTGGTAAATGTCTAATAGTATAAACAGAGTTTTGAAAACAGATGTATTGTGTCATCATCATCCAAATGCTTCTTTTTACAGAAAATGGAATGCCAAGTATGCAAGAAGCCAGCGCTTTCTCTTAGTTATCGAATGTTGGCCTGTAGGGCCTGTGCTTCTTTTTTCAGGAGAACCACCACTCAGAAATTACGGTACATTTGCGAGAAAACAGAAAACTGTGATATAACAAAAGGTGAGAGAAATCAAATTAAAAAATTTCGTTTCAGAAAAAAGACCAAATTTAATGTTTTATTTCAGGGAACAGGAAAATATGCCGTTTTTGTCGCTTGCAAAAATGCATTTCAGTTGGAATGACAGAAAGTAATTGTAAACAATTTGTACGTAACACCCTAACATATTATTTAGGTACACCTTCGTTAGAAATTTCGAAAGGCGAAACTTTAGTAGTAGGTTTTATTTTTTAATTGATACGTGATGTCTTTGTTTTATATTTTTTATACATTTTAAAAAAGTAGGTATTATTCTATTTCAGATGAAAAAACGTATGCTTTCTCAAAAAGCAAATTTAAATTCCAATTATAATCTACCAGATAAAACATATCAATTTTTCCATGATTTCAAAGGGAGAATAAATGAAATTTTGACAAAGGTAATTGTTTTTTTAAAAATTTATTCGTAAAATTGCGTTTTAGAAAACAGAAGAAATCACAGTTCAATATAGATACAAAACACTTTGTAGAGAAGTGGAAAATGCTTATAATTCTGCGATGAAACAAAGGGTAAATTTTATGAAAGCCAATTCCTTCATGTTAATTTGTTGAAAATTTTTATTTTAAGTTTTCTGAACATCAAGGACCAGTTTGTTTGTCGGAAATTGCGTATGATTATTTCGGAGACATGGAACGAGGAGCCCAACTTTGCATGAAAGTTTCACCGTTTACTCAGCTGACTTTTGATCAAAGGGTCCGTTTTTCATAGATTTCGGTTTTTAAAAGAAATTGATTTAGGCCTTAGTTTATATGCATTTTGTAGTTTATTTTCCGCAAATGTGTCGAATTTTTAAAGCGATTGATTGTCTGGGATATGACGTCATTGATTCAAGAATGGTATCTCATAGAGGAGTAGCCTATAATATGAACAGCTTGATTTGTGATAAAATCAGCAATGTTTCGGCACAGGAGATGAGAAAGTGGGTTTAGAGAGAGAGAGAGAGAGAGAGAGAGAGAGAGAGAGAGAGAGACAGAGAGACAGACAGAGAGACAGAGAGAGAGAGAGAGAGAGAGAGAGAGATGTAGTATAATTTTATTTATATTCAGAATCATCGTCCCAACTGCTAAGAAAGTTCAACTCCTGTGTGTCCAACCATTGAAACGTCTCAAAATAGACGATTTCGAAAGGGCCTACCTCATTTCTCGTTCTTTATGGTCTCTTGAAGGTTTTACACATGTTTTTATTATTAATTCCTTACTTTTTCAGGGGTCAGTGGATTAACCAAATCTGTTCTTCGAAAAGCAGATTTTATTAAAATCCGCCTCTCATACGAACTTCACTTTTACTATGTAAACGAAAAGAAACTTCCAAACTACGCTTCCAGAATCTACCAACTGCATAATCTTCTGTCATCCCTTGAAGTGGGTCTCTTAAAAACTAGAAAAATTCATTTCAGACGATTTCTCAAATTCGGCGGAATGATCGCTCATTGGTGAATTTGTTCAAAATGTGCAAGATAGAATTGTCGCCGTGGAAAAAGAAAGAATAAACTAATGTTGTAATTATCGGGATGTTTGAATATCAGCAAACTCCACTGGCTATATCTTTTTCTGTTTTTTTTAAAATTAAAGCAGTTTGAAACCAGGCATAATTTTTGTTTTTGGCATATTTAAACGCCCTTCTTAATGCTCGCGCCGCGCACTTTTTATCACTCACTCACTCACTCACTCACTCACACAACTATTTCAGAATCGTTGTGAGTTCAGAATTGATCCTTTTTGATCGTTCGAAGAATTTTTCTCCTTGAAGGTTTTTAATGTTTCCAAATCAGTGTCACCATTTTACATGTCGACGTTATCGGTATATTCGTTGAGATAAATCCTTCAAAATTTAAATTTAAATGTTTTTTTCATGTCATTCCACTGATAAGACTCTGGTCTGCCAAAGCCAGCAGCGAATAACGGAACGTGATCTGATTCAATTTCTTTTGCGCCGAAACTTCGGCTCAACAATAAACGAAGCGAATGTGTCTGGTCTGTACAACTTTTGCGCCGGCTATCAATTTCACTATTTTATCTTTTTCAGCTGTCTGAAACAAGACATTGTTTTGGCTTACCTCAAGGCATGAATAAGGCTGATTTTTCTGGAATTTTAACGTTGTTTAGTCTGCTACAATTGTTGCTGTTTTGCAGCATTAGTTCTATGTTTCAAAGTTTGTAACAAAAGTTTTAGGTTTTATAATTTATGTCTAAGTTTCGTAATTAATTTTGAAGTTTTGCATTTTACAGTGACTCAGCGAATTCTTTGGCAATCAGACGAATGTTTCCGCAACCCATCCCGAACGTGCACTTTCGGAACAGACTATTGACCTTCCACAGTGCAAGATGAAAATCAGACAGGAGCATCGGCCACATGCGCATCCATTAACCGGTCATGTCTACCGATTCCAAGCGTTTGTGTTTCTGGATTCAAGGATTCAAGAAACCATTTAATGATATATATAAAATGATGTTTGGGCAAATTCAAAAAGCATAGATTCCCATTGACTTTTTTATTTTTCGAAGAGAAGCGAAGATTAGAGAAAATTTTGTGACAAAAAAATATGATTCTGCATGTGAAAAATCCATACATAAAAATCCTTTCATTATAAATTTTAAGTAAAAAATAGAAAATCTTCGTAGAAATGTAAATTATCGTTTGTAATGTATTTTAATTTCATTTTTAAAAGCCCGCGTTTGTAAAAGATTGTTTTCATTTAATCTGATGTTACTGTTTAAATAGAAATTCCCATTTACTCTGAAAAAAAACAATAAAAACGACTCGTTAAAAAATTAACCATATTTGAATAACAACTTTAAGTCAAATAAAACAAAATGATTTTTTTTAAAAGTTTTTTTTTTCAAATTTTTCAATGTTGCAGTAATTAACGTAGTCCCGTGAATTGGGCTACATATTGTTTTAAGCCACTCTATTCTAAAACATTGGCCACGTCATTCCGCTAGTTGCATGGTGTTCTTTCAATTTCTGCGACGTATACCCATCGGGATAATCGAAAAACAGCAAAATCACCTGAAGTAGCTTTAGCCCTGACTATTAATTTTAATGTTTCTCTTATTTTGATTTGTTTGACACAAGTGATGTATTTGGTTTCAAACATCATTCTCAAACGACATTTTGACCGTGGATCTGCCCGTCTGTTTCAGAAACGAGGGTTCAATTGTCTTGCGAGGCGTATCTGAGCTTTAATAGCTGAAAACAAAGAATAAAGTTTCCTCGGTACATGTATAATTCTTTGCCTCAAAAATAACCGGTCCAATTGAACTGAAGTGTTCAAGCGCAGCGGAAGCAATCTCAAAATGGTTGTCCTGGTGATGGGTTCTTTTCTCAATCTCTCATTATTCACGGAGGCTGACACTCTAATGTCTTTTCTTTAGTCTTTTAATGAACCATTGAGCCCTGTGAAATCCCCATTTTTTATGTTTTCTTAAATGTTCCATAATACATGTTTTAAAAGGATAATTTATATTTATAGAATTTTATCAGAAATTGACTTTAATTGCATGATTGAGTCATGACCGCAAACAGCAAATCGTGCTGTTTTGCAAAATAAAAGAGAATAAAACTGCAAGATTCTTCATGTGCAAAATTATATTTTTACTACTTTACATGTTCTTTTATTTACTTTTATTAAACCCCCTCAAAAATTGAAATGTTTCATAAAACTATGAAATCAAATGAAATTATGAAAAGCCGATGTGTGAAGCAAACATGGCGAAAAATAGTGTTTTGTAGATCTTTCAATGAATTTCCACATTTTTTGTTGTTTCAAGCAAATTCCTTTGAAGTAGAACGTAGAAAGTAGTCAATCAAAGATAATTTCCCTTTTTTACTACAATTCAATTATCAATTTAAAATTGGCGGAAATATCCGATGACGCCATAGAGTAATCTCTCCGTACTTTTCACGTTCGATTGCTTTGGGAAAAATAATTTTATTTAAAGTGCAATATTCAAGTGCATCGAAATTACATCCAAATTGGTTGCCCAAGCGATAATTTTTTCCTTCACTCAGACTCAGATTGTATCTCATTAATGGGGTTCTCAGACGCCTACTGCAAAACAAAATTAAAAGACTATAAATTGTTTTATCAAAAAGTTCAAATGACTTAAATGGAAAGATTAATCTAAAAATACGAATGGATAATCTTTATCAAAACATATTATGAAAATCTGTCTGTAACTGAATGTTCCAAGCTACAAGTTTCTCCAAAATGTTTAGAAAGCTGATTGGCCAATGAGTGTGTTTTGTTACTTGATGCAAATAATTTCATTTTCTTCAAGGCTGGGAAATATAATTGTTACTTTATGTTTTTTTTAGAAGTTATTCGCTTTTTTAATGACATTAAAGTGTGATAAAGGACACTGACACGCCACGCCAAAAAGAATTTATAATCTTGGACCAAAAATTTCAAATGATCCAGTAAAGGTAAAAATAAAACTACGAATGTAAAATCTCACTTTTTTCGATAACTGTTTCTTAAAACGTGACCAGTATATGTTTCAATAAGAATCTAGCATACCAGGCAAATTATCATTGTTATTTCAACAACGTGAGATGAGATCTCTGAAACATCCTTTTTGTATTAATTATCTAAATTTACGTCCAGACGGCTTTGGATGATTGATATCTGCGGTTCGACGTAAGCCACATTTTTCCAGTTTGATAACGCTCGGCGCTTTGTGATCAGTGATGTTGGCTAGTGTGAAGCCAATCTTTCTGCCCGCATCGTTTTTATTCAATACAATTTTTGTTTGTTTTAGAACCACTTTTAGAATAAAGTTTTTTTTACAATTTTTATTATGTTTTTAAATAACATTTTCTGTTCTTACTCGCTTTAATGTTTCAGTGATTTGTCAAAAATAATTTCCCCCATTATGTTTAACCGCTCAAACTTAACAATTAAATTTAAATTTTAAGGAAACAAAATTGTTTAAAAACACAAAAGGAGCCTGCTGAATAGGTAAATTGTTCATATGACTGAGAACTGCCTAAGTGCTTGAGAAGCGTTTCAAAAAAAAGAAAGATTTTAAACAATTTAGATTTTTAGCGTTTAAAAAACAAGTCTGCTCAGTAGGTGAATTTTTCTGACCTAGACACACTTTTTATACCCAAATACGCAGTTTTCCTTAGAAAAAAGCTTATTTATTTATTTATTTATTATCATTTTATTCTTTTCAATGTTTTGGAGACTTACCAAATTTTCTTTTCATATACACCACCGGTTATAAGGCTCAAACTTGAAAATCTAAAATTGAATAAAAAATAAAGGTCCATTCTAATTTTTGTTTTTCCTGAGAACCTGTTTTCACTTTTTTTAAAGCAACACATGTAAAAGGTCCGTGACGATCCATTTCACCCTAAAAACAAAAATGGCACACCCAGTTTGTGCTGACCGTGATCATGTGATCATGAGATGATTATCCAAATCGTTTAATTTTTATTTTTTCATTAACATTCCTCTGACTCCAAACTAGATCGTACTCTTGTCCACATTCAAAAATTCAATGGTGTCATAAACATTTATACGGTTGGGTTTTATTCCATTCGATGTATAGCCAATGTGAGCATTCTTAAATAGAGATAAAGTTTAGTCAAACTTTCTCCTCCTACAAAATACGTAAGATTTTAGGCGATTTTGTCCCAACATTCCAGTATTTCAAAAAAAATTCCTTAACAAAGAAGTTTCACAATGATCTTTTCTTGTGTTATTCAAAAGTGTAATTTTGCAACCTTGCAACAAAATGCGTTTGCAATAAAATTTTTAATTTTGCAATAAAATTCACTACAGTACATTTCCAGCAATCATGTCGTGCAGGGTTTGCGGGGATCCAACTGGGTCCCTCAACTACAAAATCCTATCCTGTAGGGCCTGTGCATCTTTCTTCAGAAGAACTACCACACGCAAACTGCGGTATATTTGTGTGAAAACCGGAGACTGTGTTATTACAAAAGGTGATACAAAAATTAAAATCAAACTTCAATTTAACTTTCAGAAACTCGAGGGTCCTGTCGTTATTGTCGCATGGAAAAATGCATTTCAGTTGGAATGATAGACGGTAATGGAAACATTTTTTTAAATTTCTTGACTTTGCTTTAGATAATAAATCTTTGCCAAGAGAAGCTTTAGAAAGCAACATTGTACAGGTAAGTGATGTTTCTTTTGAATTAAGTTTGCAAAACATAAGTCAAAAGTAAAACATTAATAAAATTAATGTTACAACAAATCTGAAAAATTTTAATTTTAAAAATACTTCCGCAAGCATTAGTATCATGAACCTTCGTTTTCGAACAATCGGGAAAAACAATTTTTTTAAAGCTATGAAAGGATTCGTCGAAAGTTTTTTTGTGCTTGTGTTTAATGTTAGCTTAGTATTCTTATACAAACTAAAAAGGGAAAACAGATTTTTTGATACAAAGAAGACAAATCTTTTTTTAAATGTGTCTTTGCAATGTGTCAACAAACTGACAAATTGGGAACACTTTTTTCATTTAATGGGATCATTCTCATGTATTTGGCAATTTGTACCAATACCTGCAAGCCTTTTTAATAAGAAACTTTTTCATACTTCAGATTTCGACCATTGCCATTCAGAAGACCAATTTATCTTCCAAGAAAAACTTAGAGAAAACTTACAATTTTTTCTACGAGTTCAAAAATAAAATCAATCAAATTTTAACTGAGGTAAACTTTTAGGGAATTTTAAGCTACACTTTCGCTTTCAGAAATCAGAATTGTCGACCGCTCAATATGCAAATAAAACACTTTGTGGTCAAATATACACAGCTTACGGTTCAGTAATGAAAGCGGGACGTGAAAAGGTACCTTTAAAAAAGTGCCTTGTAAATTTGTTTTTACATTTCAGTTACCTGAATATAAAGGACCTGTTTGTTTGACAGAACTTTTCTGCGACTATTTTGAAGACATGGAAAGAGGAGCCCAACTTTGCATGAATGTTTTGCCATTTGTTCAACTGACTTATGATCAAAAAGTTTGTTTTCAAGGTATTGTTTTAATGTTAATTCAGGCAGTTGTTTATATGCACTTTGTTCATCACTTCCCGCAAATGTGTCGAAATTTCAATGCTATTGATTGGTTGGGGAATGACGTCACTGATTCAAGAATGGTATCTCATAGAGGAGTACCGTATGATTTCAAGACAAACAGTTTGATTATTGACGAAGTTAGCAATGTTTCGGCAAAGGAGATGAAAAAGTTGGTTCATAGAGAGAGAGAGACAGAAAGAGAGAGAGAGAGAGAGAGAGAGAGAGAGAGGGTGTCCAAATTAAATTTCAGAATCTTCCTCAGAACTGCAATGAAAGTTCAACGTTTCTGTGTCCAACCTTTGAAACGCCTGAAACTGGATGATTTTGAGAGATCCTACCTGATTGCTCGTTGTTTATGGTCTCTTGAAGGTTTCACTTCTTTTGAAATTTTTATCCCTTGTATTTTCAGGTGTTGCCGGAGTAACCACAGCTGTTCTTCGAAAAGCTGATTTTATCAAATCCCGCCTTTCTCAAGAACTTCATTTTTATTATGTAAACCAAAAGAACTTGCCTAATTACGCCACAAGAGTTTATCAACTCCATAATCATCTAACTTGTCTAGAAGTAACCGATTTTCCGAAAACGGAAATTTAAAAGAGTTGTTTTCAGAAGATTTCGGATATTCGGAGGAACGATGTGTCGTTGTTGGACTTGTTCAAAATGTGCAAGATTGAATTGTCGCCTTGGAAAAGAAAAGAATGATTTATAGTTTTTTTGTTTAAATTTGGATTTACAAAAAATAAAACGAATGTTTTTGAAAGTTTTAATTAATGTTTACTAAAACGCTGTTTATTTTATACATTTAGCGTACAATCATTTCGAAGATCTTTGCCGCTTTATTCCAATGTTGTGACGCTAGAAATTTTGTGATTCTTTGCGGTTCAAAGTGTTCTTTGAGAAAGTGACGTGAGTTTTCCGACGCCTATCAAAGTACATTTTGTTGGGAGAAATCGCACGCAGACTGCGATATTTCGGCCTAGTCTGTTGACCTTGCAGGCTGGCGGGAGATTGCAATCAGATGACGAGTCGAAAACATCGGCCAGTCGACATGATACGAAATTCGGAGGTTTCTGATAATTAAAAATATCCGTGTTTCTCATTTATCCTTTTTAATTAATTAAACTTTCATTTTAATTCCACAAAAGTGGATTTTTTTTCAAGCTTCAATTGAGATTGTATTATGTATTGCAGTAAATGTATAAAACTTTTGCGGTTCTTTTTTCACTTGATATACGTAGGCACCACCACGTTTTTTTCAAACTTGAATTAAATCAATTTTAACGTGGTTACGTAGATAATGTTCTAACTAACAAATCCTTTTTTGAAAAATGTAATTTGATTAAGTTTGAGCTTAGTTTCGTCGGTTTTTGTGAGGCACCAAAGGGCGGCGTTTTCGGAACTGCGCTAAAAGGCGGCTCAATGTCCGTGAACACGGAATAGTCAGCGTAGGAGTTGGAGCGCGCCGCCCGCCGCCTGTATAGTCAAGTGGTAGCGCGCTTGCTTGCAAATCTGAAGGTTACAGGTTCAATTCTTACTCATATGCATTTTGTTTTGCCCCGTTCACTAATCATGTGGTTTGTGAAAAACGACCTTTCAAACAGTAGTTTTAATTTTTGATAGTTTTACCTCTATACAACGTCATTTCTAGTTGGAAGTTTTTGAAAAAACAAACAAAAGCTTAAGTTTGGCAGCAAAAGTCTTTTTACAATGCGCAAAACAATATAACAACAGGAAGATCCGATCCGTACTCTTTTTGGCTTCCTCAGATTACCAAGCAAAACATCAACGAGTCTGCCACGCGGCGCCTTCTCAGTGACATTGGCGCCGCAAACATAAGCTGAGGCCGCGCTTATAGCATTAGGAAATGCTAAACGCGCTGTAATAAAAAATCGGCTACCTGAATTTTCGCAGTTAGTGTTTTATTATTTACTGTTCTAGAGTGGCAATTATCTGCAGTAATAAAATATTGCGTTTGCCACCTGCATAATAGATAGAAACGAGCTTATATTTTCAGAAAATTAGAGTAACAATTTTCTTATGTAAATAAAGTAGCGCAAACGCAACGAAATCCTATAAAGATGGTATGGAAAATACTCGCAAAAACCTGTACTTTTCAACGAAATAATAATAAATATACCTTATAGCTCAACTTTTTAAGTTAATGAGCACTGAACATAACCGTGCACCTTGCCAACTTCGGTTCCTAACCCCCATAAATCGGCTACTTGAAATTTGACGCTAGGCATCTTAAAATGTCTTAAAGTACCCCATAAACAAAGAACTAACATAAAAACATGCGTTTGCCACCTAGAAATTAGATTTTCAGGCGAAAAACGTGATTTCTGAAGTTTGGAACAGCGGTGTACCATTTTATACTAAGATATGTTTACCAAAAAGCAAATAGTAGGCTAGAGCTTCAACTTCTCTTCAATTTTCTTTTTTCAGAACCCCAAAAAGTTGATTTTGAAAGCTTTTACGACCCCAGGCCCAGGATTTGCCTCCCGTTCCGCGCCGAAAAGGGGGCGGGGCGACGGTGCCTAGATATACGCTGGCTAGTCGAAAAATTCTCACTTTCGTAGGTAAAAAGCATACAATTAATTATATTGTTTTTCTCCTAGGGTTTTGTTCACAAAAACCAAATTGTTTATCTTTCCGAAACCTTTAATTGTACAAACAAAACTTTTGCTTAACTTTTTAGAACTTTTTCAATGAACTGGTTTAATCATGAGAACTATGTTAGTTATGTTACCACGAGTTATTTTACCTATAATTTTGAGGTATCCTTAAGTTTACATTAAATTGGGTGAATTTTCCTCATGTTTCGGATCAGTTTTTTTTAACATAAGTGTAATCTCAAAAATAATTGTACCGTTTCCAAAACGCCAAATATATATGTGTAATGTGCCTGAATCAACATATGTACTCATTTTTATATATTGTCAGATGTTGAAGAGATACCATTTTTATCTATACTTGCTGCCAAAATGAAGTCATGGGTCAAATTTTTGCATATTAATTAGAATATCTAAATCTCCTCATTCAACATTGTCTCTCGCACTGCATGTCTTATTGCCACTGCACTAAGGGCCGTTTTGGCATGATTCCAGATTGGCAAAAGGCTATAGTTACCGAAGATGGCATGTCGAGTTTGCGAAGAACCAACAGAGACCCTTTATTTCGGACATCTAGCCTGCAGGGCCTGTGCATCTTTCTTCAGAAGAACTACAACTCAGAAAATGCGCTACATTTGTCAGAAAAACGGAAACTGTGATATCATAAAAGGCGAGTTTAAGAAAACTATAAATTAATTTTTCGAATATCAAACTACAATTATTACTACAAAAATTTCAGAAAAAAGGGGTTCCTGTCGTTATTGTCGCATGGAAAAATGCATCTCAGTGGGTATGATAGGGGGTGAGATCAAAATTATTTTTTTTTATTTTCAACTGTTTTAGACACCCAGTTTTGGTTAAAAGATTGTTCTCGTGCCAACGTTTCACGAGTAAGTTCAAATTTTAATTGCAATATGTAAATGTTAGCTTAAATGGAAATTTTCGAATTGAAATACTAATGATTTGATGTTTTCTACGAATTGTGTTTGCTTCAACAATTTTTAAAACTGATATAAATTCAAGCAAGCCAATTTTCACAGCAAAAAGCAAGCAAGGCAAGCGATAGAATATGTTTTTGCAATGTTTCGATCATTTGAGAAATAGGACACACTTAATTTTGTGCAATTTATCTTTCGATTCGACATAGTCTTCTTTCAGAATTCAACATTTGAAAAACAAAAGCCTCATTTTTCTTCAAAGAAATATTTACGGGATAAAAGTTACCAATTTTTCTACGACTTCAAAAACAGAATCAACCAAATTCTGACAAAGGTAATGTTGATTAAAATTGTGCGAAACAAAAATTTTTAGACATCAGCAGATTGCACGGCTCAAAATGGAAATCAAACACTTTGTAGGGAAGTGGAGATTGCTTATAATTCTGTGATGCGACATGGTAAACCCAAGGTGACTTTTATTTTAAAACTAGTCTTATTTTTTAATAAAAAAACAGCTTTTAGTTGGCTGATATTGAAGAACCAGTTTGTTTGACGGAACTTTTCTGTGATTATTTTGAAGACATGGAACGAGGAGCCCAACTTTGTATGAAAATTTTATCATTTACTCAACTGACTTATGATCAAAAAGTTTCACTTCAACTTACTTTTTTTCTAAACAATGTGTTTAGGCAGTTGTTTACATGCACTTTGTTCTTCACTTTCCACAAATGTGTCGAAATTTCAATGCTATTGATTGGTTGGGGAATGACGTCACTGATTCAAGAATGGTATCTCATAGAGGAGTACCGTATGAATTTAGAACCAGTAGTTTGGTTATTGACGAAGTCAGCAATGTTTCGGCAAATGAAATTAGAAAGTGGGTTTAGAGGAGAGAGAGAGAGAGAGAGAAAGAGACAAAAACAGATATTTTCAATTTCAGAATATTCCTCAGAACTGCAATGAAAGTTCAACGTTTCTGTGTCCAACCTTTGAAACGCCTGAAACTGGATGATTTTGAGAGATCCTACCTGATTGCTCGTTGTTTATGGTCTCTTGAAGGTTTCACTTCTTTTGAAATTTTTATCCCTTGTATTTTCAGGTGTTGCCGGAGTAACCACAGCTGTTCTTCGAAAAGCTGATTTTATCAAATCCCGCCTTTCTCAAGAACTTCATTTTTATTATGTAAACCAAAAGAACTTGCCTAATTACGCCACAAGAGTTTATCAACTCCATAATCATCTAACTTGTCTAGAAGTAACCGATTTTCCGAAAACGGAAATTTAAAAGAGTTGTTTTCAGAAGATTTCGGATATTCGGAGGAACGATGTGTCGTTGTTGGATTTATTCGAAATGTGCAAGATTGAATTGTCACCTTGGGAACAGGAGTAGAAAACAATTTTTTTTCAATTTTTTTCATGTAAGTAGTTAACAATTTTTTATGTAATTATGAAAATGAATCTTTTTGAACAAATATGTTTTGCTGTTTTTTTTAATAATTTCGACCTGCTAAATAACTAAATATGGATTTCGACAAACTGGAATTATATCAAAAAATGCAGCGGAAATGAGAAATTCAATGTGAGAGACAATGTCGAATGAGGAGATTTAGATATTTAAATAAATAAAAATATTAGAGATATCACGAGCAACAGTTGATGAATTTGCAAAATGCGTCCATCAAAGAGAAATATGTTTTAAAAATCCAGGAACCCTTGTAATTATGAAAAAACCTCATTATAAAAAAAGCTAAAGGAAATCTTTTGAAACATTTGCATGACAATGTTTTTTCAACAAATACTAGAACAGTAGGTTTGTAGAACTCGAGGGAATGGTTTTTTTGTGTTTGCCGCTACTTTGACCCAGTTCTCTAACACTGAACTCACTGTTTTGGACTTTGCTACTTTTTGACTTCAATCGCCGCGCGAAGTTCACTTTTTCGATGAAATCAGTCACAGACTTTGTGCGTTTTCCCTGACCTTTACATGGTCAGATGGAAGATAACAATCACAAAGCGGCCCAACTTCTTCTCTTTTAACGACCTCTTTCCACAAAATGAGCACCCAGCAGTCTATTTGAAGATTCGCAGCGACTTATTTCTCTTTTTCGTTTCTGAATTCTATTTTTATTGAATTCTTTCGTGATCGTAGCAAAGATTCTATGTTAAAGTGGTAAATTCCAAATTTATGTTTTACCTGCTTTTTCCAAGTTTTAAAAAAAATGTTTTTCAATTTTTTTAAAATTCATATATGTCCTTTTGACTGCTTATTTTCATTGTTTTAAACAGACATTTTGAAAACATTACTTCTCTGGGGTACCTTAGAAATTGAAACTAAATTTTTGTTATAATGTGTGTAACATAAAATTTACGCATCTTAAGACTATTTTTGCAAAAAATAACGCAATGGTTTTGAACAACAAGTATATCTTTCGGTTGGTAAAGTAAAGTATTGCCGCGTATTTAGCTTTCACTCTCTCCATTTGATTTTTTTAATCACACTAAAATAAAATGTTGATTTAACGGAAATTTTATGCCAGTTTAATTTTTATTCATTTTTTACTACATATTGTCACAATGTTTTTTTGTATTTTTTGTTCTTCTGCGGCTCAAAACACAAATCAAAATTTTTTTCAGCACATGAAAATGGAATGTGTAATTTGTCATGGACCCACACGTACACTCCGTCTCAAAATAATCAGCTGCCCTGCGTGTGCAGCGTTTTTCCGAAGAAGCGTTGTTTGGAAACGGAAGTACATATGCTCCAAATCAGGTTCCTGTGACGTCACTAAAGGTACCTCGAAAGAAGACCACAAGTAGAAAACAATTTAAGGAAGCAGAACTTTTTGTCGTGCTTGTCGATTAGACAAATGCTTCGCAGAGGGAATGATTTTAGGTAATTACAATTTTTATATATCATTTTTAAAAGTTCCAGAATTTTCGGAAAATCAAGAAGAAGAGGAATCAGATGCAAAAGAGGAAACATCAGCTGGCGAATGTGATAAAGTAAGTTTTTTTTACTCACTTTGAGGTTTCAGCGAAATTTTAAATATTCCATTATTTTCTCACATAAATTCTTCTTTTAAATTTTTGTACCGCCAAATACCAGAAATAGTTTTTGAAAGAATTTTGTAAAACAAAACTCGTAAATTTTATGAAAAACATATGAACGGAAGCATTCTGAAAGCCAAAATTTTTTTAAAAATGTATTCATACTTTGTTATAAGCAGTTTTTACATACTGTACATAAAAAGGCGTAAACTTTTAATCGTTTTTTTTCTTTTAATTTTTAAAAGAAAAAATTCAGATTGTTTAGCAAAGAACCTCATAAAATATTGTTTTTAAACTTAGTGTTCACTTCAATGTTTTACTTGGGGAATACTTTTGAGTTATTTTAGGTTTTGCTAATTCCAGATCGTTTCACCGCAACAAAGCAAAAATGGACACAATAAATAGTAATAATTGTTTTTATAGTAAGTAATCCTTTTTTAAATAGTTTTTAGTCATTTTTTGGATTGTTATATATTTACTTAAAGTTTTTTCTATTATGTTTGTTCTACTAAATACAGTTTAATACATCAAAGCTTGTTCTATTTTTTGTTAATTTTATGTAAAACATATGAACACAAGCAATTCTCAAAGCCAAAACAAACAGTATATTCAAATGTATTTATACTTTGTTTTAACCAGTTTATAAAAACTATAATGCACAAATTTAAAACCTGTTTTACCCACGAACGTTAAAAGCTAAATAATTCAGACACTCATCGAAGACATACCAGTTTTAAAAGTTAAATGTTCACTTCAATGTTTTATTTGGGAAATACTTTTGAGTTGTATTTATGTTTGACTAATTGGAAATCGCCGTTTTAACCGAACAAATAAAAGAAAATCTGCAGTAAATAGTCATTAGTAAAACAAAACACCCAACTTTAAACATTAACAAAATCATAAAAATGCATTTTCTATGTTCCCTATCGAATGTTTCAGAAGAATCCATGCGACAGTTCAGAATTGGAAGAAGAGGAGGATAAAGAAACCCCAACGCTTGGTGACAACTTCTACACCACTGAAAATATTCTAACAAACACCGAGGCATTTTTCTCTGATTTGTGGACGAAGGTCAACAATATTTTAAACAAGGTAAGATTCCTCTTTTAGCTTTTGAGAATCGAACAAATTTAGAAAGTAAACCATTCACACCCCGTCACTAACAAGGCGGAAGTATGTCACCAGGTAATGAACGGATATGCTGATTTGTTGAAACAATGGCCCAATTCTAAAGAAAACAATGTGAGTTGTTTTAACAAATTTTATAAAGCAAAAAACAAATTTAGTCTGAAATTGTTGGGCGAGTAAAGACAACCCAAATGTTTTGCGAAATGTTCCGAGTAATGGAACAATCAGCTGAACTTTGCATGAAAATTTCAACTTTTACTGATTTACCAATTGACCAAAGAGTTTGTTTGGACTTCTTTATATGTAATTGCAATTTCAGAAATTGGTTTATCGAAATTTTATACAACATTTTCCACAAATGTTTCGAATTTTTTCTTATGTCAACTGGTTGGGACATGACGTCACTGATTCCACATGTGCTACTCACAGTGGAATTAAATTTGATTACAGGAAGGACGTTATTTATGATGCAGCGAAAGACGAATCTGCAAAAAAGGAAATGAAAAAGTTGGTCGTCTCTCACGTTCACACGTTCACACTGCTAAACTGAATCACTTACTCTCTCACTCACTCAACAGCTTTTCAGAATTTTAGTAAAGTCCGCTTCTGCGGTCCATCGAATGTTTTTCTTTCCTTACAAACGCCTCGTTGCTGATGATTTTGAAATTTCATTTTTAATTGCTCGCAGAATGTGGCTTCTGGAAGGTAACTTTCACTTTCAACTTTTAATTTCAGATATTTCCATATTTAAATTGTTTTCATTTTCAGGAGTTCAAGGCATCACAGAAGCCACCCGTCAAAAAGCGTCTGATGTTTTGATTTCTTTATCTGAAGAACTTCATTTTTATTACGCCAAAAAGAAGAATCTACCAAATTATGCCTCTAGAATTTACAAAATCAATAATTTGTTAATTGCCACAGATGTAAGTTTTCATTTTTGTGATAAATGGTTTATTTCCAGAGAATCGAAAAAATGTGGTCAAAAAATCGAGTAATTTTGTTTTTGTTTGATTTAGTGAAAGTTAGTCCTCACGTCTGGCATATTAAAGAAAACAACTGATATGTATCATTGTTTCACAATTTATACTGTTTTAAGGAAATAAACGTTGGGCACAAGAAATCTTTTCAATTTTTCCAGTTACGGTATATGAAACGCCGTTTCGCCGAATTCGTGCTGTGTGTTTATCGAAGGGCTCAGCAATAGATGAAATTGCGGATATGGCCTTAGGTTTCAGTTCCATATCGCTCTAGGGGCTAGAACTACCTTAACTAACCAATGCAACGCGCCAATGACATTTTATTGCTCGTCTCCAACTGAACATATTTTGTAAAAGTTTGATTTTGTAAAAGTCAGTCACTATTGGTGACACATTAAAGAGAATAAATTTTTAAAAATATTTCTTAACTACTTCATTTGTGGAAAAGTAAAGTGTTTTTGCCGATTTCTCGTTTTGTTTATTACATTATCTCATATTTAACATCTTGAAAAGTTTTTCAAGAAAATATGTAACAATTTGGAGCTTACATGCGTCGCTTTAAAGAATTCTGCATCTGAAATGCTTTTTTGTTGTAATTCCAGGCGAGGCATCTTTGGATAATCAGCATTTTAAAGAACTACGATTATGGTGTTTACGCGTTCGTCAAATCAATCGGTTTATCGACTTTTTGGTCGTCACTTTCGAATTTTTAATGTTCCCACTGAAAAGACGCAGAAAGTCTGGCATGGTAGCGGCGCACGTTTTACACCCGTACGAGATCGGCGGCATCGGCAAGGGTAGTCCCGCTGACTGATCGGCAAAACAAAACAGAACCCACAAAGACGAGTTTTTCACGTTCAAACAAAAAGTTCAAATTTTAACAGTCATATTTTTGCCATAACTTTCACATAATCTTCATAAATATCATCTTTTTGAGATAAACTCCCGACAAGCCATTTAGTTCATTTTTCTTTCACTCCACGGATTAATGAAGTTTATTGCTGATTGAAGGAGCCTATTCATTGGTAAGTCTCGGGCATTAGTTGCTACGGAAACGTACACAGCTTTCACATGCTTTCGCAGAGCATTTGTTAACCTTGAAGTTTACACTTCTAATGCGCAATTGCTCAATTTTCTCACTTTTAGTAGAAAAAATAGTTGATAATTTGTATTTCCTTGTTTTTACATCTTATCACCATTGTGAGTTAGCTTGAACAAATTTTATTAGGCGCATCCCAGAAAAAAAATTCAAAATTCAAACGCTCTTTGCTCCTTTACCCTCTCCCCTATCTAGCAAATTCAAACAAAATTCTGTGCTGTAACAACAACATGTAACACCTGTTTTATTAGTAGAGTTTTTTTAAACTTTCAAACATGGTTCTCAAATTGTGCTCTAAAAGAAGTGTGTACTTTCTTATCGTTTAATGTTTCATTCTCAATCAGCGTTATCATTTCCGCCGCTTTCGGACGTCATTTCCCTTTCTTTCATTTCAAAAATGGCAACACATGGCAAGTGCAGATGGCGTCTTTTGAGGCGGAGACTTTCTTTCCGCCTATTTCCGGCTATTTTGCTTTTGCTTTTCAACCAAACTAAAACAAACTAATTTAGCTTTTTTGTTCTTTTAATTGTATGTATGTGAGAACGTATATACAAATTCTTGATTTTAGTTATATTTTTTAAAAAAATTCCCCTACTTTTAAATTTAAAAAAAATTTATACCTTCTTCTTTTTAAATTCCAAAAATCATAACAGAACGTTTTCTTAAACTGTCCAGTTTCTTACGATTTCAAGGCATTACGTGCGATTGTGAAGAACAATCCCAGACATCGTCACCCAATTTTGAGATTTTATCTTTCCGGCGAACATCAAGATAAGACGAAGAAAAACAAGTTCAGATCGATTCAATGGTCGAATTTTGAGCTCGTTTCTTTAATGAGGTACTTTTTCAATCAAAAAATTTGCTAATTATAGCGTTTTTCCAGATTTAGCTGTTTTTCCAAAATTTCATTCTAAACAATTCTTGACCACCATTTTTGATAACAAAAATTTTTAACTACAAATATTTCTCAATATACAATAATTCGACTATTTAAAAAAAACGTTACTTTTAAGCTTCCTGTTTTATTTTTTACCTTTTTGAACTAGGTAAATATTTGTACTACCTCAATTTAAATGCTAATTTATCGACCATTGTAAACAACATTACGAGAAACCAATTTTTTAAACAATTAATATATTGACAAATAGTGACAAAGTAAGTGACAAATATACATTTATTTTTTATTAATTCTTTTTAGTTAAATCCACGCGACAAAAATGTCTTCAAACGTAACAGCCTCGGTCTCAATTTAAGCTAAATGTTTCAAATATTTTTCAAAAGTTCGAGCCGGCAAAGCTAGTTAGATTGTTTTGACTGATATAAAATCTTTTTTTTTTAATTCTGGAAATAAAGATTTTTCAATTTTGTACAATTCTACAATTTTTATAATTTACCTTGACAGCCTTAACCTTTCAGGCTTTCTGTAATTTTTATACAAACCCATGGTATATTTTCTTTTTAGGTTTCCAAAATGCCCTGTCGTGTCTGTCAGATGCCTACAGAATCCTTCCACTACCAAATACTCTCATGTCGTGCTTGTGCAGCTTTTTTTAGAAGGAGCGTCACACAGAAACTGGTTTTCAGATGTGCAAAAAAGAACAATTGCAACATCTCAAATGGTAAGTATCAAATTTAATTAAATTCAATTTACCTAATTTTGTAAAAAATTAGTTAAAAAATTATAAGAAATAAAAATTGCAGAGGGCCGTGCTTCGTGCCGTTCGTGTCGATTGCAAAAATGCATTTCCGTGGGAATGTCCGAAGGTAATTTTAAATTTTCAAATATTGTCTCAAATTTGCTTAGAGAGTTTTTGGAAATCTGGAGAAAATTCAAATGTTAAGAACTTAGAAGTAAGTTTTCAAAACTTATACTAATTTCACATGTAACTTAGAAATAAATAAATACATTTTTTAGAAAAATAATTTTTTGGATTGCTCAGAACTGGAAACAGATGGAGAGGATTTCTACACAATTGAAAACATTTTGAACAACACCGAGAGTTTTTCCTCTGATTTGTGGAACCGAATCAATAACATTTTAAACAAGGTAGGCAGATTTTATATAGCCTTTGTGTTTGGAATTTATAATAAAATGTTTTAAAGGGGCCCTTTTTGACCTTATCTCAAATTAAAGAAATTAAACAGTTTTTTTAGAATAGAAAATAGACATTATTTTGGGGTTTAGATGCGTTGAAGTGGAGAAATCTACATCTGAAATACTGTTTTGGGCCATTTCAGGCGACAGGCACCTGTAGATAACAGGTATTTTAACAAAAAACATGCACGGTGTTTACCCGTCCGTCATTCATTGAATTATCGACATTTTGGTCGACACTTTTGAATTGTTAATGTTCCCGCTTGAAAAGACGCAGTAAACTCTGGTTGTCTGACATGGTTGCGCCTTGCGTTTCACACCCGTACGAGATCGGCGGTCGCGGCAAGGGTAGTCCCGCCACATACAGTTTCGAGCGTCAAATACAAGTCGAAAAAAGGACCTTGACGGTTCCTTTAAAAATTAATGTTAAGTTCACAAAAAGGAATTCTTTCAGGTCGATTTTTCCATTATCAACAGTGGAAAAGGCATATGTCACCAAGTTTTGGACGGATACGCCCAATTAGTGAAACAATGGCCTAACTGTGAAGATGACAAGGTTAAATGTTTATCCGAAAAATCTTAAATCTAAAAATGTAGCTCAAAAAGAATAGAAAAGTGAAGCTGACGGAAGTTTTATGCGAATATTTTCGAGCAATGGAACAGGCAGCTGAACTTTGCATGAAAATTTCAAGGTTTGTTGATCTTCCTGTAGATCAAAGGGTACGTTTTGTGAAATTAAATCAAGAATTCAAAAATTTATTTTTTCAGAGATTAATCTATCGAAATTTTGTTCTTCATTTTCCTCAAATGTTTCGAATTTTTAATAATACCGACTGGTTGGGACATGACGTCACCGATTCCACAGTCATGACTCACAGCGGAATTCCCTATGATTATAGGAAAGATTTTATTTACGACACTGCCACTGAAACGACGGATGAGTCGTCAAAAAAGGAAATCGAAAGGTGGGTTAGTTTGTCATTTTCACACGGTCACATTGATACACTCACACACAAACACACACGCGCGCGACAGCATAAAATGATCAGTTTAGAAAAACAATTTGAATTTCTGTAATCATGCTTTTTTGTTGACGTTCATTTGTGTTCTACCATAATTGATTGGCCGAAGACAGCTACAATTCAAGAAACTGTGGGAACAACATATCAGATACATTAATAAAAAGTTTCATGTTTCATTTAATGCAGAACTAAAAATTGGTTAACTGGTTTAAAGATTGGCTTAATTATTTATTTATAAAAAAACAATTAGTGATGATTGCTTTTCAATGTCAGGCCAAAGTTAAACTCTCAATTAGTTAACGGGACGCCATTGCTTAATCAGTCCATTCATTAGTCACATTTTCTCAAATTAAAATAAATAGCTTCTTGGTTATGAGATCCACAGCGCTATGGAGACTTTCTTGCATCTAGTTGAAAAAGAAATAAAACTTTTCCTTTTCAACAGTTTCAAAACAAGTTTTCTTTCTCTCTCTCTCTCTCTCTCTCTCTCTCTCTGTATGTGCTTCAAATCAGCTTCAAAACTTTACCCAAGTTTTCAGAATTGTGGTGACATCCACAGCCTCTGCTCACCGAATGTTGTACTTCCCCTACAAACGCCTGATCGCTGACAAATTCGAAAGAGCATTTTTAATCGCACGCCGTCTGTGGCTTCTGGACGGTAACGTTTTATTCTTGAAATTTTTCATCTCACATAATTTCACGTGTTCAAGGAATCACAGAAGACACCCGTCAGAAGGCTTCAATCATTTTGACTTCTATATCTGAAGAACTCCATTTAAATTACGCTGAAAAGAAGAAATTAAATTATGCTTCTAGGATTTATAAAATTAACAATTTATTAATTGCATTGGATGTAAGTTTGTATTTTAATATTAATATAAGCTTTTTCAGAGAATTAACAAGATTCGAAGGAAAAATCAACTAATTTTACACCTTTTCAATATTCTAAAAGTTAGTCATTATGAGTGGCATGTAAAGGATATTAAATAAAAAAACTTATTTGTTTGTTTTTTGAAACTGGAAGAAAATAAAGATTGATTTAATCTATTTTGGGGACTCCGAATAATGAAGGATTTACGTCACAACTTTTCAGTGAAGTCATTTAGATTTACGTCTTCTCGAATTTTATATCGGGCACTTTTGTCACATCACTTTTCTGTTTTAATGGAGTTATTATATTAGAGTTATCTCTCATTTCTTGCCTGATACTATTTTGAAACAAGTGTGTCTTACAGGCCCCATTTGGTACTTGCATGAAACAACCAAGTTCATTCACTTCACATCAAATTTCTTTATGTAATTTATTCATCAGAAACTCACGAAGAAATCGTCGCCCGGTTACCATAGGAATGATTACGTTTTACCAACGTTTAAAGAATACCAACTTTATATGAATACCATTAGTACATTTGTTAGTATAACACAGCACTTCACCTTATCCCTTTTTAATAAAAAAAACAATTTTGCAATTCTCAATTCAAGTAAAAACTTACTAATCGTTCAAATAAACAAATTCTGTGAAACGTTTATAGGTTAAAATTTGGCAAATTCACATTAATAGATTATAGAAGCGTTGACGTTCTATTGTGGCACACACACACACACACACACACACACACACACACACACACACACACACACACACACACACACTTGCACATACACACGCACCACCTTAACTATTTTTCAAACATAGTTTTGGAAATAACCTTGAACTTTCGACTTGTTAATCAATCTTTCATTTTGTTTCACACAAAGTTGTCTCAATTCTGATTGAATCAGCCTGAGATAATCCCGAGACTAATAGCACAGCTGGCGCAGCTGAACTATTCAAGTGCAACCATCGGACGTGCATTCGGATTAGTTGCCCTGGCGATGAATACAACCGCCGCACCCCTTCATAAATGTAAAAATTATTGCTCTTGTGGCGAGAACGTTTGCAATTTTCTTTTCAGATCTCAAGTTGTTTCCTCACAGTTTCTTTTTTCTTACTATATTTTTAGCTTGTCAAACCCAGTCTGCTTTTGTCACATTTGGCATTTTGCCAAATTTGTCAATTGTCTCCAACAAATGTAATCTTCTTAAAACACGCGGCGAAGTATTTGGTTATGTTTTTTATTTTTTTTTGTAAGTTGTTTGCATGGTCAATTAAATACCTTTGAAACAATGGCATTGTGAAGACCATCGGAAAACACATATAAAATACGTTTTGGGAATTTAACGATTTAAGTTTTGATAGTGTGTTTTTAAATTTGGCAATTTGATGAGTCTGTTTTTGCTACGTCATTCCACTGTTGCAAGAGACATGTTTGCAGTCCAACACTTTTTTTGCGACAGAATGTTGGCTGATTATATCCTGAGAAAGACATTATTTCAACCACAATACTTCATGCCCGACGGATTTGATTGCTCGATATGTCCTTAGAAAGTGCAGGTTCAGTCAGGCTAGACATTTCTCAATTTTGTCATATTTCATCCAATTTACTTACTTTTACTTTCTGATGGCGTTTGAACTGAGTTGTCATGGAAATGCACACAATTTTCATAAAACTTATACGTGTCGGTGGTTTATGTCTGTGTATTTTCCTCTTTTTTGTGTCAAGTTTACGTCAAAATGAGATTTATTTTTTTGTTCAATAAAAACAATTACCTGGAAACATTCCTTGAACTTTCGTTTTGACGACCTTCTCCTGTTTTTTACACATGGAAACCAGCTGTCTGTCGCAGAAAGTGCTATTGATCATCCGCTCGAGTGTTTTGGTCTCCTTGATCTTCGTGTCCCATTTCACTTGTAGATATAGCTTTTGAGAAATGTGTTATTGTGTGCGCGAGTTTCTCGTGAGCGCGTACGTGACGTTCAATTAAGTTTTATGGCAAATCGTGCGTCCGTTTAGAAAAATAGATTTAATGGGCTACCCTTTTCACGGCTTCACCATTTGCCGTTTTCCCGTAATGCATGCATAGGTATGTATGTGTCTGTGTGTCTGTGTGTCTGTGTGCGTATGAGTGCGTGTGTGTGTGTGTGTGTGTGTGGGTTAGAACTCTTAGTTTATGTTGTGACCTGTGGCCTGGCCACAACGGTAGAATTCCCAGTGAGAAGAGAGAAGTGTAGTAAGACGTTTATTAATCAAGGTGGCAAGCTTATATACATTTCGGGGCCGCACGTGGACCAATCAGAGCACGACAAATCATATGATAATGATATGCTAATTAGGGGCTCGATGAGGATGTTTGGCCAAGGCCACAAAAGTTTATTTTATCATTAAAAACTGTCTGAACTCTTCAACTTCCTCTTATCTTTTGCCGGTTCATGGGCGACATTCATTAATTTCCATCCAGTTTGCTACCAGAATTTCACGTTTTTATATAACCATTTCATACTGGAATTAAAACCTCAAACAACTTTTCAGTGTTCCAAAATGTCATGTCGAGTATGCCAAATGCCAACTCACTCGATTCACTTCAAAACCCTCACCTGCCGTGCCTGCGCAGCTTTTTTCAGAAGGAGTGTTTCACAGAAACTGACCTACAAATGCACGAAAACTGGAACTTGCGACGTTAATAAAGGTACGACTTCAAAGAGAAAACAAAAAGTATATAATTTTAGACACAAGAGCTTCATGTCGTTCGTGCAGGATGGAAAAATGTATTTCTGTGGGAATGAATGATGGTAAATTTCCTTTAAAAGTAATGTCTAGTCATTTTCAGAGGGAGCATGGAGGTCAAAAGATGGGTCCCCCGATGATGATCATTTGCAGGTATGTAATCAAAAACAGTACCAGGATTGTTAATATTCGTGTTCTCGGCTCTACAAAATCAATAATTCATGTCAAAATTCGTTAGTTCATTTTCGCAACTCTCTCTCTCTCTCTCTCTCTCTCTCTCTCTCGCTCGCTCCCTTTCTCTCTCTGTCTCTCTCTGCTGAGACATATCTGGTGTTTTAGAAAGACACCTCTGATCTCGAATCAGATGAGCAACCCCTGGGAGGCTACTTTTACTCAATGCAAAACATTCTGAGCGACACACAGACTTTCTATGCTAATTTATGGGAACGAATTCACAGTACCTTAGGCAAGGTAACCAATTTTAATCTTCTTCAATGCTACGGTTGTGAGTTTTCAGGAAGTTGACATTTCAGTTTACTCAAGCGGTAAAAGTTTGGGCAATCAAGTTTTGGAAGGATACGCACAATTAATGAAACGGTGGCCTAATTTTGAGAATGATACGGTATTTTTGTTGCTCCCGAATTAAAACTAGTAAGGTTCAGCTTAAACCAGCTGGGAAAGTGAAACTAAGTGTTATGTTCTGTGAATATTTTCAAGTTATGGAACAAGCAGCCGAATTTTGTATGAAAATATCGCATTTTGTTGATCTACCAATCGATCAGCGGGTAATTTTAATTTGTTTTGATATGAAAACTTTTTTCAGAGACTTGTCTATCGAAATTTCATTTCTCATTTTCCTCAAATGTTTCGCATTTTAAGTAATGTCGACTGGTTGGGACATGACGTCACCGATTCCACCGTTCTGACTCACAGTGGAATTCCATTTGATTATAGGAAGGACGTGATTTACGACACGGTGAAAGATGAGGTTTCGAAAAAGGAAATGGAGAAGTGGGTCGATTTATCACGTATACACGATCACACAGTCACACTCACTCACTCACTCATATTGTTTCAGAATCGTCTTGACTTCAACCGCCTATGCACACAAATTATTCTATCGCCCTTATAAACGACTCTTTGCTGATAATTTCGAGAGAGCCTTCTTGATGGCTCGCAGAATATGGCTTCTTGAAGGTATGTTTCAACATTTCCAAAAAACCAAATTTACAACTTGAGGAATCGAAGGCATTTCTGAAGACACTCTTCAGACGGCTTCTGTCATTTTGGCTTCTTTGTCCGAGGAACTTCATTTGTATTACGTTCAAAAGAATAATTTGTGTAATTATGCTTCTCGGCTCTATAAAATCAATAATTTATTGATTTCACTAGATGTAAGTATTTGATTGAAGAAGAGGCTAAACTAACTGTTTTCAGAGAATTGACAAGGTCAGGCGGAAAAATCGAGCGATTTTGCATATGTTCGAAATTCTGAAACTCAGTCACTACGAGTGGCATGTAAAGGACGTCAACTAACTTGAATAATTGAAAATCCTTTTTCAGATTTGTGTGAATTTTTGTGAGAATAAATCGCGTTGGAATTTTTTTGTATTGAAAGCACAAATAATCAAACTTTCCTGGTTTTGAAACACACATCGGAAGCACAACCTCGAATCAGTGGAGTGATACTCAAAATAGCGGGAAATGTTGGATTTTCATTAAAGTTTTTTGTCAAAGACACCAGATTTAGATTTAGCTTAAACTCCTTAGAAAGGTTCTTTTTGACCCAAAGAAACCGTAAATTCGCCTAATTCTCATACCCTAAATGTCCTTATTTTAACCCCTAAATGTCCTCAAGAAGAACGACTTCGGTTAAACCTTAACGAAGCAGTTTTGAAGTTTTTAATTTGAAAAGTTGCTTTTTTCAACAATATCACCCTTAAACATGTTTGTTCTGTTTCATTGTTTAAAACACAAATTTATAAAAATCCATTACCACACACAATAAAAAAGTCTCTTGAACTTTTTGTGTCTTGTTTGTTTTTGTTTCTTGCTTGTTACTTTGTGTAAAAGTTTTTAATAAAATTTCTGAAAAGTAGGTGCTTTGCCCAAATTTAGTACTACGTGATTTCGCCAACGTCTAGCCGGATTTATCTCTGGGAACATCGCGGAATGACGGCGCGAGTCGCGCTGAAAGTGTGTTTTGGTCAATTTTGCGCCGACTACAGTCTAACGTCGAATGCTACCCGGTCCATTCATCTATAGAACCCCCGGATGACTCAAAAAATCCAATTTTCTGCAGGCTTCGGGTCACTTTTACACCTTTCCGACTTTGGTAGACCTATATTTCTCAAACAGGGCACAGACGTCCTTCACTATCCTCTTCGAATCTTGATTCTTGGCGGCAAAGATTTTGTCTTGTTTTCGCACCCCAAAAACACTTCCACACAAATCATGAATAGTTGTCGTCCTCATTTTTCATGCAGTCAAAGTTTAATGAAACAGTCAGGCGGCTTTTTCATGGTTGTTTCAATAGAATGTTTCAGTTTTTTTTCTGTTTTTTAATAATTTATTCTTCGTTCATGATGGTCCCTCTAAATATTTTTAAATCAAATAATACAAATACTATTATTTTCAGCTTTAAATTTTCAAAATTGAAATTTCGTTTTAGAACGACTTTTAAATTCGGGTTTTATTTTTAACCATAGAATCTATTCAATTTTTCATCTTTATTGGCTGATTTTTCTAAATAGAAAAAATTAAGTACATCATAAAACGTAAATTTTCAAAAAGTTTACTTTTATTTCAGTTTCACTATTTACAATCAATCAAAACACTATTTTCAATATAAAAATTTCAAATTCAATTTTTGCTGCTACTTTAAAAATCAAGTTTTATCTGTAGATATAAATGTTCATCAATGTTTCGCCTATTTGACATAAGAAGTTTTTTTAAATGAAAATATGAATTTTATGAAGTAATCTTTTTTTAAATCTTGTTTTAGTTTTAAAAATACTCGGGCAATAATACCTATATTTGCCACGTCAGAGCGTATGGACCTAAAGCCCATTTGACTACTAACGATCGTCTGCGCTGAGTATCCAATGGCAACCTATGCACTTTTATAAACATTGCCCTGTCGGACCAAAACTGGACTTTGCTAATTTAAAAATCGGCATTTTTTCATTTTCCCTGCTATATTTCTAATATTTAATTTATCCAGGAATTGTTTCACATTACACTAAAAATAGTTTCTATAGATTTGTCATTTTACTTCCACTATTTTCAGAGACACATTTTCTTTGTTTTTATTACATTTTGATAAAGAGAATTTTGAAATCTCTTTTTGATGACATATTTTTAACCTTTTTAAAAAAAATCGATTAAGTATTGAAAAAGAAAAGTGAAAAATTGCGTGTGTCTGAAAATTATGCACGAAACTTTAATTAAAATCATTGGATCAACTGCCAATTAACACAAAGTTTTTTTTTTCATTGTTTCAATCTATTCATAAAAAGATAATCATATTTTCCCATTTGCTCCCAAGACCAAAATCATTTTCAATTGTTTCAGTCCAACTACGTTTTCAAAGAGTTTTAGTTTTTTTAATTTTGCACATTTCATTGCAATTAAAAAGGATTTCAAAACTAAAAAAATCTGCGTGTAGCTGAAAATGCTGTACGAAGAGTAGAAAAATTATTTTTAAAATTTTGTTACACAGATTAAATGATATATACTCTTGTTTTGATTTTATTCCAAGTGAAATAATCATTTTCAACTGTTTCAGTCACTTCAGAAATGGAATGTCTCGTTTGTAAATTGCCCACCGAATGGTATCACTGCAAAGTGAGAGCCTGTCGTGCCTGTGCGGCGTTCTTCAAAAGGACAGTAACCCAGTTTTTCCATTACAATTTTCAGAAAAACGGGCTTCTTGTCGATTTTGCCGAATGGAAAAATGCAAGGCTATCGGAATGCTTGACGGTAATTTGAGATTTCAAAGTTTGAAAAAAAGGTTAAATTTCAGAAAACATGTCGACTTCGCCTCCAGGAAGCGTTGAAGTGATGAAAGCGGCTGAAACTGTTAAGGTAGGTTTTAATATCTACAATTTAAAAAAAAAAAAAACGAAAAAAACCAATCTGATTTGCCCGGTTCAAAGTAATTAACGATAGTCTGTATATTTGAGAACGTGTTCTGACATTATTTATTGTTTTTACATTCAAAATTCACTTAAATTTCCATCATTTCCTTTTAGTGACATTCTGTTGTTTCAATAATTTAGTTTAAGCTTCTAGAGTTTATTATTGTCAATGCATCCAATGCGACGGATACTTTTGAAGCTAATCGTAGTGCAAACAGTGCCTCCTAGTATTATTAAAATATTCAAGACATGATAAAACACTGAATTGTTTAAATATTATTTCTGTCGAAAAATTAGATTAATGGTAAAGGCTGTTTGGTTAATAAAAGCTCATCTCTTGATAGCGTAAGTTGGTATTTTAAACATGGTGCGGCAAAAACCATTCAAATAACATTTTATCAACACAACATTTTATCAATAAACTACACTGACAGTGGTAAAATTTTCTAAAACAATTTTTAATTACTGCAATACAGAATTAAATTCAAATAATCACGAAAGGATAAAAAACTGAAAATTAATTGGAAACTGACTGAAAAAAAAACAAATGCGTGGAAATCTTCAGTGGGTTCAAACATCGACATAGTGCGGGAAAAACAATTGAACAACTTCCTATGTGTCTGCCAACGCATCCTTTCCTGAAGTAAAATATTTTAAATTCTGCCCAACATGCCAGAAACTGTTTCATAGAATAAAACCAAATAATCACAGCAGGATAAAACAGTGAACTGTAAAAAAACACATTTCTTAAATTTTTTTGTCCGATCTTAAGTTTTTAGATCTTTAGATCTGGAAATCTGTAGTTTCGAATTCAAATTGAGAATTCTAACATTGGCATGCTGCGGCAAATTCTAACAGGAAAACTTTTTTAATTAAACGGGTAAACATGACTTGAAGCTGAAAAATTCAGACGGACAGCTTCTTCACGGTTGAGAATTACACAAGTAACCCGCAGACGTTTGTCTCAGATCTATGGAAGCGCATCAATCTTATTTTAAGCAAGGTGAGTATCATTTGAATTACCTAAAACATGTTTTAGGATGTGCAATATTCAAATTTCACGAGCAATAAAACCTTGTGCGGCCAGGTGTCAGACGGATACGCTTATGTGGTGAAACAATGGCCAAATCCTGAAAATGACAAAGTAAGTGAATCTTCAAATTCTGAAAACAACTTTGAAATTTAAATATTAAGCTTAAACCGCAAGAAAAAGTGAAACTGACGAGGTTTTTCTGTGAATATTTTCAAGTTATGGAACAAGCAGCTGAATTTTGCATGAAAATTTCACACTTTGTTGATCTTCCAATCGATCAGCGGGCGAGTTTCTTTATCTTTTTCAAGTAAATTTGATTTTAAGGGGCTGGTTTATCAAAATTTTATCTCACACTTTCCTCAAATTCTGAGAGTTTTCAACAACGTCGATTGGTTGGGACATGACGTCACTGATTCCACAATTATGACTCACAGTGGAATTCCGTTCGACTGTCAGAAGGATTTTATTTTTGATGCTTCGAACGACGCATTTGCCAACCAGAAAATGAAAACGTAGGTTTTTTTGTTCACGTACACACGCGTAAACTCTCACTCATTCACTCACGCTCCCACACACACATGCTCCCTAACACACACTTACACACTCACTCACACACTCACACACACAATCTCATTCAATCAATCAATATTTCAGATTGCTCGTTGGTTCAACCGTCACTGCACATCGAATGTTTTATTTTCCGTATAAGCGCTTTTACGCCGATAATTTCGAAAAGTCATTCCTAATAGCTCGAAAAATGTGGCTTCTAGAAGGTAAAATTGCAATTCCCTTAAAATCACATTAAGGTTTCAGGAGTCCCTGGCATTTCATTAAAAACGCTGGAGAAATCTTCTGCCATTTTGTTTTTGTTGTCTGAGGAACTTCACCTACATTATACTTTGAAGAAGAATTTGGGGAATTATGCGGGTAGGATTTACAAAATGAACAATTTGATAATTGCACTAGATGTATGTTTTAGCGTTGTTTTAAGAATGATCCATTATTTTCAGAGGATTGATAAAATGCGACAATCAAGTCGACTGTTCCTTCATTTGTTCGGAATGCTGAAAGTTAGCCCCCATGCGTGGCATAACAAAAGTTTTTAATGAACAGGTCCTTGTATTTTAATTTGTTTGAAATAAAAAATAAGTATTTTAATGTTCTTTTTTGATTATTTCGAATGCGCTTGAAACTGAATTTTTATCCTTGAAGGGAAGGAAGACACGGTTGCCCTGAAAACATCAAGATGCGATGGCGCGATATTGTCCCAATTTAAATTATCGTCCATCGGTCAATTGTTTTCATGATTTCATTACACATTTTAGTTTTATGAACAGTTCCATGAAAACGTGTGTTTGTGTTCATATATGTGTTCGTAAAAAAACAAATGTTCAATCTTTCACGCAGCTTTGAATACGATGAATTTAATTGCTGATTGGTACTGCTAGAATCCAAAACAATTTTTCGAAAAAGAAGACTTTCAATTGCTACTTTACAACTACTTTCCGCACAAGTGGCCACGGGAATCAACTACTTTTTCCAACAAGGCCACAGGAATCACCTACTTTTCGCACTAGTGGCCACAGGAATCAACTAGTTTTTCCAACAAGGCCACAGGAATCGACTACTTTTCGCACAAGTGGCCACAGGAATCAACTACTTTCCGCACTAGTGGCCACAGGAATCAACTACTTTTTCCAACATCGCAAACATCGATTATTGATAGAGTGTAAAACCCTTTTTCTAAGAGGTAGGATTCACGAGAGGATGTTAAAGCTAAATTTTGGATGTGAAAGTGATAAAACAATTAAAATGACGAAAAATGGGGTTTCGTGATTTTAATTTCGGTTGCTAATGAAAACATAGTTGGCTTTGCATGTGTTTGTCCATGTCCCAAAATGGCATTGTTATCACAATTATGCAAACAAGATAACAATTTCTCGAGGTCACAAGAGAGAAATTGCAGGATGGCACGTAAATTACCCCTCATGGCAGACCCGGCCGGGATTGCAATTCTTTCTTCCTTCAGATCCATCAGTTAGCAAGTTGAACAAATACGAAATGTTTCAAGTTGTATTCAATTCATTCAGACAAAGATGTTTTTGTAAGAAAAACATCTTTTCTCGCCCTCCCGTTTAAGTCGCTGGAAATTCAATAGTTATTCCTCAGTAACAAATGTTTCATGTTGGATATTTACCCAACGCATATTTACCCAAGTCAATGCATGCATGATTCCCATCCATGAATATATAAGCGACAACAATTATACTTTATTGTTTACCAGCGGGGTCTGCCCCCAGAAGCCAACAATCACAGTCACACTAGCTAATCAAGGCGTATGCTATCGATTAACCCCATATTCATTTTTTGCAACGTTGTAACACGCTTTTGCTTTGATACCCATTAAAATCTATGAATTTTCAACGAATTGAAGGAAACTGATTCCACATTTGGTTCAAACAGCTGAATCAATTTTTTTTTAAACTTAGATTAAACTTATCCCATTCTTTACCATTTAAAATTGTGCGTGATTTCATTTTGTATCTACATCACAAGATTTCTTCAGGTTAAAATACAAAGTTTCGACAATGACTCAGAATTCTTTTCCGAGGCGTTTTTGAATAAATTATTTTGGTTACTAATCTCAATCAATGGATTGTCGTGTGTGCAATTGTCCTACAGAGGGTCGTCATTGCGAAGCCCTCTCTTGCCGTGCCTGTGCGGCTTTTTTCAAGCGAGCGATTCTTGGAGATGAAATATTTATATGTCAAAAGGAGGGCAACTGTAACATCACCACCACAAGTACCGTTTTTATTTATTTAAATTAAAACATAATCTACTTTCAGAAAATCGAGGCTCATGCAAATGCTGTCGGCTAAAAAAAATGTTTTGTAATTGGAATGAAACTTTCTAAGGTCAGTGAACTGCGATTTTTTTGACAAATTAATGTTTCAAAAATTTAACATTTTCAGCCTTCTGATCGTGAAATAGACAAATTAATGTTAACTAAAAAAGGCGACTTTTACTCGGCAGCAAATGTTTAAAAAAATCCTAATTTTAACCCTGAATTCCAGCAACGGATTCATTTGATCTTGAAAAAGGTAAGAATTTGTAATTAATTTTTTGTCTGAATTTTGAAATTTAAAAGAAATAACATTTCTAAAATCAATTTCAGCAAGTAAACAAAATGGAAACTTCAAGTAAAATCAGGATTTGTGGTGAACTTTCAAAGAATTATTCTGAGCTTCTGGAAGAGTGGCCAAATTGCAGGAAAGAAAACGTGAGCCTATGCTTTTTTATTTCAGATTTTAAAAAAATACTTTTGGTATGAAACTCAAATTCAGTTTTTAGATTTCCTTTGTAAAGCCATATACATATACATATATGAGCCTTCTAGCCGTTGAATTTGGGAAAGTAATGGAGCAGTCTGCTGTTTTTTGTATGAAATGTGAAGCCTTTGCCCAACTTCCATTTGTTCAGCGGGTAATTTTCATTATATTAGGATACTCGTTCATTTTAGAGAATTGTTTTCAAGCGTTTCGTGTGGTACTTTCCACAAATGTTTTGCATATTTAACACTATTGATTGTCTTGGTTATGACGTCAATAACGCATTGATAGTTAATCAATGTGGACAGGCCTACGATGATTTTAATGGTGATATTGACATTGATAGCAGAGTCATAGTTGAATGTTCGTCTGAGTATATAAAAAGGTAAATTTCCTCAACATACATATACACACCCACCCACCCACGCACACACACACATGCATACACACACACAGACACACACACACACACACACACATACACACACACAAATATAAATACCTACGCATGTATTTTAGCATGATCGTTAACATTGCAAAACTACTTTTATAAACCCCCTGAAGCGCCTGAAACCTGACGACTTTGAAAGATCTTTTTTGATTGCTCATGTCTTGTGGTCTGTTGAAGGCAATATTAATAATTTTAAAAAAGAAACATGTTATTTCAGATGAAGTTGGAATTACACCCGACACACTTGAAACAGCAACCAAGATTAAAAATCAGTTGGTAGAAGAACTGGCCGATCATTACAAAAATTCAAGAAAACTTTCGAATTATGCCAATCGCCTGTACAAAATGACTAATATTTTCTTCGCGCTTGATGTAAGATTTACATTTTTTTTTAATTAAAAAACATTTTCAGAAAATTATCAGTCTTCGCAAACTAGATAAATCGATAATTGAGCTTTTCTTCAAGTTAAATATTGATTACTGTGTTTATGAGAATAACGTCGAACAATTAAAAGAAAACGTTTCAGTTTTGTCAGTAAGCACAGGATGAACATCTGAATGTCTTCTACTGTTTCTGTAAACATTTAAAAACATAATAAAACTGTTTTCAGGTGAAAAAGTTTACCTTTTGTAATTAGAATGCTTTTTGTATTGATTAAAATGTTCAGGGCTTTGAAAATTCAAAAATGCAGTATCTACGTTATAGGATTGTTACATAAAGAACCCTTTTTGATTAATAAATCTGTATGTTTTGTTTGTTTGTTTGTTCAACGTCCCAGACTGTCATGGTTATCACAATTATGCAAATAAGATAAGTTTCTCGAGAGGTCACAAATAAGGCACAATTGCAGAATGGCACGTAAATCACAGACCCACAGACTCACGGCAGACCCGGCCGGAAAGCGCGCAATTTATGTTTTGGTTTAAATTTGCATGGTTCAGAGTAATACAATATTGTCTCTCAAAACTAAGCGGTTATATACAAATTTTATTCATCTCTTTTCTGAAACATCGAAATTGCACATCCCCAAAAATAATAATTGTTTTCTGTGTTAGGGAATTATTGGACCCAAATTCACTAACAAGCATTCCGTGGTTCCTCATTTCAAAATCTTATCCTAGTCTAAGGCCTTCCTAGTTTTTTGTTGACAAAAATGTGATGGCTGTGAGTACTATTTATATTTCGTCGAAATCAGTACCTTCCAATTTTTCTGAAGGAATGTTCTGGCCTTACTTTTTATTGCTTTTTAGCCACTAAATTTTAAAAAAATCGATTTGCAAGAACAAATGTTGTGTTTTTTCATTACAGAATTGTAGCCAATTTCGCCGACCTCCCCTTGCCAACACTTTTATTTCATTACCTTCTGTTACTTCAAGTTGTATTTTTCTGTTTAGTGCATTTTAAAGAAAAATCCCCGTTTCACTGCATTATTCTAAACCACTCCAAAACTTTTCAAAATGTGTTTATCCTTATTTTCAACACAAAAAAATATAAACTGGTTTCAATTGAATTTACGTTTCACAGTTCTACCTATTCACATCAGCTGGACAGCAGATACCCTTAAATCTCAAGGAACTGAGCATTTCAACGTCAACTTATGGAGCATAACTGAAACATTGACAATAGAAAAACTCACAAAACTTTTTGAGTTTGTTTTTATTCTTAACTAATTCAACGTTTCACAATAATTTTGTTTACAAACCCCAGGCGATTTGCATTTAAGAAAAAAAAAATTGAAAAACAGGCGCTTAGTTGTAGATTAATTTTTTTAGTTCCGAAAATTATTACTTTTTATACTCTTAGAAAATTTAGAATCTTAAAGTTTTAATTATGGTACACGACTGGTTTTGCAGATAATTGTGAACTACTTTAACGTTAGCAACATGGCCATAATTATTTAATTTTTTATGCATGTAAACTTGTTTTTCTGTGTGACCTTCTTTTGTTTGATGCGAAAAAAAATCAGCTTTAATTTTATTTTCAATTTCACTTTACTGTTTACAAATTTATAATTATTTTAATCTTCTAGAGAAAAAAAATCGCGTTTCAGTCGAAACACTTCGACAATGATGCAAACTTCTTCAAGGAATGGGAATGCAGCAACTTTCGACAGGAACGACCCATGGAGGATTGGGGAAAAGCTGTGGGAAGTGTGCCTTTGTCCAACTAAGAGTCGTCATTGCCAGGCACTGGCCTGCCCTGCATGTTCGGAATTTTTCACCCGAACGATTAAAACCAACTCAAAGTATAAATGTGGAAAGCAAGAAAAGTGTGACGTCACCCGTAGTAATTGGTTTCACAAAACATTCAACCAAAATCAAATTTAGAAAATCGAGCATCATGTAAGCACTGTCGACTAATAAAATGTTTTGCAATTGGAATGAAATATGTTCAAAAGGAAAACATTTCACCAATTTCTCCCGCATCAACAGAAGGAAGCAATTCTTCCATCGAGGTTGGTTGATTCAACTTTCTAAAATTTTATTTATTCAGCGGTTGGATCAGGAAATTAACAAGTTAATGTTAACTGATAATCATAATTTCTTCTCAAGTAAAATTTTCAATTGCGAAAGTTTGAAAGAAGAATGTCAGAAACGGATATATGCAATTTTGGCAAAGGTAATCTTTACAAGTGCGGTAAAACTCATGTTGCTGTTACAAAAATACTTTTTTGTTGTTTTTTAGCAACCAAAAATTAAAAATCAATTGAATTACGGTATCGTTGATGAAGTCTCGAAAAACTACGATGAGCTTTTGGAAGAGTGGCCGAATTGTAGGAAAGAAAAGGTGAGTTCAGTCTCTCCCCCTCTCTCTCTCATGTATCTCTCGAACTCTGTCTCTGTCTTTGTCTCTTTGTCTTTCTCTTTCTCCTTCTCTTTTTTATTTTCTCTCTGACTCTGCCTCTGTCTCCCTCTCTGTCTCTCATTAGATTTTAAATAAACACTCTTTTAAGATCAAAGTTGAAACGCCACTACTTAGCCTTCTTTATTGCGAATATTTCAAAATATGTGAGCAGACTGCAGAGTTCTGTATGAAAACTGTAGCCTTTGTTCAACTTCCCTTTGATCAGCGGGTATGTTTCAGTTTGTCTATGATTGTTGTTTTCTTCAGAAACTTGTTTACGAAGAATTTGTTCGGTATTTTCCACAGATGTTCCGGGTTTTCAATACCATTGATTGTTTTGGATATGATATCCACAATACTTTGCTAGTAAATCAAAGTGGACAGGCTTATGATGACTTAAATGGAGACATCATCTTTGATAGTAAATCTACCCTAATGCCTGAAGATATAAGAAGGTAAAAGTTTTCACAGACATCATACTCACTCACTCACTCACTCACATCCATTCTTAGTTCCATTAAAAATCAATGTTTAGGATTTATATGAAAATCGGCATATTGATCTACGCTACGTTTATAAATCCACTAAAGCGCTTGAAGCCTGACACTTTTGAAAGGTCTTATTTGATTTCTCAAGTCATGTGGTCTAACCTAGGTTTTTTTTAAAACTGTCTTATTGAAAGACCAATTCTTTCAGGTATCAAAGACATTGCAAATGAAACGCGTCTGAAAATCGAGAAAGTCAAAGATCGGCTGGCAGAGGAACTCTGGCAGTACTACAATTCGATGGGACTCCAAAACATTGTCCATCGGGTGTACAGGATGCATAACATTCTATTAGCACTCGAAGTAAGTTTTTATATTTAATTTTTAAAAAATTTTTTAAAGAGAATCATCGAACAACGGAAAGAGGATCGGTCTATGCTTAAGGTTTTTAAAATGTTGGAAGTTGACTACTTTGATTGGGAGAAAAAGAATTTCCCTCCCAAAGATGCCTGAGTCATGAATTATTTGTTTTGGAATTGTTGTGTTTGTTTACATGTTTCATCGTCGGCTGAACTTCATGATTATCTATGTTTGTTAATCATCTTAACGTCCCACCAAAACTTATTTACACGTTTAGCTTACTTTGACTAGTTCTTTTTTTCAATAAATTGTGAAATTTGGTACTTTCAACTATTTTTCTTTTCTTGTCTGAGAATTTGAAATGGGATGCGGAAACTTTTTAATGTGTTGTTACCGTTTTTATAGAATTGTTTTTAACAAAGAATGATTTTATCCACATTTACAAATACATACCTAATTTTATTGTTAGTTTTCACACGAATGAAATAAATCCTTTTATCTATCGCAAGTAGATACGATAAGATATTCGGGCGGGCGGTCATGAGGATCCAAATTGTAGGAGGTCACGTAATTGTCCTCCTCAGAGCACCCTTCTTTTTGCATTTGTATGCTTCTTACACTCCGCAAACATTTTTAGAATTATTTTCACGAGACTTACAATTCACTAAATCTGAAGAAATCCGAAATTGTATTGTTCATTGAATGCTGAAACATCAAATACCAATAACTACAAATTTTAAACATTGAACTTTCTCTGTCAAACATTTCTTTCTTCAAAAAGTTAGAAAACCAGCAACCATGAAATCGAAACAACTTCAAATTTTCCTTTGCTTGAAGCACATTTTCGAATATTCTTTTAAGATTTCCAGTTTTAAAAGTAGAACATTTTCTTTTTTTAGTTTTTAGTTTGTAGTAGTGTTCTTTGATGTCACTTTATTGTAGTGAAGTTTGCAAAACCGAATATCCTTTTCTGTCAGTTGTTATATGAAACAATTTCAAACGATTGCAAATCATAATTTTTGTTTGTTTAAAAATTTCGTTTTATTTCCTATCTTGTTTCAGCGCGTTTATGAAGCCCCACAGTATTGTTGATTAGTTTTTTATCCAATCTTTTGATCCAGTAATTGAATAATTTATCCAACTATTCAAAATCAAATTATATAGACTTTAGCGCATAGCATCCTTCCAAGCAAATGGTCATTTTCTGGAGAAATTATTCAAATGAGGCGTCCTTACTTCTACGTCCTTACTTCTCTTGCAACAATTTTAAAAGCACCCATGAACAATTGTTTCAACCTATTGCACCTAAAATCCACAAAAAAAGCCTAGCGCTGTTTAAGCTCATATTTCCATTTTCACCATTTCACTCAGTAAAAGTCCTAAACTCAAACCGGTATTTTTAGCTGCTAGAAATTTATCATTCATACAATCATTTTTATTAAACTTTGCGGTCTTTATGTGGTCTTTTCATCCAAAGTATTCAAACAATGTTGATTTGCTAACATGTTCTATCACAAACTGCTAAACCCTTTCTTCAACACGAAAAATTGTAGCAACTTTTCATTCTGACCTTTAGAAGTGCTTAAAATTTTTTTTCTTTTTCTTTTTTCTTAACTTCTAATTTGATTTTATTGTTTTGCAACATTTTTTGCGTGTCTCCTCAGCCTTTTCGTTGATTTCCAAAGTTTTATGCCTCTTTTTCAGCTAATAACAAAACAGCCACCTATGGTTCAAATTCCGGCTGCCATGCAATGCTGAGTTGCTCAAATCGCCAGATAATTCCGTCGACAAATGCCAGAAATGAATTGTCTTGTTTGTCGTGGTCCCACAAAAAGTCTTCATTATGAAGTCCGGGCCTGTCGCGCCTGCGCGGCCTTTTTCAAGCGAGCGATTGAATTTGTAGAAAGGATCACTTGTAGAAAGGTGAAGAATTGTGATGTGACCGGCGGTAAGAATTTTTCAAAATCAGAACAAATCATTCAGTAAACGTAGCTTCCTGTCGTTCCTGTCGTCTGAAACGATGCCTCGTCATTGGAATGAGAATTGGCGGGAAGTCACATTTTTCGGAAGTAAGTAAAAAAGCCCTTTTTAAAATCTTTAACTTTCAGTTATCTTATCTTGAAATCGACAAACTGACACTAACTGAACCAGGCTCATTTTTCTCAGCGGAGAATGTTTTAGAAAACGAAAATTTTAAAGAAGAATTTTTTAAACGGATTGATTGTGTTCTGGGAACGGTTTGTTTCTACTGTGAAAGTTTTTCTTTTTGAAATAGGTTTTAAGAATACATTCAATTTAGCGAGATAAAACTTGGAATCCCAAGAAGAAAACAGGAATTTGCTTCGATATTTCAACATACTATGAAATGCTTCTGGAAAAATGGCCAAACTGCAGGAAAGAAAAAGTGGGTTTAGCGTCCACACACCCACGCACACACACACACACGCACACGCACACACACTTTCTTTCTCTCTATCTCTCTCTCTCTATCTCTATCTCTCTCTCTCTCTCTCTCTATCTCTCTCTCTCTTGAATCCATTTTATAATTTCTTTCTAGATCAATTTTGATAAAAAACCAAGCCTCAGCCTAATTTTCTGTGAATATTATAAAATCGTGGAACAGACAGCTGAACTCTGCATGAAATGCAAAATCATTGCTGATCTTCCTTTTGACCAGCGGGTGGGGGCTTTTTGTATTTGCATAAAATCTCTTTAAGAAGAACATCGTCCGGAAATTTCTCTTGTACTTTCCACAAATATTTCGTATTTTTAACACTATTGATTGCCTTGGATATGATACCAAAGATACACGTTTGGTGACTCAAAGCGGATTGGTTTACGATGACAGGAAAGGTGACATTACCTGTGATTCCAGTTCTACAGTGCCTGGAAAAGAAAATCACATACAAAGGTTATTGAAATTCATTCACTTATTGTTTTTGTTAAAATGCATTTTCAGACAAATAACTGAAGTAGCCAAACTAGTCCATCCCACTTTTTTGAACCCATTGAGGCTTATTAAACTCGATAACTTCGAAAGATCGTTTCTGGTCGCTCTGACGTTCTGGTCCGTCGAAGGTTAGTATTTTTTTAAATTTTCCAAATAGTTTCGTTTTAGGAATCAAATGTTTAACACCTTCTACACTTGAAAAAGTGGCTTCTGTAAAGAAGGAGCTATCAGAAGAAATACACCACTACTACGCTTCAATGAGTATCGACAGTTATGCAAGCCGTTTGTCTAAGATACACCTTCTGGTATCAGCGCTCGATGTAGGGTTTAAAATAAGATAGAACTTATCCTTTTTTCAGAAAATCGTTGTGAAACGGGCAGTCATAAGGCAGGAAATCAATATTTTCGACATAATGAAGATCGATTACATTGCTTTGGTCGAAATGTTATGTCGAATTCTTTGAAAGGAGTTCTTTTTGATAATTATTGATGATTGTTTCAAGTTGAATTTTTTTCAGTTTTTACTATAAATGCGCTTATGTAAGATTTTCGTTAAATGTTTCTTCTAATAATCTAAGGTTTCCTGGTTTGCCTACCACTGCAATTACCATGCTTCACAATTCTCAACTGAGACGATAAAATGAATTGCCAAATCCAAATCCTTGAAGATAAATCAATCTATTGATTGTTGGCTAATTTGTATGTTTGTGTTTATTAAATGTTTGGTTTGAAAGTTATTTTACAGTACATTCTGCTTTTAAAATATTTCGGTAATTAGGTTTTATGAAAAATATGATAATTTTTCATCTATTCATTAAGTCGATGCACTGTTATAACAAAACTAATCTGTGAGGAAGTTAAACTGATTAAAAATCCTTGCCGTTTTAACTTTTTCAAAGATTAATAAAAACTTTACTTTAATTTGTTATTCTCCAATTATTGTCGAGGATACATGTTTTCAATTTTTCTTTTGAAACAAATTTTTTCTTTCATTATATTGATGTTTCATAATTTTATGATATTTGCAGATTTTGAGCACCAATATTAAAAGGTTTCGCCTTCAAAACTAAATTGCTTAAACTGATGATTCTTATAATTTCATGTTTTATACCTGCAATAATGACAATTTACAGTTTTCGAAACAATTCATTTCATAACCCGTTTTCCCAAATTTTAATCTGGATTTTGAAAAACTGGAATGTGTTGAATAATTGGCGGTCGAGTAGCCTGAGTTCGGCGATTCTCTGAAAATTGAATTTTAATGCTAAATTCTTGAAAAACTCACATCCAGGGCGCTGATAAGATTATGAATTCTGTAGATCCTTTTCGCGTGATTGTCATTTCCGTACTTTTTATTGTAATATTCCTGCAGTTCAGAAGCCAGCGTTTCCCGGACAAATCTACCCTTTTCAATAGTTTCGGGAGCGATTCCTTCCACATCTGAAATTTTTAAATTCAAATCTCAGTTTTCGAAAAATAACTAATGTTTCATTAAAATTAATTTTAAAAAAATCTATTACCTTCGATTGACCACATTGTGGAAGCAATAATATAAGCATTTTCGAATTCATCGGCTTGAAGTCTTTTGAAAGGCTTGATAAAATGTGAGGAAACTTTTACAGAAGTTCGCAGAAGGGCTCTGAAATATGAAGTGAATATCTGACAAACACGAGGATTTCAGTGACAGGGTTAATACGTGAGTGAGCAAGTGAGTGAGTGAGTGAGTGAGTGAGTGAGACAGTGAGTGCGTGTGCGCAAATGATACCCACGATCTGAATTCTTGTGCATCCATTTTTCTACCGTACCCTAATACTTTCTCCGGCTGTTGTTCCGTGCTATCCGCCATTATGATATCTTTGCTCCAAAAATCAATAGGCTCTCCTCTTTGAGTAACAATTCTCCTATCATTTATGTCATGTCCAAGACAATCCACAGTCGTAAAAGTTCGAAAGATTTGAGGAAACCTCTTCAGAAAATGAGATAAGACCAAAGACTGAAACATTAAATCAAAATTTTTAATTAAAATTTTTTTAACCTTTTGATCAACTGGTAATTTTTGAAATGGGCCAATGTTCATACAAAATTCCGCCATTTGCTCCATTGTTTTAAAAAAGTCGCATAACATCAAATCAAATTTAACAGATCGGCTTAAAGTCAACTGAAATTTTTTATAACTTAAAAAAGTTTAAAAAAAACAATTACCGAAGTTTTTCGGCATTTCGGCCACTTTTCCCGTAAAACAAGATATTGCTCCATAGTTTGACCACAGATTGATTGTTCTGACGGAGTATTATAATTATCCTAAAATTTCAATAAGATTAGTATGTTTGGAAAAGCTTACCGCGTTTAAAACTATTCTAATTCTGTCTTTAAATTCGACAAGGAACTTCTGATTGTCCCCAAAAACGTGTTCTATGGTATAAAATTCCTTCTCCAAGGATTCCTCTATTTCCAACTCGGAACCCTGAATAATTCTGTAAAAAATTTATGTTTTCTCACTTCACTCGGCGATTTTCTGTTCAGTTCTTCTGGGTCGTAAGAAGTTGAAGGACTGTCTGAAAAAAAATTCTTGCCCTTTTGCGATGAAATTGAATAAATTTAAAAGTACAAAATTTAAAGTATAAAAAATCCAAATGCATGCTTGAACAGTGGAATGATGCGGGAACATCGTGTGATGTAAAATTAGAAGAAACCATGTAATAACTTTCTATTATCGTTATTCTATGGTAATATTTATGAACTATTTCTGAAATATGAAACTTTTGTTTGTCCATTTGGACCAAATGACCATTTTGTTTTGCCAAAAAATGAATTTAGTTGCATCTAAAATTTGAAAAAAATGGTCAACTATGATTTGTAGTTTTATCCGATTTTAACTAATTAGTTATTTGCACTTAAACGTTTTAAATTTGGGAATAATATCTTATAACGTACCGTCTAGGTCCATAACCATTCCAACAGCCACGCATTTCATAATTCTACAGTAACGGCAAGTGTACCTGTTTTCTAAAAAAACTATAATGTATGTAAAACTTGCCAATTCTTACTTTTAGTGACGTCACATTCTCCCTTCCTGGCACACTTATATTTCAAATTTCGTCTATTTGTCCGCCGAAAAAAGGCCGAGCAGGCCCGGCAAGTGAGAGCCTGATAGTGGTTGCATTTGGTGGGAGCGGTACAAACTCTACATTCCATTCTGAAAATTAAAATAAATAAATGAATATGGGAAATTAATTGAGAGTTGAGAAATGATCAATTGTGGGATGAAAAAAACGCAATGTTTCGTAAAACTGCAAAAGTTGCTAGACATTTTATGCTTGTACTGCAGCGTCGACAAATGGGGTATATAAATGATGTATGAATGGTGATCGTCAATCTCTAATCTGTACAACGTTTTTCGCAACATTTCAACAGTGGAATGGGCTGAAACCTCATCAAAACTTGAATGGCGGAGAAGGTTAGAAACGAATATGCTGAGAAAACAATTTCGATATAAAAAACATAAAACAGGCGAGATATGTTATTTAGTGAAGCAATCAACCTTACCATCTCCCAAGAATGACAAGAAATTCAAAATCAAAAATTTTCATGGAAAACGGAAAGTTGATGAGAGTGATTAAAGACAAAATATGCTTTTTAGTGAGAAAATGAAACAGCCAACAAATTTTAAGACAGAAAAAGCCATTCCGTTTCAATTTTGTTTATAGTTACGTAAACTTATGAAAAGTCAAACCAAAACACACCGGAGGTGAAAATGGATTTTTGTGGAGAAAAAAAGATAAACTTCTTCATATTATTGGTGAATATTGTTATTTTTTTTAGTTTATAAAAATTTTAATCACACCCAAAATTGAGGGATCAGAAAATAATATCGATAAGCATCACAAAAAAAATCAAAATCAACTTTTTTTCCTACAAAATTGGGAAGATATGGGAAGTAACTGAAAATGGGATATTCTTGTTATTGTGAAAACAAAACAGTCACAGAATTTTCAAGGCCAAAACATAAAACTCATTATGATAAAATAAGGAGCTTGATTTTGCAATAAAGAAAAGTTTCTTTAGTGCTTCGGATTTCAATTTTTTCAAATTTTCTTTCTAAGAGTTTGGTATCGTTGTTGTCATAAACAAAATTAACACCAACAATACAGTTAACGAGATAGGAGAAAAGCACTGTTTGACAAATTTGGTTCTTTTTACTGAGATGATAAACCAGTCAAATGAATTATCAAAAAATACGCAAAAAGTAACCCTAATAATTAACAATATTCGCCTTTAGTTTTTAAACAAGTTCATAAAATTTACTATTTTAATTTAAATTTCAATGAATAAACTGCATGTGCCATTTCCAAAGATGCGAAGAAAAGTGAAACTGTGCGTGTGAAACCTGAAATTTCCAGAATTGCCGTACATATGCCAAACAGGAAAAAAGGCAGCCCAAGTGCAAACAGTCTCGTTGAACGGCGAGACGAAACGCGGACGCCGCCGATGACGTTTTCAGATAAAATATGTGCAGATAGTTCGATGGTCGAATCGATTCAAGTGCAAAACAGCCGGTTTCCACGGTCGTCTGCCCGGCGAATTAATGCCCGATTCGAATACAGCGTCACGTTTGGTCACTCATAAAGTATGTAGTTTTAATAAAGGGTAGAAAAGTGCAAAAAAAAGGTTTTTTAAAATTAAAAACCAATTCGTTGTTTTTGCATTCGTTGTCAAAACTACTTAAAATAGTCCACAATTTGACGAAATTTTTTTTGTGCAATTCTGATCATAAAAAAGAAACTAATAAGCGTTAAAACAAAGAAAATGATGGAGACGCGAATATGATTTTACAGCAGCTTAACTTTAATTTTTTTATCCAAGTGCTAATAAAAACACTTTTAAGAAAAAAAACAATTATCAAACTGTCTTTACCTGTGACTTTATTTAAGTTACTGAAACACTACTTAAAACTTTGAAATTTTAAAAAAAATACAGATTAGCCTTTTTCGCATCTTCAGAAATGCCAAACTACAAAACACAAAATCCGTAACTGCACTTGCTGCGATCATTATCCTCGATCTAGCAAGATGACCCCAATGATAGATTTTTTTGACAATTGGAAAATTAAAGATCGCCATCGATTTGGGTAAAACCATCTATTATTTTTTAAATTTAATTCATTATTAAATGGCCTTTTTCAAGATTTCAATTTGTGGAATGGCTATTTTGAATACAATAAGTGAAAAGGAGCAAATGAGATGTTAAGGAGAAGAAATGGAAAAAAGGAGGGAATTGCTTTAGCACCCCGTTAATTGGAATGTCTTTGAAACATGTTTTGCTACGTGAAAATCACAGTAAGCCGACTAACGATAATTGTTGAAATAATATAAATTTTAATATTTAAACAAGTGAAATATAAAACAGGTGATGCCACAATTTTTAATTGAAAAATTGAATGGATATGAATGATAAATCGTCTTGCAATTATAAAAAAAGTAATAAAAAGTGCATGCCATACATCGCGAACGAATTTCGCTTGTTTGAACAATGAAGAGCCATCCGGTAAGGGTTGTTTGGCCTTTGCTGGGAGGCGAATTGCAAAGGCGCATCGATCATCGCCAATTGGATAGAGATTCAGGTTAATTAAGGATTATATGCCTCTGAGAAAGAGAAAGAGAGAGAGAGAGAGAGAGCGAGAGAGAGAGAGAGAGAGAGAGAGAGAGAGCGAGAGAGAGAGAGAGAGAGAGAGAGAAAGAGAGAGAGAGAGAGAGAGAGAGAGCGAGAGAGAGAGAGAGACAGAGAGAGCGAGAGAGCGAGAGAGAGAGAGAGAGAGACAGAGAGACAGAGAGAAACAAGTGAAAGAGAAATTGAGTTTTTAAGTATTGATTGCCCTACGTTCACGGTCTTTTAGAGCGTTACATTGACGTTTCATCTGCGATCCGAAGAGCAGCGGCTGAACATCTGCACCTTATGTACACATATGAATTGCTCATTAGTCACGTACGCGCGGAATGTCGTCATAAAAAACTTCCTTTGCTGCCTATATTCGAATTGTAATTTAATATAACAGTACAGTGGAATGATGCTGCAAAACTACCCTCTGTATATGTGGGTAGTTGTATTCAGGAGGGATTAGAAATGTCATCGCGGCGGCCGCTTTGGTCTCTATGGGGACAGGAGGTAAAGACGGGTTGGCAAAGGAAACGCACTGAAATGGCACTGGATAAAAATCGGATTAAAAGTGTAACAGTCCACTGAATTTCAATGAAAAAACCCAGAGTTCATACTAATTTGTTGTTTGGTAAGTTAAATAAATGTATATGCAACATTCACACATATGATCACACGCAAAAAAGACTTAAACGGTAATTTTAAAAAAAAAAATTCACGCGGTAAAGCAATTGAAACGAATGACCTAGCAAATTGTATTTTTATAAGTAAACTACATGTTACATTTGCAACATTCAAATTAATTTTGTTATTATAGTTATACTAAAAAATTATTTGAAATCACCGATGTCAGCAAATTAGCTTAGGCAAAGGTGTTTACTTATGACGTTTGCAATGATAGGGTTTACCAAAATTTAAAAAAAAAAACATAAAGTCCTTTTTTTGAAAAAATGATTTCTGCAAAAATGAAAATACAATGTGTGCAAAGTAAATTCAATAAATATTAGAAAAAGGCATTTATTTTTTGGTTTTTAATAAGATGGTAAAATTTAACCAGTTTTGACATGTTTAAAAAACTATGCATTGGAAAGGAAAACAGTTGGCAAAGTGAGAACGTCACCATTTGAGCGAAGTTCATTTATAATTTCGTAGAAACAGCAGAATAAGCTGATTGGATTCAAAGAGATCAAACAATCACGGAGAATCATCATTTTTAATTCCTGTGAAAGACAAATGTTCAAAGCCAGCCGGGTGTTTCAATGGTGGATGATTAGTTTTTCAATTTTGAAATTAGACGATAGACAGCAAAATTTGAAAGAGTTAACGATGATGTTTTCTGTAAAGATGACAACAAATACATGTTTATACATGTTTAAAGCGGTCTATGCTAATTTCCCATATCAACATTTTTTTTAAAATCATAAGTTGAATTGTAGGATGAAAAATGAGTTTAAAGCTACTTCGTTGATTTGCCTGTTAACTTTAAAAAAAACATAGGAATCCATTAATAAAAAATTACGGAAAAAAATCCAACAGAGAGGAATTTTGCTAGATGGGCGTAGTTCCTTTATCTTTACGTTTAAACTGCGAGATAAGCCAATTTGGTTCAACGAGATCAGACAATCACGGGAGAATTACATCAGCTTCAGTTCTTGTGAAATGGAATTGAAAAATCAAAGTGAGTCAGATGTTTTAATGGCGGATGAATACATTGAAGTATTTAACTGATGGTAAACAGGGACTGAAAAATAAAGTACATTAAAAGTCAGGAAAGACGCTTAATGAAATAGATAGACAGAAAAAAGAAGTTGTACTTTATTATAGTATTCTGTGGAACAGGTATATTAGTTGAATCATGCACAACCACATATGGTGCAGAATTGCATAAACTGTGAAGTCTTATCAAGGCTAAGCACAAAATCTGTCATTTTCACGTGGTGGTACTAACCCAAATGATTTCTTGCTCTTTGTGCGTTGTACGAATGCCAACAAATTACTGATAAGCGTTTCAGATCAAGGAGATCAGTTCATCGATGACAGCAGATTCTTAATGTAACTTGAGAGTTTCAAGAGAAACATTTCCAAGACTGCAGTAAAAATGCTCCGCTCTGGAATTACATAGGTTAATTAGATCACACGAGAAACGCAGATCAGACTAGGTAGTTCCACCTGGCGAATCTTGCTTATCAACTTTGTGATTCGTGAATTTGCCGAGAAAGCTTAAATGTAGGCACCAAATCAGACTCTTGTTTTAAAACAGTGGCACACAGCGGAATATAAAAATTGTGATTGTGAGCAAAATTTTAAAAACACTGTTTTTGTTGCTATGGATATTTAAATTTACTTTACCCATGTCTAAGCTACGCTAACTGTAAACGATATCATTTCATTTCTTCAAACCAAATTGAAACAGTCAAATGTAAGTGAAAAGTTGAAACTGTCAAATATGATTTTTTAAAGTTTTCAAACAAGTTTGGAAATAATTTTTGTAAATCACAAAAAACCAAAAAAAAAACATTAGTGAACACATATCTGCTATTAAAAACACATACAACATTGGGTGCAGAATCGCAACAGTTTTTGTCATACATTTCATGAAACTATCTAACTTTCAAAAAAATGAGCAAATCTAAATGTTTGGGAAAGGGTCTGTTTTGGAGTAAGTTCTCTGTTTCGGGTTCAAAAACACGCCAAAAATATCATCTTAGTAGAATGTGAGTGTCAAAATGTAAGAAGAAACCAAAGTATCAAATTCTACAAAGTGTCATTCAACCAAAACTCAGACGACAAGCCTATTTGGCTTTGCTGAGATTTGGTTTTCCATTGGCTTCGCAAGACTGAATGACGGATTTAGACGTTTGCACGTTTTTATATTAATCCACTTATATCTTTTCTAAAAAAAAACTTAAGTTTACGAATTTGGGTGAAAGTTTAGAAAATTCAGAAAGGGCATTCGGAACTAATATTAATACCATTTTGGGCAAAAAAATTTAATTTTTAAAAAATGAAAACAAATGCGTAATTAACGAGGTGTTTAACGAAGCTGCAGCACTGCAATTATCTCCTTTAAATTAATTTTTTTGAATAAAACAATTCGGTTGAATTTCTATTCTAAGTCGCACGGATTGACTAACTGTGGCGAATGAAAACAAATATATCCAAAGTAAAACAGTAAATGATTAAATTCATTTTTAATAAACTGTTTGCGTTACAAATTCAGGAAAATGTGAACTCTCCTGAATGTTACACATTCATGAGAGTTGAAATTAGGTACATGTATGCGATTCTGGAGATTTGGTTTTCATACCTTGGTCGGATCAACAGATAAGCTTATTCTGAATAAGCACTGATTGTGTGAAGGATTTACTTGAAATCGCAAGTACAACGATTGCTGGGCTCTTCATTAAAAATAAAACTTGTAGTTTAAATAAAACTTACCACTGATACAGACAGTCTGATTGGACTTTCAACTTGCACGTTTATTTTCTAAGCAACTGTAACACTAGAGTGAAAAAATTTTGAAATCTGGTTTTCATAAACTAAAAGAATGCATCAAAGCGGGAACAAGAGTTTGAAGTTGTTTTATAGTTGTTTTCATCGCTTGCGAAATTTATCATAAAAACAGACTAAACTTTAATTATAATTCGGGAAATAATTTTTGCTGTAAAGTGAAACATGAAACCAAAATAGTAACCAAACTTTGGATTTAGAATGTCTGGTTTATTGAAACCAACAAATCAAAAGATAAGCTCTTTCGGTCCACTGAGAGCAGTGATTGCTTGAAGGCTTCACTCGAATGCGCACGCAGTTGATGAGACTGCTTTTTCTTTGCAGACGACTGCAATTAAAAGTTCAAAAAGGCAAAATCATATAGCTTAAGGAATTAAAAATGCCGACTTTTCGTAACTGAAACGCACTTTCAGTAAAGAAACAGGATTTCAGGGATATTGGGAAACTTTGCTCACACTTGTTGATGTATATATAATTGACTAATAAAACCAAGTGTAGGAAATTTCAAAAGCAAATTTTAACTTTGCAGAAAACTTTTTATTGTCACAACAGAATTTCAAAAATACCTATTTATTTACTTTAAAAATATGAACCAATTAAAAAATTTAGCGGTTTTAGTGAAAAATGTTCCTCACAAACGGAACTTTAACAATGTTATGTGCATGATTCACGCAGTAGAACAATGTGGATAAAATTGGCGGTCATTCACATTTGATATTTGGAAAAAAAATAGTTGTATGTTTCCGTCCCGTAACAAGACAATTGCGGTTGTAACAAACTAATGTAGTGACTCCTTGTGCAGAATGGTTTCCATAAAATGGAATAACTGCAAACCAGAAAACGTACGAGAAAGGCACACAGACTCTACAAATTGAAGGCATGCTGGGCACAGCTGATGAGTTTGTCTGCGACTGATTACACCTCCGCCGCCTGAGATAATTTCCCAGTCCAGCGGAACATGTGCTCTCATTGATTATTCACAGCGCTCATGGGGAAATGATGAGAATTGCACTTCGAATGACGTCTGTGTTTCAACGAATGCGAGGCTTTAGAAAAACGTACAATTTGAGAAAAGTACATGTTTCTATGTTTCTACGATTCTACTTGTTTTTACAGAAGATTGACTTGATTAAGAGCCAATTTTTTAAAAGTAATTTTGATAAGATATCACTCGCACGAGGCCATTGTGCGGAATAAATGGTTTAAAAAATGGTGTTAATTTGCATTTTGCACTGATTTAATTTTATGTAAAACATTTATTTAAAGGTCAAAAACGCTTAAAAAAGAAGTTTAAATTAATCTAATTAATTAGGCCGACAGTCTTGTTTTCAAAGTAGTCAAAATAAATAAATATACAATATGCTGTTTTAAAACTCAGAAACGGATAAAAAAAATCGAAAATCGTTATTCAAGTGAAATTGCTACAGTTTTTCTTAGCAAAAATAGCTAACATTTGGATTTTGCGGCGTTTTCCTAAATTTTTTCTTATGAAGTCCATAATATAAAAATGTGTTGTTTTAGATTTTCCAACATCTACTGTAGTTTGATGAATTTTAAAAGCATTACTAAAAAAAAGTTACCACAACACTTAGGCCAATAGTGAAACACTCACCTGGTATTAAAAACTACTTTCAAAACTTTTTTACCTCTAAATAATTGATGGATTTGGTACGTATGTATGATCATTAAACATTTACAGTAGTGTTCTAACCGCACAAGTGTATAAACAAGGCTTGTGGATAGGCAAAAGGTTAAATAGTCATAGTTTTTCATCGAAACGGAACACCTGTGTTGAGAAAAAATTTACTAATTACAATCTGAATAAATTCACAAGGAAACATTAAACGAAAGAAAATTAAATATTTTTTTTTCAATCTTGAATAAAGTTTTTTGTTCTTGAAACATTTAGACTATTAAAGTGGCATTTGAAGTAGTCAAAAATTATTTACATTCCAGTATCTAGAAATAGGACTTCCACAGAAGGACTTTAATGTTAAAATGAATAACTTAACACTTTGCAAAAAATATATAAAAAATATAATTGACATTTTTTGTTTTCGCAGAAGAATGTTGTTCACCGCATTGTAAGGTGTCGGCCAAACGTTAATTTTCCACGAGGAGCATTACGATTTTTATTCATACTTGCTTCGATTGATTTCCCATTGCTGATTGAATTTTCTATTTTTAAAAGGTTATGGAAACTTTTTAAACCTTTCAAACGAATAAAAATATTTGAGAAAAAGAATGTTTGAGAGAAAAGGGAGAAAGTCCAGCTGACCAGACACGTGTCGCTAGGAAAAGTCTATTTGCTTTGCACAAAGCACAGCCGTCGCGGCTGAATCCACGTAGGCTAGTCTGGCATTCACATTTAGCGGAGGTATTCTGCAGTTAATTGAAAACGTGGCTTACAGGTTGTTGCAAATGATGATAAAAAGAATGGAAGAAAACTTCCAACCTGAATTGGCTTAAAAGAATTCATGAAATGTAGCATGTTTCCTACAAGAATTAGTTGGATCTTCAGACTTAGAGAGATTTAATGTCAAATGAAATGACTAATAAAAGATTTGCGAAATTTAAAAAAAATTAAATTTTTCGCTTACGATGAATATTTTTTGTATATTATTTTTGTTACTATTATTGTTTTAAAACAAGTGAATGCCAATAAAAATAAAATTTCCTTGCTTTCTCGTTGAAAATGAAAAGAGTGATGTTAAACATTAACTTAAAAGGTTTTTGAAAGAACGCGGAAGACTAAATTTTCATCAACAAATTTTACGAAAATTTTCGAACTAAAAACTTACTTTGAAACATCTGCTTTCCTTTGATCTGCATCAGGTTTTTCATACATTTTCGGCTGCTGCCTTACTGTTTCTCTGAAACACATCACTGAGAAGCTTTTTAAAGATCTAACGTTTCCATTGTAGATGCAATCATTTCCTTTTCAGTGTTTTTTTCAATGTTCTCTGATTTTGGGTCACTGAATTTGCCAATACAGTAATTTCATAATAAAAAATTACCACGATGGTCTTGCTTTTATCGTCTCCCTCGATTTCAACTGACCATGTTTCATTTTCTCTCCATTTACTTGTTTTTTGAATTTCCCGCCAGATAGCATTTGTTGCCTCGAAAAATCACCATTTCTGAAATTATTTTAATTTTAAGTTTCAACTTAAAGATTTTTGAACTCAAGTCAAATTAGTGTTTTTGAAGAACTGTATCTCTACTACATTTTGTTTCTTTCAAAAGAAATATGTTTGCAATGAAACATTAAAACAATTTCAATTTTAATTTAAAAGTCAATATCAAAAATGTCACGAAAATAAAGTTAAAAACTTTAAAAAAAGTTGAACTTCCTGTTTCTCGATATTTTTTCCACAGCAATAAGTTGCACAACAAACACAGAAAACTGTGTAAAGTTTTTAAATTTTATACTGCTGTAGAAACATTAATTTGAATATTAAAATTGACTTCCTTTTGGACTCTTTCGACTTTCACATTTAAAATTATACACATCAAAACTACATATTTTAATGTTTACAGTTAGTAATTTTTTAAAATAGAAAAAAAAACAAAAATAAAAAAGAACTAATTTTTTTAAAATTATTGCATCAAAGTTTAAAAAAACATTTTTTTCGTGAATTCACTGTTTACCTTGTTTGTTTTTGCAGTGGAGTTTCTTGAATTTTAGAAAATGCATTTGTTCCTTGCACTTCGCCAGATTCCCAATTACGAAATTTATAAATCTTAACGTAGTATTCTTGGAATTGTTGAACTATGCCAGTATATTGATTGATTGAAGTTGAATTTGGTCTTTGGATATTTAAAGGTTGAACAGAAGAATCAGAACTACTAAAAAAAGGTAAATGTAAGTTTAAAAAACATACTTTAAATTAATAGAAGGAAATACAGGATGAAAAGCGGATCCTGGAACTTTGCCACTTTCAGAAGTCAAATTCCGAAACATTCTCCAGAAGACTAAATTGGCTTTACTCTGCGGGCACAAAGCAGGCACACTCCTCGTTCACGTAAAGCGTTCCCAGGACTACGCGTTTACGACGCTTTTTTCGCTGAATCTCCCTGGCAGGCTGTTTTCAGTTTGGTCAGGGTGTCGGGTCTTTTGAGCTTAAAACTATTTTTAATAATTTGTATTATAAATTACTTACTGCTAAAAATAGAAATTCAGGTGAAACATGAAACGCCACAAGTTTTGAAATTTGGCGGACACATTCCCAGACATAAGACAAATGGCGTTTTTTTATGAAGGCGGAGTTTTGGGACGGAATTGTGGTTTGTGACAGAATCACATTTTTTAACTGTTATGTATACCGTTGTAAAAAAAACTTTTTGTTATTCCGGCTTTTTAAGGGGGTTCAGTTTCGTGTTCATATTGGTATGCTGTGAAACCGTTAACTTAAACCTTGAAATAGTGGCATAACGTGCCAAAGCGCACAAAATATGGAATTGTATCTGCATGTAATTTTTCACTCGGAATATTATCGGAATTTTGAGAATAACACAAATCGATTGCACATGATCCGACGACCGTTCCATTGAAAAACCTGGAAATACACAACCTTAACCACCCATGTGAAAAATTGAATTTCTTTAGTTGTAAATTTTCAACCGGAAATGAAAAATCGCTTTCCCTCACATTTAAAAAAAATTTTGTCCATGATTTTATGATTTGCAACGTTCATGAAGAATTTTCCCACACCCAGTTCCAACAATAACCAATAAAATCCGTTTTATTACATCGGTCGGATCGATCGCTGTTATGCTTTGTGATCACAATATAACTTCCGTGACGAAGGTACGGTCAGTCTGAAAAATGCTAAAATTCTGCTAAATTAGTTAGCATCGAGCGATCTTTAGTGAAAATAAATAATTTGATCTTGCCTGCATAATTCAATTTGCATCACTCAGATGAAAGTAAATAAAATCCATATTTTCATTGATTTACCGAAACTCTATTATTTTACATCATCTTGTTGCCATATTCGAAGAGGAATCTTGAACAACTTGAATGTGTTGAACATGTGACGATCACGTGCTCTCAATTCCGCTATCCTCTGAAATTCAAATCGTTTATCTTCCCGCCAAGAGTTCTAACGTCTAGTGACGTCACTAAATTGTGCAGTTTGTAGATCCTCGAAGCAAAGTTTATAAGTTTACTTTTAGTTTTGTAATAAATGTAAAGCTCTTCTGATATTTTAGACCTCATCTGTCTAGAAAGCTTCAATGTTTCAGGAGACAAGCCTTCAACTCCTGAAATGATTTTAAAATTGTTTAAGTTTCAGTAAAACGACCTTCTAGAAACCACATTGAGCAGGCAATTAGGTAGGACCGTTCGAATTCGTCGGCACGAAGACGTTTCAAAGGATGGAGGAAAATTCTGTGAACAATTGAAGTTGTTGAAAGAATTACCCTAGAAAAAGAAAATTACCGAACAAAAATACAAATCTTTTTGAATAAAAATCAGCTCATAAACAATATTTGTTCGAGAAATTTCAAGGCCCGAATGTTTTTTTCACATCTGTTTTTATTCCGAGATCTGCACAATTGACGTGGTCTGAAAACTATACCACGTACTTAAAACTACCAAAAGAACTTGAAAGTGAATAATTCGGTAGCTTTTAAAATTTTGAAACCTGCTTCATTTAGCATTTATAAACTGAATTTTTCGATTAGGTTTTAGTAATTCTTACACATTCCCTATTCAAGACTGCAATATTACTCATTGTTTTGAATTTAAACAAATTTAGAAACTTTGCATTAGTTAAAAAGTGAAATGGCAAACAAGTAATTTGAGAATTTATCGTGCTTTTTAAGTAAATTTTGCATAAATTCATTGAAATTTAATTTGTTTTTTCACAAACAGGAGCGATACTTAAATTTTAAATGTTCTACCGTGTACTCATTATTGAAAGCCAGGTAGAGAACCTTGCTTTCTTATTTGACACAATCATCCGAGTATTTAATACAACTTTAATTTTAAATACACAGCGGTTAATCATATTTTAAAACATTATTTTCGCACAACAAGGTCAATTTTTTTGAATCGAAAAAAGCCCTTTGTACTGTTTTTAAACCTAGTTTTTCCCTTTTCTGATGCACCAGAAATCTTTATGAAATTGCCATGAAGCTGTATTACAAAATTCGGATAACCACATCACAACAATGTCCCCCATTTTTGAAAGATGTTAAAACAAGGATCGACAAGAAGTGTAGGTGGCAGAGCTAAAATACACGAACCCATCAAACTGTTTATAAATTCAAAAAACATATGTTACTATGTTATTGGCACAGACAGCATCATTTAGAGAAATTACAAAATAAAATAACAAAAATAGATAAAATAACAATCTTAAAAACTTATTACCAACAGTTACTCATTAAGTTTATGTAACTTAAAAAACAATTATTGAAATCGGAACTATTTGTTTCTTTCACATAAATTTTGCAAATGTTCAGTTCATACAAAATGTGATTTTGTTTAGTTGAATCGGAAAAAAAATTGAAAAAGCCAAATCAAATTCCAGTTTTCCACAAAATTGCTATTTAATTTTAAAAACATTGGGGCAGTTTCGCTTTTTTACGCAAAGAAGATTTGCATCTTACCGTCTAATCTCCTCGGCCGGAAAATCCGAAATTTCATTAAGGTGTAGTTCACTTTTCCAAGGATCCATTGGCACCCCACGTGCATTCACAATTCTAGGATCAGTGACGTCATGTCCCAAACAGTCAACGGTAGAAAACATGCGGAACATTTGAGGAAATCTCATAATAAAGTTTGTAAATACAATGCTCTGAAAAACAATTTAATCAATAAACATATTTCAAAAACTACCTTCTGGTCAAATGGTAGTTCAGAAAATGGGTCAAATGACATGCAAAATTCTGCAGTTTGCTTCACTCCTTTAAAATAATCACAAACAAATTGATTGAACTTTGGAATGCCACTAAAATTTAACTGAAAATTAAAACAATCGGTAAATTAAATTTTTTTTCAAATTACCTTCTCTTTTCGACAATCAGGCCAGTGTTTTAGAAAATTAGAATAGGCACAAGCAATTTGATTACAGTTACTAAGTCCAGACCAGTGAGCAACGTGCTTTTGATTGCGCTGAAATTCAATTTATTAAATTCTGTGATAAAGTTTTACCGTTTTCAATATGTTCCCGATTCGATTGCTGAATTCATTGAAGAAATTTTCATTATCACCGAAAACAATTGAAATTGAGTAGAAATCGTCTTTTGGACTTCCATTCGTTTCCAATTCGGATTTCGGAAAGTAAGCAAATTTCAAATTTGTAATGAAAATTAACCAACCTCTTCAACTGAATCGAAATGGAAGTCGATTGACGTCGATGGAACTGAAACACAAAATATTTTTAATTTTTCAATAAAATCAGATCCGCTAGTTTAACTTTACGCATTACGATGGATACGTTAAAAAGTTGTGTTTCTGGAAAGCAAGGGCAAATTAAACTTCAGCAAATCAAAATAACTGAAATATTCGTTATGATTAGTAAAATAATCAGAAGAATTCCAAGTTTTCCAAAAAGAAGAATTCCAAAAAAACATGTAAATGATGTTGTATCTAAAATTTAAGCAAACTACTGTTTAACTACTGCTTAATAAAACACAACACCTTCTATTCTACATTTCACAAGAGTGAAATGCCACTGTGGCAAAAACCCACCATTCGCAATCATTCCAACAGCTACACATTTCTTCAGTCGACAATAACGACAACAAAATCTAGATTCTTTACCCTTTTGTAAAGTTTGTACCATTAAAACTTACTTTGTGTAATGTCACACTTGGCTCCTTTTTCGCATCTATAGCGTAATCCTTTTAAAATCGTTCTTCTGAAGAAAGAGGCACACGCGCGGCAGCTGAAAACTTGGTAGTGACTTCCTTCAGAAGGCATTTGACAGACGGGGCACTGCATTCTGAAATTGTCTCTTTGAAACAACCAATTCGTTCTGAAATTACAAAAAGAGCCAAAACAAAGATGTCGCTGCTGGGAATTCTAAATTGATACCAACTTGGTACCCTTTGGTTTTTTTCAGGAATTTTTCAGGAATTGTTTTGTTTTGTTTTTCAGGAATGGGATTTGTTTTGTTTTGTTTTTCAGGAATGGGATTGATTTGTTTCAACATCATGAAAATTTAATGTGTGTGATGAAGCAGTAACGTGAGCTTTTTAAAACAATCGCTAATAGTTTTTTTTTTGAAAAACTAAATTTAGAACTCCAAATTAGAACTGGAAATGCTTCAGTTCACATAAGCAACATTTAAAGAAATTTAACATGAGTACCCTGAAAAAATTTGTACTTTCCTTGCAGTAACTAAACGAGAATGTTGCTACTATGAATGATCATTGTGAACACACATCACTCGGAACATTTGCAATTCGGTTCCACGTGTAATGCGCCTACAGCGGAAGCACAGAACGAATAAATCGAGAGGTGAACTGATCGATGCTGAATGATCAATCAATTCTGTAAAAACTCAAAGGGACGGTAAGCAAAAACAATAATAGTGTAAGTAGTTAAATTTTGAGCAATTTTTAAAAATAGTAAAATATATTTTCTTTTGTAAAACAACGAAAAATAGAAATTCAAATGTTTATGGCTGCAATCTTTGAGATCATTTCGTTGAGTTCCACATTAACCTTGAACAACTTGAATGTATTGTACAATTGCATGTCATGTTCCCTCCATTCTTCGTTTCTCTGAAAATGTCATTTCAAAACATACGCAAAAATTACTCACATCCAGAGCCCTAACCAAATTCTGCATTTTATAGATCCGGCCGGCATAATTTGACACACTTTTAATATATTTGTAGTAATAATGCAATTCTTCTGCCAGCGTTTCCCTGACTTTTTCAGAAATTCGAATCGTCTCTTCGGTTAAACCTTGGACTCCTGAAAAAATTCACTATATTTTGAGGAATACAGTATTTGCCAATATATTTATGGTTTTGCCGGATTACTCCACCTTTTCAAAGTAAAACGTAATAAATCAACAGTTGATTAACTTTGCTCTCTTGTAGAAATTATTAAAATTTAAACAAAAATTACCTTCAAGGAACCATATTGCCATAGCCAATAAGTAGGATTTTTCGAATTCATCAGCTTCGAGGCGTTTAAAAGGTTGGAGGAAAATCCTGTTTGTTCTTCTGGTTGTGGACAGTATCATTTTAATCCTGAAACAAATACTTTCCGAAATTCGTAGAGGGAGGCCCAACATATTTAAAACATGGCAAAACTTTTATCTAAATCATGAATTTTAATGAAATTGATGGGCTTGGTCAATTTAAGTAAAAAAATAAATTTATTGTATTCGCAAATGTGAGAGTGTGCCACGTTTAATTTTTTTTAAACAGGTTCAACGCAAACTAAGTAAATTTAAAAAGTATAGCCTCTTCCTTGTAATGAACTATTCTCATGTTTCAGAATCCCCTCAAATATTTTGACTCTGAAAAAAACTTAATCCTGACCCGTCGCTAACTTCTAGCTTCGATTAAATTAAGATCTTTCAAAGATTGTCAATTATCAACTTAAAAAGGATTGTCTTCTGAAACTTATTCATTTTGTGGCCGCCTTTACTAATGACAAAATAGCCTAGATGTTTACCTAAAGTGATTGGTTTGATTACATATGATAATATCACAAACTAATTAAAAACATACAAAATAATATTCTTTCATGGCAAGTTTGTCCAATTTGAATTTTTTGTGGAAAAAATCAGCCATTTTGGGGGAAAATGTAATTTCTTAGTGAACCACCTCCAAGTTTCAAATTTCCCTTAATGGAAACGAATTTGAATAAAAATAATTTCATATCCACAGGTTCGTTGAAGTTTCAATCTTTGAAGTTATTCTTTTGGGAGATTTTTTCGAGGTTGAAAAATTTGAACTGTTTTGCAAGAAATCACAAAATAGTTTTTTTTAAATACAAATCAAAAAGAGTATTAGGTTCTTTTTTATTAAAAAAAACTCGCAAACGAAATTGTAGTAAAAGTATATAATTATGATTAGGTTATGGAAAAAAACCTAAGTGGGTTTTAGATTTTTTAAAATACATTTTTTTAAGTGAACAACAAAGCAAAAAAATTTAAACCGTTTTTTACTCACCCCCTCAATTCTTCAGGTTGAAGAGTAGCTATTGTCTTCTCGTTGTTGTCCATCACATTGTAGTCGTAGATCTTTCCAGTGACAGAGATTAGTCTCGTGTCATTTATGTCGTTTCCCAAAATTTTGACACTTGAGAAAACTACGAACATGTATTGAAACCTAGCCGCGAAGTGTTTGAAAACTATTGCCTTAATTGAAGTTTTTTTAAAACAAAATTTTAAACTCACTTTTTGGTCCATTGGAAGTCCAGCAAAGGGTTTCATTTTCATACAGAGTTCAGCTCCATCGTCCGCAACATTAAAAATTTTACAAATTAGTTTATTTACATTTGCACAATTGTTGTGATCCAGCTGAAATCAGAATCTCTCTCTCTCTCTTTCTCTCTTTCTCTCTCTCTCTCTCTCTCTCCCTCTCTGTTTTCTTCTCACACTTACCGTTTCCTTCCTACAGTTCGGCCATTTCTTTTCAAATTGTTTGAAGAAAACACAAATCTGTTGACACATTGTCAAATAGTGAGGCACTTCTTTCACAGCCACATCCTGAAAAGTAAAAAAGTAAATGTAAACAAAAATTTATTTACCTTTTTAAAAGAATTTGAAATTCTTTCCCTGAACGCTTCCAGAAAATTCTCGTAGTCTTCGAATACATTATCTATGGAATAAAACTCTTGAGAAGAGGCTTTTTCATTGTCAAGTTGAAGTTCCAACACCTGAATGTTACACAATTGTGATAAACACGGAGATATAATTCATTAGAAACAGGCTGGATAGAAATATTCAAATAAAATTAATAAAAATTTAAGCGCTGCATAAATGTTTCAGTAGTTTCAGAAAGCAAAAAGTAATCCCTGCTTGCATTAAAGATGCCGTTGTAGTAGTATTTATTTAATTAATGAAATAATATCAAAATAAGAAAAGTGACGTTGTCGCACAGATTTTAGTTGCTCAGTCATAAATGCCACCCAACTGTTGCCGCAAAAAAAAATTCAAGAAAATTTACAATTACAATTTTCAGTTTTTCTGAATATTTGACTTTTCGACATTCGTAAATTTAGACATACATCATTCGAAGTTTCTCCACCGTCCGATGAAGTAGAAGGATCTCCTGAAACTGAAAATTGAAATTGAAAAATGTAAATATAGTTACATTCCAACATCAACTGTAATTGAAACTTTGATACTTTCCATAATTTTGCCCAAAATTTAAATGCTTGAAAAAAATTACGTTATTAGTAGAATAGTTTTCAAGTAAATATTAGAATTGTTTCATCAAAGCAAAATAACTTGTGTAGTTGCAATGTAGAAGGGGAAACTAATGATGCGGAGTATCAAACGTTTACGAAGTGGTGGTATTTATAAAACATTTGAACCTTCTAAATTAACGGCATTCAACTCTTTGGTGTTTGTTAAGGACGAAATGTTTTCTGTGATAATCATGTTCAATGAATGATTAAGGCAACATGCTCGATATTGCAATTTAAAATTTTTGCTTATAACCTGGTTAAGCATTTTCTTCAGATTTTTAAGCAATCGTCCCCACTATAAACCAATTTTTTGAATTAACTGATTATTTGAAAGGCTTTTCTTTCCTTCAAACATAAGATTTCATTCTAAATGTAAGATGAAGGCAGAATTCAAAGAATTTTAGAAGTTAGAATTACTTCACTAAAATCTTAGTTTCATATCATATTTTTTAAAATATTAACTCACCTAATTTCAGACTCATTCCAATCGATCTACATTTTTTCATCCTACAGAATCGACAGGAATATCGATTTGCTGAAAATCAATTTTTAATCAATTTGTTTTTTTAAAACTTACAATGAGTGACGTCACATGAATTGTCCTTGCTACAAATGTATCGTTTCTTGGTTTGAATAGTCCTTCTGAAGAAGGCTGCGCATGCCCGACAACAGACAGCATGGTAGTAGAGTTTAGCATCTGGGGAATTGCAAATGCGACATTTCATCTGAAAACATAGTTTTAATGAAAAAAAGCTAAATAAGAAATATAGAGAAAAAGGGATTGCAAATTATAAGGAAAGAAAAAACATTATTGTTTTAAGATTCCTTTAACTTTGAAAGAGAATTTTAAACATGAGACGAATTGCATGTTTCATATAAATTTAAAATAAAACTTTTAAAACCGAGAGATGCTGCCACGGAAAGGAAAAAAATTTAATGAACTGTTTTGAAATTACATTGTTATAACAAAAATCTAAGTGTAATGAAAATCCTATAAATTCTTTTTCTGATTGATAAAATTAGATTTATTGGGGGGAAAAGATAGTGTGTCATTACCGCATTAGTTAAAACTTTAAAAAAAGCACTGTTTAAGAACTTTCCTTTTCGATTAATGTTAGTTACATTTGCAATTAAAATATAGGTATTTGTTGAAAAAAAAATAATATTACGTATTTATTTCAACACAAGTATTCAAAAATTGTTTATTTCAGTATTGTTAAAATTTCAAACGGTTGTTTTCAATTTCATATTTTATAAAACAGAAACGCCATTGCTAAATGCAATTAAATCTATTTTTCCCAATTTGAACAAAAATTATTAATATTCTTTCACAGAAAAAAAACTTTCAAAAAGGAGTAATTTGTTTCTTACTACACTGCTCCACACATTTCTTTAAATAAAAATAGAAACACAGCATCCTGCTTGTCTTCATTTTTTTCTACAAAAAGGTTAGTTTTATTGCAAATGAATGTTGCATCCATTTCATTATTGTTGTACCTGGCCTTGTTCGATGTTTTATAACAGATATAAAATACCAACTGTCTCTAATGCTACATGTGTTGTGACAAACAAGTTAGTTTTATAATTTCAAACAAAAGTTAGTTTTTTTTGGTTTGGTGGCCATGTCGCGAAGTGGTTAAGAGCGAAATACGAAATAATGACGTGGGACTACACTTTTTGGTTTCATGGTCATCGGATAAACACTTAGGACACTTTATCGGCCTAGTCTATCGAACAAGCACTTTTCGCACTCGTCACCGTCCCAATTTCAGCCAATTCAGATCAACGTTCAAATTTTGTCGCAGGTAGCATTCATTCGAAAATGAGGATGACGAGATGATTTATTTTCTAGAGCTTTCCCAACAAAAATTGCAAACTAAATTTACAACAGCAGATATTAAAGTTCATGCATAGAGAAGATATTATATCAAATCAACGAAACTTTAAACTGTAGTTTGCTAAAAACATAATATTGTGTCACTTATTAGTAAGTTTATCGTTATTTTTTATTTTTGTTTAACTGAAAGGCTATTGCAGTATGATCACAGAAAATATTTTTTTAAATACATCCTAAAAAATCAAAATTTAATGGAGGTTGTATATTCCTTATTTTGTTTTGATCTGAAGAGCAACCATTTGAAAATAATTTAGAAATCTTTTTTTTAAGTGAAAACAAATTTTTAAACAATTTTAAAACAAAATTTGTACAAATGGAAACCCGAAAAGAGAAGATCGATGTGTCAACCGTTGTCATAAAGAGTCGTTCTGCTGTTTTTGCGGCATTGAGTATTTCGGCCGCCATTTCCCTAGTGACTGACATTCTAGTCTAGACTTTCGGGAGCGAAAAGGCTAAAAAGTCACGTCCGTTTGTTTTCATGCAGTTTTATCAAATAGAACCATCGAACGACCACTTTGCCCTTTGGGCGATTCGGGTCAGATTGTCTCTGTTTGGAATTGTGGCGACCATTGTTCAATTTTTGAGAATACAAGCAATTTGCCATTGCATTTTTATTTTTATTAAAAAGTCAAAGTTAAACTTTTTGGTGGTCGTTGTATTCCTGTAGGAGGATATCATAAGAATCTTTAGTGAAACTTTCAATTTGTCTTTGTAAAAAGAAATTTAATCATACAATGTTTCCCAACTTTCGTTTCTTTCTCTTTAAACGTTACATTGTAAAAAAAAGCACATTTTCTTAAAGGGACAGTCAGGCGCTTCTTACAGCTTAGTCTCATATGAAAGAGAAAATTCCTTGTACAAAATACTTTTTACACCCTATGTCGGAAATTCCTCGTTTCGAGATATTCAGCCTCAAGTGAACGGTCTGCGTGTCCGCTGTTTACCAAAATGGCGAAACAGTGTGTGAACCTGAGAGGCGCAGACTGAAACATTCGAGTGAAACAACCATCAAAATTACCGCCTGACTGTCCCTTTAAATTTGCATCAATTTTTATAACTTTAGAGTACTGCCAAAACATTAAAGCGACTTGAAGTTAGCGGAAGAGAACTTCAGAACTTCTGAATGTGAGAAGATTAGAATTGCTCATATTCAAAGAAATGAGAATAAAGTTTTTCCTTGTAAATCATTGCTTATTCACAGGATATCCTCAAAATGATGACTTTTGAATGTCAAAGAACTTTTGTGACTTAGTTGGATTTTTAAATTAAGATTTCATATTTTCAAAAATTTCGTTTAAATACTTGTTCCTATAGAAAGTGAGTTGAACTATTGAGGGCTAAGTATAAACGTGTAAAATGAAGCATATTACCTAAAGTCACCAGTTAAAGAAAACATTGGGTGGGAAAAGACTTTAATGAAACACGCATTTAATATTTCGCAAAATGTTACCATTCATTACAGAAGATCAAAACCTCGATTAATTTGCTCCACCTTTATAAAAAGGGACGGACTCTAGCTTACATGAATTGTAAAGAGAAACTGTTAAAACACATCACTAATCTGGACATCACGAGATTCCACTTGGTGAATTGAAAATAATAACTTGTATGTATGTAAAGAAGTAAAACCTTTAAACAAATGTCAATGTTAATCATTGCTGAGGAGAACGCATTTCAGAACAGAAGGGTAGCCAAATCTGTTCAAAATTTGGATTAACAAAACAAGTTGACATTTAGAAGTAACTTTAATTTTTACAAAAGGCTGAAACAATAAAACAAGCCTGGCACTTAGTTTTTTTTATGCTTCATTACGCCTTTGATCTCTGTACTTCTCAAACTTGATTCGGTGAAAATTGTACTTTCTTCTGCCAATCTTTCCCTGTTTAATCACCCGGCTGTTATTCCGAAGAGAACAATTATTTGTCGCAGAAGATCAGAAAGTCAACTGTTTGAAAGGCCAATTACTCATTCTTGATTATAAATCTTAAAATCATTTTATTCTGGGAACTTCTGTTTTTGATTTTAAAATGCAAACGCTTAGCAAACGCCACTCAAACAAAAGGAAAACTACAGTTTTATTATTTTAGTGAAACGGTGAACCAACAAAGTTTGAAAAGGGTACACAATGTTTTGTTTCTCCAAAAGAAAGGAAGAAGAGGTTACGACTGTACTAAGCAAGAAATAAAGCAATGAACGCACGAACATCAGGAAATGCCAGGCAGTCGGCGAAAGAGCATTACACAGCCAAGTGAAACGTGCAAATCATCTTGGCTAATCACGGCCGCTTGATGCCGCGATGATTTCTAAATGTCAGAACGGATGAAGGAATTACGACCAGAAACCACATTTTCTTCTAAGAGCCCTGACTCAAAAAAGGGAAAAAAGAAACTAGTCTTTGAAGAAATTTCACTTAAAAACAATGTTTGAAATGTTGGTACAATGCTTCTTGGAGATTATACTTGAAAAAGATCAACGACTTAGTTCATCCCCTCTTTCCATGATGACTTTCAAAAGTCACAGCAGAAATCATACATTTTTAAATGTTTCACCCAGATATTTTAAAAAAAGAAAAAAGCGTTGATTTTGTAAAATGAAAATCAATATTTGAAAAAAAAACATTTGTGGTTCGTAGTGGGCTCATATTGCAGAAACGAAGCAAACGCTGACAAATTATTGTTTTTTTTCTATGACATCAAATAATAAAAAAGTATGGCATTGAAATGACGTTTCTCCAATGTTCAATTAGAAATTCTTAATGTACAGACTTTTTTAGCGAGATTTCTTCAACGGTTAGTTTTCTTTTGTTTGGAAAACATCAATGATATGAAAACACGCTATTTTAGTGTCAACGATAGCAATTAACCATAACTAACTGAGATGTGATCTAGCATACGCTCAACTGTTGAAAGATAAAATAAAGCAGTATGATCAATGTGGTTTAAACTATATATTATGATTTTTAACGAACAAAACAAAATGATTGGTTTAGGTCACACGTATTCGCAATGGGTGGCCCAGTAGGTGACGCACAAGAATAGAAAACAAATAGGTCATTTACCCACTTGTCGTGAAACAATAGTGCGTGTGGCATGTCCGCGGAGAATCTATTCGTCGCTACCAACGCGACCATGGCTCTGTTTGACCAGATGTGTCAACAACAGGCACTGGGGGTAATTGACTAACTTACACACGCACTCTCAGCATTATTCTAATTAGAAGAATGTGCAAATACATTGTTCTACGCCTGAAGGAGTCAGAACTATCTAAGTCAGTATTATGAGAAGCTATCTTGATGCAATACCGAATGCGATATTATCTTTCTTTATTGTAGAACCATTTTTAAAAAAAACAAATAGTTTTTTATCGATATTTTATCGATACAGGACCAATACAGTTTTAATTTCAGTTCTAAATAATGATACATAACAATAAATTTTCCGAAAAAGCGTTTTGACAAAAAACTAAATAAAAAATGATCAAATAAAGCCGTTTTTTTGTAATTTGGAGTGCAATGACCCCTAAGCGTCACCAATTGCGACTAAAAATAGTAAAATTTCCACTGCTATCAATGAAATTATTTGACCACCAGTAATTACCAAGGAAGAACAAGGTGAAATGAAAGGGGGCGGTCAGTATAACATTGATCACCAAGACAAACAAAAGACACGCAAGTTAAACATGGGCGGCCACTCGAGAAATCTTTGTGCTTCGGGCCAAAGCGCAAATCATGAAAAGAAAAAACATCTTATTTCTCTGTTAAAATAGTTGGAGACGTTCAAACACTTCGAAAAGCCTATCTATGTGAAAATGTTTGCGCAACTTTCAAATAATAAACAATATAATTAATCTTTTTGTAAAATTTACAATATGAATAGTTGTTTTCTGCAAAACAATAGACAATAAAAGTAAATTTTAAAATCTGCTCCAAAAAGTAGCCTGCAATAGGATAGGGCAACAAGTGCGTTCAAGTGATTTTGACCTTGGCTGTCCTCATTCAAAACCAAATGCGGGCCGGCGGCGGCGCACATTTGCACTTACTTCTAAAGATGCACGTATTTACCATTAAAAAAACACCAAAATCGGCCAGTCAGTTGCTTTTTTATTTAAAAAAATTTTTGTTGCGATTTTTGGCAACAATGTTGAACCAGAAAACCTAACGCAATTTACATAATTTTCAATTTTTGTAGCACTAGATATTCTTGTCTTCGCATTAAAAAATGAAACAAAGAAAAAACGGAGAAGTTTCTGGAACATTAATTAAAGTTATCGAAATTGTTATGTAGTGCGCTTTGCTACATTACCCCACTAATTGATTGCACTTCTTCCGATTTCGACAGCGTAACAATCATAAATTCTAATCTAGCAACTTTAGCAGCAAAAAGAGCTTAAAGATTTTTAAACGCGACTTTAGCTAAAAGAACAACACTCGAATCCGTATGACATATGAAACAAAATGTTAAATAAAAACATGGCGAGGCCTTGGTAACCTAAAAAAGACTAGATTCCTGAAAGCCAAATCGAGCCTAAAGTGGGCCTTCCTGCCTCTAAAATAACAAGACGGAATTATTATTTGACTTATTTGTTTTTAGTTTGAAACAAAATAGTTTATGAAGTTGGAAGGTTTTTAAATGACTTTTAATAATTAATTAAAATATATCTTTTAAATGACTTCACAACCAAAAGTTAGCAAACTAAAACGAATTAAAGATGCACTTTTAAATGGAAATGTTTAAGAAAAATTTTATATGGTAAAATGATGGAGCCAGTTGCTATCTCAATGTAACGGGTAAAAAAGAAAGGAATTCAGGAAACTTTGAAACCACGAACTGATTTTTAAAAAATGGACAAACTACAGATGGACAAAAGTAACACTTTTTTCGAAGATGGCGAAAAAAGGGTTTTCAAGTTATACCTTAATTCTTAGCTTTTAAAATTGAACACAAATTGATTATGAATATAAACAACCAAAAAAATCTCTAACGCCATCCTGCAAGCCGTCCAAAAGTAACTTTATAAAATTTAAAAATAACCATAAAAAATAGCGAAAAATGTGTATTGTGCCTAAGAAAATAAGGTAATGGAAGGCAGACATGTGGAAAATAAACGAAATGTGCGTGACACGTCGATTCCGCGGCTGTCATCTTGATAAGACACAGCGCAGGGGGAAAGACCTTGCACTGAGCGACTGTCAGCATCGTTGACAAGAGGGAAAATTCACAAAACTCATCAAAAATATTTTTTACTTTGGATAATTTAATAGATATAGAACATTCAATTTCCATTAAATAGATATATAGAACGGTGTCGATTAAATTGGAGAATAATAAACTAATGAAAAACAAACACGTGAAATAGAAATGTAGTACAATTTCCCTTGTCCGAAAATGCGATTTACACTTTGCTGTGGCTATTCTAAAGCCATAATCGGTGCGTGGATTGGGAATAGCTCCGATTGGAGTTGATCGGAGCGTGTTAGCAAGGGAAAGTGTAAGTTGAACATATCATTGCACTTTTAATCAACTCTTGAATCACATAGATCTTTGCACTTGGGACACAAAAATAAAACCTTTGGCAAGCAATGAAACAGAAAAATATGCCAGTTTGTAAAAACTCTTCACATATGCAAGTACAATTTTCTGCCAAAACAAGGAATTATTGTATGTTCTTACAGGAGAATCATGTTTCAACGTGTCAGGACTAATTACGTGAATTAGCTCTAGAACAAATAAAAGAAAATTGAAGCATCCTTTTTTATGTGAAACTTCGTTAATAGAAATTGTAAATCACGTCTTTTCAATTTTCTATTTAAACAATTTTTACAAATATTTCTATTGTTATAAACAATATATAAATATAAGACCTTCTCAGAAATATTACTTCATCATGATATCATTTGAAATCTACTAGTGAAAACAATGTGAAGGCAATAAAACATCTAACTGACATTCTTCAAAAATCTTGTGAAAACATTAAAGTTATCCCAAATCTATTTGTACAATTCCCTTGGCCTTGATGATCTTAAAGAAAACAAAATCCTGAAACATCCTACTGTCTGTCCTCTAAATACGAAATTTAGTTTTCAACCGGATTGAAATGCACACCTGGCTGATGTCTGTGACAATATCAATGGTTTTCGACTTTTTTAAAATGTAGCGCATTCTCAAGACTTTTGTATTTAAATTAACCAAGGCGCCAGGGAAATGAATAAGTTAGCGGGTAAGAACTTTGCTAACGGTGAAAGGCGAAAATCTCACGGACATGTCTAGCCACTGCGACATGAAGTGACTTTCTCTATCCTTAAGGGTTTTTATGCAGAATCTGCAAAATAAAATGAAATTCGTTAATTACAGTCTAAATTTTTGTAACATCAAAGTGATGGCTTTTCTTAAAGAGGGAAACAGTCAATTTTTGTACAACTACGTGCAAATTGTAGAGTTTGGGACGGATAAAATGTTTACAGCAGTGAAAATCGAAACGTGCCGTGGTTACCATTGAAAAAACTATACTTCCACCGTGGGAAATTCGGGCAGCTCTCTGACTGCGGCGACATAAAATGTTTTGCTCGTGTTTCCACTTGACGACTTGTGTCATACTATAATGATACTCAGCTAAATACATACAGATAAAATTGTCGTATACAACAAGATATCAACTGAAAACTTTTTGCAATGAACATGCGAAATAAACGAAACATTTCACTGTCATCAATTTGTTTTAAGAGATATGTTATCTCTTATTTTCAAAGCAGAAATGCCTACATGGCAAGAGAATGTGGAAAATACACAGAAAAACAGTTTACACACAGTTCAGTTTACATTTATTATTATAAAACAGCTGATGTTTATTTCAAGGGGTTTTGCTAACTAAGATGTAAATTGACGCGGTAATCACCTAAAAACCATAATACTATCATGAGAAATGTGAATCGTCGGTCGAGGAGTTTTCAGATTTCGGCGTAATTGAATTTTTTCAAAGTAAGAGAAAAGTACAAGGCAAATAAAAACGTTTAATTTGCTTTAAAACTTAGATAACTTTGATTATTTGTATTAATTTATACAATTTTAACTTAGCTATGTTCCACGATAAAATACTGCATTTACTGACACAATCAATTTAGCAAAGACATATGGAGTCGATAAAACATTTCACAGTCATGAGTTTTTTAAAGTAATTCGACATGTATTTACATTTTACCGCATTTTTTTTCAAAATTAGAAAAAACGTTATTTAAAAAGGTACAAAAAAACAAGACAAGATTTAAGAAGTGGAGGCTTAGAATTTTAATTTCGAGCGTCGACTTCCGTAAGCTACAAACACACTACACTACCACTTCAACGTTATTCTTTTTTCCAGCTGGCATGTCAGCTATTCACGCAGGCTTATCTCCAAACCGGTTTCCCTTTGCAACCGCGGACGAAATGTGACTCTGTGGTTTGGGACAGAGTTGAGTTTATCACCCAGTGCGATCAAAAATATCAAAGTTCACAAAATTGAAAATCAAATCTTGGGTTACAGAATTCAGATAAAGTGTTTAAAGCAAATGAAAACTTTTCAGCAAAAGCCTGAGATTTTTTATATATTATAAACAAAGGTATAAATCAATTGTTCATGCATTCATAATGAGAAGTAGATATAATTGACAAATTGTTGTTACACTTGATCAACATTTCTTTACAAAATGTTTTTTATTTAAATTGTACATTCTTTTCGGAATTTGCAATTTGAACTCAGCATCATGTAAAATGAAACTGTTATAAATACTTTTTTTTTCTAGAAATTGAAACTTTTATCTGATAGTCATACTAATATTTGTTTAAAAGGATTTCGAACCTGAGACCAATTATGATTTTCCTTGGATATCATAAAAGATGAAAACATGTAGCATTAAAACGAAAACAGTAAAATCAAGTACAAATAGTTTCAGTTTCGATGTGAACTATTTGAAGTTTGATATTATGACAATTGATAAAATTATGATTAAAACAATTTAAAAACAAAACTCAAAAGCAAACTTATAGCAAATTTTCTTTGAATGCAAAGCATCCACCGTTGTTAATCGGGGGTTTTAAAGAATAGGCGCGTAACATTCATATAAAAAAATTTAAAAATGCATTTTCTTATTAGTTGACAAAACAAAACTTTAGGATGGAAGAAGTTTTTCAACTTGTTTGTGCCACAGGAGCAAAGTCATAAAATTCTTGAATGATCTCAGCAGTGTGCAAAGTCGTGTTTCGTTATCTTCGCTAAGCGAAACGTGATCAAATGGTTCTGTTTTATGCCAACCACTATTTCGGGGGGATTTTCCGTGCTGAAACGATCATTATACTTTTTAAACAAAGATTATTTGTTGTTTGCAATTTTATACAAAGTCTTTATACATTTAGTCAAAACCTTCAATGTGATTTCAAAAAATTTAAAAATATAACAAAAATTTAAAAGCAGGACACCCTAAGGTTGCAGGTGTTGCATTCTTTTGTCATTCGGTGTCATGAATGTTACGTTGTTAATGCAAATGGTATTATGTTAAAAAGTGTGGTCTTGAAACTGGTTCATTTCGTATCTGCGGGCAGGGCAGTGTGACTAATTGTTCGTATTTTCACATGAATGCGGCCATTCAGGGCAAAGAACAGCCGCTGATTACATTTTTAAATTTGTTGAACTTCCTGGAACGGAGAAGTCAGTGAATAAGAGAGAGAGAGAGAGAGAGAGAGAGAGAGAGAGAGAGAGAGAGACAGAAACTGCGATAGAGACAGGGACAGAAAGAGTGTGACAGAGACAGAGACATCGCGGACTACAAGTAACTCTCCTTTACGTTCTGAGTTTATACAAAATTTATAAAACACTCAATTTATTTTTCTGTGAAAATAAAAAATTGAATAAATGACTGACTTTTGGCCATTGGATAAACTGCTAAACATGTTTATATGAATTTGTGCTTTCTCGCAAGCGAGAGCCTTCAAGTTGATAATCTTTAAAATCAAGACGAAAGTTCAATTGAAGTTGGAAACTTTATTGAAAAATTTTGCAATATGGCGGTGCAATGAGGGATATTGAAAAATAGAAAAAAATCGCAAAATTTACGCTTAAAGTAACATTTTGCGAAGGAAAAGTCCCGAAGTACAAGTTGGTCCCCCATTGTTCCCAAACTTGCGGGCAAACAAACTTCTGTTTAAGTACGTTCCTCGGCTGCACGGGGTGAAAGAAAATTGTTGAAAAGCGAATTTTGCAGTAAACTGCAGTAAAAAGCACAAAATACTAAGAGAACAGTTCAGTTTCTTTTAGAATCTTTGTTTCGTTTATATGCGGCAGCTAAACTGTTAAAAACAGCTTTTAATATGGTTTTTACTATTTTTTTATTTGCAAAAGATGAATGTTTCAAACAGGTTAGAAAACCAAAAAAATAAGTTTCTTCTATGATTCGTAGGTTGAAGGGAAAAATTTAATATTTTGTTTCCTAGAGTAGAAATGTTTTTTTCCGACTGCTTGAAGTTCTATTGAATTGAAACTCAAATTTTAACAGTGCGAAATTGCCCTAGAGTACTAAGACAGGGCGTTAAAAATTTTAAAGCTTTGTTATCTGTCTTATAGTTTACAAAGTATTTTTAAAAGAATGGCTGTTTAAAACATTTGGATCTTCCGTCAATTTTCATAAACAGACTAATTTTGTTGAAATTGTGAGAAATCACTTGTTTCAAGTTTCTGTTTTAACTTATTAGTAGAAAAAAGTGCTTTGATCTTTGGATGTTAGGTTGACCGCGTCAGACAATTGTTTTGCTTGAAAGTTAAAAACAATTTAACAAACTGCATGAGGTGTTTAAAATAAATTAAGACTGCATTGTGATCAGTGGCTTCAGTGCAAAAACATCAAACACCAGACTATTGAATACGCGCACTTGGCACTTCTTTTGACCTCCGCTCGCGGCCACTTATACACCTCTCCATGTCTCTGTATCGTCTTCTGCGTTGTCACGTTATATTAATCCTCTCGTTTGGCATGTTCGATTTTGCCGATCAGAAAACAGCTCTTAGGGTAGCATAAAGATCAAAACAGGAAATGCTTATTTGGGGAACACACCGTATTCATGCACTTACGTTTGCGAATCCGCGTGGTTATCAAGGCAAATATGGCGTGTCTACAGGTCCGAGTGGCTATTGATTTTCTGCGTTTGTCCCAGTCACCCCTTATGACTTTTGACCTACTCTGATTTAAGCAAGTGTTTTTGATCTGTTTGTACAGAATTAGAAAATTAGAAAATTAATTTTTTTTAAAGAATATAGATCAATTGTATAGAGTTAATTTTGATCCCTGTTCTACATTCTTCTTGAAAATGTATTATCTTTGAGATTTTCCACAGTGCGACGTTGCCACATCATTCCATTACTACAGTTTAAAATCAATTTTCAGAAAATGGAGGATCGGTGCAATGTTTCATTCCAACCACAAATTTTAGGATTTTCAAAAGAATCAATCGTACTTGAAACCTTTCATATTGCCTATTTTAGCCCTCAAAAACACAATAATTTTGGTAATAAAAATTTTCAAATGAAATTTTGTTCTGTTTTAACTTCAGGAGCAGTTTTTGAGCATTTTGTGGAGATTCAAAGCCCAGTGACCAATTAGGTGAACTTGGCTAAGAATCTCGTTATTAAAAACAGCTAACTGATATAAAGAAATAATGAAACAATGAACTTCTGTGCAAAACCAAAAATAGTGAAAGTTCCAAAATTAGTATTATTCTTCTAAAAGTTACGAGACAAAAGCCGTTATTCCAATAAAAACCATTGCATAAATTTTGGAAAACAAGATTGTGATGATTCAAGCTAATGTTTTCCATCCTTTGCATAACTATAGAATTGGTAAACTAAATAGTGGAATTTAATTATTTTTGAAGACGACACATTTGATGCAAGTTTTTCTTCAATGCGTAAAGTGATCTTTTGATCAATGACACTGTGTTATCTGCGCCGAACTAAGCACACATTGTAATGAATAATAAAGAAGGCTGGATGTTTTGTAGATTAAAATCAATTTTTATAGTTTATTTTGCTCTTTTGTGTTCCTCTTGAATGTTGATTTGACAATTTTTTAAATTGCAAAGTTGCCACATCACTCCCTTCAGTTGAAAATGCAATCATTTTCATAATCTGGCAAATTGTTTAAATGTTTCATTTCACACGTAAATTTTAGGATTTTCGAAAGAATTGGTCGTACCTGATTCCCTTCATGTTGCCTTTTTACACCTCACAACCAATAAGTTTATTTCAAAAACTTTTCAAATAGCATTTTTTATTTTAAACAAACATTTTGTGGAGATTCAGAGCCCGGTGACCAATTAGGCGAACCTGGCTAAGAATCTCGTTTAGAAAAACAGGGAATTGATATTGAGAAATAGTGAAACATTGAACTTTTTTACAAAGCGGAAATAGTTGAAAGTTCCAAAATTATTGTAATTCTTCTAAAAAAATTCTGAGATCAATAAAAACCATTTGGATTGGCATTTTGAAATGATCAATCTCAATCAAATTTGGAAAACAAGATTGTGATGAATCAAAGCTAATTTTTTGACAATCAACAAAAAAGCAAAAAAAAACACTATTTCACCATTTAAAGCTCACGATCTAATGAAAACACCAAAAATATTTCCTCCTTTTTTAAAAAAATGAATCCTATTTTTGCTTCTTTTAAACCTCACAAATACAATAATTTTGTTAATGTAATTTTTCAACTGAAATCATTTTTTTAACAAAACATTTTGTGGAGATTCAGAGCCCGGTGACCAATTAGGCGGACCAGGCTAAGAATCTCGTTTATAAAAACAGGGAACTGATATTCAGAAATAGTGAAACCTTGAACAAAGCTAAATTTTGAAAATTCCTATTCATTTGGAGCAACTGTTCTTCCTACAAATTATATTGTCAAAAATTAGTGCACAGAGATCATTAAGAATTAGCAATAAACAAAAATCTGTCAATTCGAACATATTGTTTTCATTCACCGACAGGATGAAGCAGTTTCTTAATAAGTTTTCTTAGAGCACTTTGTGGAGGTTCAGAAGCAGGTTACCACATGGGTAAACCAGGTTAAGAACCCTAGCCATTGAAATGTCAATATTGAAAAAAAATTGAAACATTTAAAATTTATCGTTAGTGAAACATTACCTTTTTCATATTATACCTTTTTCGTTATTGTTTTTTGCGCTTATTTAAACTTTTTTTACATTTAAAAAAGTAGTTTTCAGTATGGAATGCCTCGTTTGCCTCTCTCCTTCAGCTGGAGTCCATTACCAAGCCAATGTCTGTCGGGCCTGTGCAGCTTTTTTCCGCCGTACAGTTCAAAAAATGCTACGTTACAAATGTGGAAAAAGAAGTAACTGTGACGTTACACATCGTGAGTTTCAAAACATATAATGAAAAATATCAATACATTTTGCAGAAAGTCGATTTTCATGTCGATTTTGCAGAATGAAGAAGTGTGTCGCTGTGGGAATGCTGATGTCGGGTGAAAAAATATTATTTTGTTTCCAGAGAGAAATAATATTATTTTGTTATTTTGTTTACAAAATGCGTTTTTCCGAATAACAGAATGTTTCAGACACCTATATAAAAGACATCTCTTTTTTTCAAGATCAGTGTTGTACCATCTTTCAGAAATAGTGCCTTTGTGGTTGAAAATTCAGCATTGTTTAGCTTGAATTAAATTTTATGATGTGTGTGTTTTTTTCCAAATTGCAGATGTTAATTCTATTTTTATGAAAACGTTTATTTTGTAATAATATTTTGTAAAAAAAAAACTTAATAAGGTTTAATTTACCACATGTTTCAAATTTCACTCTTAAAGTACATCATTTTGTTCTGTAACACCTTCGTCTACTAAAAAGTGCATGGGATACCGTTGCGCTTTGAACTATTAGTTTTTTTAATAATTAAAAAAATTATTTGTTTTGCTGTTGATATGTTTAAACTTAAATTTTCAGATGAACCTTCAACTTCATTCGATTTTTATTTTGACACCAATGATTACGTAAGTAACCAAAGTAGCAGTATAAGTTAAAGCGTCAGTTTTTTAGCTTTTGTTTAATGAGTAACGTAAACAAGGAAATAATTTAGATTTGGTTTATAATTAATAAAACAAATGCAGGCTTGTTAAATCTCACGTGGTGGCCCTGTGCACTCGCTCTCTAAAACAACAAAAGAGAAAAAAGATAATGGCCTAAGGCGGAATTTGAACCAGGGTAGTCAGAATTGTAGTCTAGTGCCTGCACCATTATACCACGAGGGCGCCGCGTTTTCAATTAGAAATTGATTTTTCCTTTTATACGATTAGCCAAACCACCCTACCCTTTTTGTGGTTCGCTTTTTCACGCATTTGAATTCGAAATGTTTTTGGGAATATTGATCCTGCTGAGTTAGGCGCATACGCACTAAACAATATTACATTTTCAACTACTTAGAAAATGTATAAAACATTCAGATGTACGACTGTGATAGAGAAGAACAAAGCATTGATCGTGATGAATTTTACAATTTGGAGAACATTTTCGAGGACCATGACAAATTTTTCACTGATTTTCAAGATCGAATTGAAAATGCTCTACAGAAGGTTTATTATAACACCCATAAAACATTCATGTTACTTGTTTTCAGGAATATGAAGAACCGCACCTTCCGTTTAGTCTAACAATGTGCCAACAAATATCCATAGCTTACGCTCACCATTGCGATAAATGGCCGGACTGTAAGAAAGAAAATGCAGGTTTTTTTCTTTTTTAAGATTTTGTTTTCATACATGTTCTCAATGTTTATAAAAGCTTATTTACATTATATTTCCGATCACTACTTGAATTCGTCGTACACACAATTTCTGTTTTTAAAACATTTGCGTTTGCGTTACATTCAGCCTGCAAGGCTTCACAAATAACATGAAACATTAATTAAAGATGATAAAAGCAAGCTAAATCGAAATTTACTTTTTATAAAAAAGAATTTTGCAGAATATAATTTAAATTAAAGATAAAAAATTGACAAATGTTTCAAACAACAGTGATAAGTTTAGTTTTTAATTATTTCTAATAAGAAAGGCTTGTCGGCGGCTAAATTCATTTTTTGATTGGAATTTGGGTTGTAGTGTATTCTCATAGTCTTTTAGGTCATCTCCAACGGAGTTATATACATGAATCAGTTAGTTTGTGATTTCTACAAAGGTATGGAAAATACGGCTGAATTGTGTATGGAAATTAAAGAGTTCGCAACCCTTCCATTCGACCAAAGGGTAATTTATAACTACAACTTTTAAAAATTACAATTATTATTTGAGAAACTGGTTTACAAACACTTCGCTGCCCGCTTTCCACAAATCTTCATGGTGTTCGTTTCCGTGGATTTCTTGGGAAATGACGTCGACGACTTCCGCCTTGTTTCTCTTCACGGAGTTGTTTTTGACTGGAACGAGGAACAGAACGTTGGGAAAATTTCAAGAATTCCGCAGAAGGAACTTCGAAAGTAAGATTTTAATGTTTTTTAAACATGACCTAATTATCGTTTTAAATGTTTTCTCAGATGAAATGTTTGGCGATTTCTAATGTAATGAATTTTAATAAATGAATTTTTATAAATCCCATTGCATGTTGCATCACCGCAACACTTTTTGTATTAAAAAAATTATTTTTTTTAATTCTGAAAAAAAAACAACTTTTATCAAAAGCGAAATATAAATTTCTTTATTTTCAGCGCACTTCTCAGCACAGAAAAACAAGTGGATACCGTATTCATCAAACCATTTAAACGCCTATTTGCTGATGATTTCGAGAAAACCTATCTTATCGCAAGTACAATATGGGATCTTGAAGGTCTCATTTCAAAAATCAATAAACTTTCCAAACTTCAGGAGTTGAAGGTCTTTCTTCTGAAACTCTAAAATTGGCGAAATCAGTTCGAGAACGTCTATCGGATGAATTAAATTTTTATTACAAACATGAGAAGAATTTGGAGAATTATGCACAAAGATTGTATAAAATTCAGAATTTATTGACTTCTTTGGATGTAAGTTTTTTTAAATTTTGCAATCAATGGACTGTATTTTCAGAGGGTCGCTGAAATGAGGGAACAGGACAGCATGATGTCGAAAACCTTTCAACTGTTTAAAATTGATGTACATTTGTGTGATTTATTGGTTGTTAAATAAAGCAAGTTTGACAAAGAAAAATATCAGTGTAGAAAGTTTTTTGTACATTTCTGACGATCATTGCATTTTAATGTTTTAACACATTCTTCTCATTTTGTTCAATTTTGCTTCTTTTTTTGTACTCAGAAAACGCTAGTAGTTATCCATGTTAAGATAGATGTTTTTTTTTTCAAAAATTTAAAGTTATTAACAATTTAAAACCTAGGTTTCAGTGCGCCTTTGAAAAGGGGTCGATTTTACTTTCAACGATACCTTCAGAATTTGATCATGTTCATTCGAAAAATAGATAGTTGCTAGGCAACCCTTTTTTAGTATTTCCTTTGCATAATTTTGACGATGGTTTTAATTTTCAATGTTTTAACACTTTCCAGGGTAACATTTCCACTTCAATGTTCTCATTCCAGGGTAACATTTTTTTCTAATTTTCACTCAGAAAACACTAGAAGCGAAAATAGCATTGGCCACTTTTCTTCACACATGGATTCTTCTTCGTTAGTCGTTGTTTTGACCACTGGAACAGTCGTTTATCCCTGTTTACACCACAAAACCTGTTCCTGCCAAAGGTGTTTGTGACGTCCATTATTAGTCGACACATACGGAACTATCAAAGGGCAACTCAAAGGGACAGTCAGGGGCCTTTTCATTTCATTATGATAGGATACGGTCGTCCATTTTGCATATTCAAAAAAGCTAAATTGTCTCGCGCACTCCTCATTTCCCTCAATGTCTCATTCAAATTTGAATGCCACTAAACGCAGGACACATTGACCGTCCGGGCCATCCGCACTTTCTGCGGATGGAAACCCGAAATCGGCTACTTTGAGGTTGAATATCTCAAAAACTAGGGATTTCCGACATAAGGTCCCAGAAAGTTTTTTGTACAGCTGAATTTTCTCTTTCATATTAGACAAAGTTGCAAAAGCCGCCTGACTATCCCTTTAAAGAAGGACATTTTTATGGCACTTGTTTATTTTCTTTTGAAGAATTATTAAAAAGGACTAGACGTAGTAATGACTTTCGTTGTATTTTGCAGCTGGAATGGGGGCTTCTTCTTTCTTTTCCTCTTCTTTTTCTTGACTGAAAATAATTATTTTTTTAGTTGCGGAACAAAACTTTACCAATATCTAATTGCTCGCCAGGATAAAATTAGAACGCAGAGCACAAAAAATCCAATTGCAAAGAGATCGGGCGGGGTGATCTCGTGATCGAGAACTGTGACGGGCATCTGAAAAGAGATTGATGGTGATAGATTATGTGATCAGGAGAGAGAGAGAGAGAGAGAGAGAGAGAGAGAGAAAGAGAGAGAGAGACAGACAGACAGACAGACAGACAGACAGACAGACAGACAGACAGACAGACAGACAGACAGACAGACAGAGACCTCGAGAACGGCAGTGAGAGAAAAAAGTGAGAGACAGAGAGAAAAAGACAGTGACAGTGAGACAGATAGATAGAGAGACAGACAGAGACAGAGAGAGAGACAGAGAGACAGAGATAGAGAGAGGAAGAGAGAGAGAGAGAGAGAGAGAGAGAGAGAGAATGAATGAATGAATGAAAAAGAATGTGCCATTGTCACGCATCGAAACCGATCGCGCAGCAAACATCCGGACACAAATGACCAGATTCCAAAAGGGAACGCGAAACCAAGGTCAGCCGTCGCAAGTACCGGTCGACGGCATACATCAACCACGTGAGTATCTTTGCAGCGCGTGAGAAACGCGTCTTTTAAGTGCGGCGAAGAAAGACTGAAGAAATGAAGATGTGACTGACATTCCAAAGTCACAAAGCTTGATCAGAAATTGTATCGCCGTGTTCAAAAAAATATGAGAACTCAAATTGTCTCAACATTGCTGATCCTTGATATTTTGCGATCTGTGTGATGTTTATAATAATTCATAATTCGGTTATTACAGATTTGCATCATTCGAACTGTGGTTTTGCTTAGAATAGAATATTAGACAATGTTAGAAAATGCGTTGAACTACATATGTATATATATTAGAAGTTTAGTAAAGCACTCGCTTAAAAAATGTTTTAGGACTTTCTGTTTTATCATAACTGTTTCTAAGTGTAACTCAAAAAGATTCTGAAAGCAACTAATGGATATTAAATGATTGTGTTTTTATAGCTTGTGAAACACAAGCAGTTTTGGTTTAGAAAACATCGCAATTAGTTGTTCTTTTTTGAAAATCTCGTAGATATTTCATGTGCACTGATTTTTATATTGATTGTTTTTAGTCAAGAAACCAGTTGTTTTTTCTTGTCATGGATTTACGGTATCAACAAAAGTTTTTAGGTCGTTCACTGTGGTTTTTAGGTCGTTCACCGTGGCTGTTGTCGAGATAACCGATGTCGCTGTGGCAACATCATAATTCCCGCACGCTGTTTACGTTCTTTATTTTTGACAGGGTGTAATTACACACGTTGGAATTAACTGATTTCGTATGAATTTCATGGTTTTTTTGTTTTGTTTAAAAATATTTTCTTTAATAAATGTAAGTTTTATTCGTTTTTAAAATTATTTCTTTCGAATATTTGTTGTTTTTCTGGTGAATTAGCGAAATGCGTTGCTTTTAATATACCAAATTTGCGAATATGTGCCATTTTGCTGTAATATTAGCTTTTTTTGTTTTCAGGCATCATTTGTCTAAAATAAAGATAAGTGTTTCAACAAATTAGATAATTTCAGTGTATTTAATGCAATTCACTTTTTTTTAAAATCATCTCCTGGATTTTCATCGCCTTTTTCTGTTATTGTCGCTTGTTTTTAAACGTTTCTTTAATACAATTCAGTTTTATTGATTTTTTTTTAAATTAGTTATCGCAAAATTCCTGTTGTTTTCGGGTAAATTAGCCGTAAGCGCTTGTTTTTGTTTATTTTTAGATTTTCACCTTTAAATCTTTGTTTTTTTTGTGGTCTGCTTCGTTGTCATAGTTGAATTGATGATATTAAAATATCACTTTATCCTCGATTATCTTATTCAAATTACCATTCGATTGTGTGGCTTAATGAATTTTATCATTCCAGGCGCCGAGCCTCCCGAGCCCGGTCGTTTCCCAATTCTCCATTTCTTCGAAATTCAACTCGGTACGTCTTTTTTTATTTTTTGTGTGGTTCTGGAGAAGGCGACCTTCGGCCGCCTCGCAATTATTAAATTTTATTAGACGGCCTTTGGCCGCTTCATTAGGCGCTCTGCATTCGCTTTTCTAGTGGCCTTCGGCCGCTTTTCTGGTGGTCTTAGGCCGCTTCTTTGGGCGACCTTTGGCCGCTTCAGTGACCTTTGGCCGCTTGCGTGACCTTCGGCCGCCGTTGTTCTCTGGAAACCGTTTTCTCCCATAGTCTCCGCGTGCAGTCGAACCTTAGGACTCGCATATGACAGTCTGTGTAGTCGGGCGCCCGTAGATGGTCAGATGCGACAAAGAGGTTTTGTGGAGAAACGGCAACCAGGGAGTGACTCTAGCATGTTCAAGCGGCCTAAGGCTGCCTGTTCAAGTGGCCTTAGGCCTCCATTAAAGCGGCCTAAGGCTGCCTGTTCAAGTGACCAAAGGTCGCCCTATCAACGGCCTCAGGCCGCCATTAAAGCGGTCTAAGGCATGCTTTTTAACCGGCCTGAGGCCGGAACCAGGAGAGTGAGCGTGGCCTTGGTTGCGCTCACTCTCCTTGTGTATACAAATGAAGCTAATGTTCTATTTTCAACCGACGTCTCTCCATCTACCTCAGCGGCCATCCCCAGTGCATCCACAAGAAGCAGAATGCCCCGACTTTTCCGATTTGCCGCGGGAAGCCCGACTTTCAGTGGAACCAGGACAAAGCGGCTGAACCGGCATTATGCAAGGTGATTGCTGGCTCTAACAATGCTGATCGTTTATTTCTGGACCTCAACCCGGTCGGTATTTCCCTCTTCTTTAGCCTAGCTGTGGTTGAGATTGATAAATTGAGATAAATTCGACTGGGTGATAATTATAATCATATATAATTCAATATTTACTCATGGATAATGAGTTTATTTTCAGATTTCCGCCCCGAACCACGCCGTGGACCTCCGCTCTGTGATCACTTCGTTCCTCATTCTTTATGATATTCCTGTATTCTGTCTCAATCGGTTAGCAAAATATTTCATTTGTTGGATGTCCGTGGCTTGAAATTTCTGATCTTCTTTGATTTTGGTGTTTCAGTGCCGCCGTTCTGAAGACTTCTGAAGCCAACTGTCACAAACTGAGAGAAAGGGATAAATTAAGGTGAGATCCTTTTCTAGCACCCAGCTGCCTCATATTTTCACTTATATATCCAAGTGTTAAAATGTGTTTTTAGAACCAGCCGCATTGTTGGTTCTACAAACATCTTCTGGGCAGAGAAGGCCCGTAAATCGGACTATAATTCCAATTGCATTTCAGGGCATTCGAATGAGAGGCTCTTTTTGCGAGGAATGACCTGGATTTCGCCAGAAAATGTTGGTTTTGCCCCGATTTCCAGGAATTGATTGTTGTTGATGCACTGATTTGCCCTGGATGTTGCCATTTCCGCCAAGGGAACGCCTTTTCAATTTGGCGTTTCCTTTGGCCAAGGGAGACATTGCGTTAAACTTTTTATCGAATTTCGGAATATGGGAGGGTAGGCGCCTTCTTTTTAAATTTTTTAAGCAAAAATTTCAAAAATCCTCCCACATTTCCGACCGTTTCCTGTTTGTCACCGCGCGGGATCGATCTCCGCACCTCACGGGTGGCGCTGGCCGCTTGCAGTTGCGCCACCACGGCCACGCAGTTTTCATCGCGAGGGACGCTTATGAATAGGCCGCGCCATTTTCGCCGTTTATGCTCTACTATTCGAAGGCATTTATGTGGTTTAATGTTCAATTTGAAGATTTGAATTGGCGCATGGCTTTGAGTTTTCTATTTCTTTTAACGTTGCTAATTACATATATTCGATTAAAAGGATTGTTACTTCTCTATATTGTATGAAATTTCAATGTTTTCAGATGTCTTCCGCTGCTGCTGCCTTCCATCTCTCAACAAACCGGGACCTGCCGAACGACTTAAGCCTGCGAAGCCCTCCATCCGACTTCAATTTTCGAAAGATATCCGTATATATTCTCGCCCAACACCCAAAATATCCGGTGTTGGGGTTCTTGTGTCGATTTTTTGTCTTGTGCGGGTTGAATGAGTCCCGTGGGGTTTCCCGTGTGATGGTACGTGTTGCGATTGGGACTCGTATGTGACATGTTGGCGTCGCGGTCGTTCCCTATAGCGTGTTCCGTGGCGCATTGCGAAGGCTGTGTTGCGTATGGGATATGATGCGTCACATGTATTCCGGCGTGTTACTTCGGACGGTGCGTTCCGCGGGTAATGGGGCCACAATTCCCTTCTGCAGCACGGTGGGAACTGGAATGTTGATTTGCATGTTGTGTTGCGCAGGTGGTTGCATCGCATTTCTTCGCGTTGCTCATTCCGTCCTTCAGCCGCTTACGTCGCCCATTCCGGTGTTTGTTGCCAATCTAAACTGCCGAAGGCCGTCCATTCAAGCGGCCGAAGGCCGCCCGTCTAAACGGCCGAAGGCCGTCCATTCAAGCGGCCGAAGGCCGCCTGTCTAAACGGCCGAAGGCCGTCCATCTAAGCGGCCGAAGGCCGCCTGTCTAAACGGCCGAAGGCCGCCTATTTAAACGGCCAAAAGCTGTCTATCTGAGCAGCGAAAGGGCTAAAAGGCGGCCGAAGGCCGCCTTCCCCAGAAAGTAAAAACCCGCGTAGCGTGTTTTTTACTTTCTGGTCTCGGCAAATTGTTCCCCAGATAAAATTTTCCAGAATTGCTTGTATAATTCACCGAATCAAACAAAACGTCCATTTATTTCATGGTCAAACTTCGCTGCGGCGTTTGTTGTTCTTTAAGTTTAATTTTACAAGATACAAAGGGGGTTCAAAAATCATGTAGATCACGTGTAGCAATATTGTATGAATAATATATGAACACACATTTCAGCCCGCTGGCGATGTATTCTATCGTTTTTCTTATATTTCTTATGCCCCAATATTTTCATGTTATCTTTTTTTAAACTTTGTTTTACCCAAAATTTAAGTTCTAAAGAAGTGAAGACTGTTAGACGACTTGGTGTAAGATCTAGAGTGGGTAAAATTAACTAACTCTTCAATTAATTTGCTTAAGGTACCACCCCCACCAACCTAAAAATAGTAGAGAACTGCGTTTAAAAAACGTTTTTGTGACACAACTATATCACAATGTTGATCTTTTTAAAAACTTGTAGTTTTTAGGTCGTTCACACTGAAAAAAATAAAAACTTCCTGGTAAAGAACAAATCAAGGGGTGCAACTTTGTACACAAAATTGATCAAATTTAGCTATGTTTTACATCGCAAAAATCGTTTAACGGAGTGTTCCTTTATTTTGAGGAAAATAACAAAAATAAGCACCAGAAGTTAAATTTAAAAATAGTTTTTAAAAAATTAGAACATGGTTTTGAAAAAAAAAACATCGTAGCTCCAACTGATCTACAATGTTGCTGCATCGTTTCGTGCAACAAATTAGAGTTTTCATACAAACGAAAACTTTGTAAATTTTCTAAAACACGGGTTGGAACGCACTTATAATAACCGGACACAGCTGTTGCGCCGTTTCGTTATCTGTGCAAACACTGAATGTTCCTATTGATTTTTCGCCTTTCCTCGCCCATTTTCTGCGTTGATAACCTTTATTTTTTAATAATAGGAGCTGTTAAATTGCCTCATTCGGAACACTTTTTGACAATGACTAGGATAGATTACTTGAATGTCGCGAGCTCTCAAGATCAGTTTAAACAATTTGCAAAAACAGTTGCATTATACCATTGAAAGTAAAAAAATATAAATAATGTTTCGCGACATCAATAAATCAAATTGGTCTGTAAAAGCTTTTGGGAACTCAATTCGTTTATCAATTACAAACTTTGCTTTTCGTTGACATTTTTAAACGGTCTAATCAATTTCCCAAAAGTCGACGTTATTCTGTTTTTTCTCTTTGTGCATTTACACAGTATCACTGAAAGTAATTCATGCTAAATCCTCAAATGTGATTTTACTTTACATTGTTCTTTCGAATGTTTTGTTCTACATTATTTTTAATTTATTAAAACTTATTAATAATCGTCTGAATGTTTCATTTTTTGTTAATAATCAACTCCTTCCTTACTACTTCCTCCGAGATAAAGCTTCAGTGATTCAGAACGTTTCAGAATGGAATGCCTAGTGTGTCTTTCACCCACGGCGGGAGTTCATTATCAAGTCACTTGCTGTAGGGCATGCGCGGCTTTCTTCAGACGAACAATTCAGGGAAATCTACGGTACAAATGTAGCAAGAGGAAAAACTGTGACATTACATTTAGTTAGTTTGAAAAAACTAACTTACAAAATATTATTCAGACAATCGATTTTCTTGTCGATTTTGTAGAATGAAGAAGTGTGTATCTCTTGGGATGACCATGACAGGTTGGTATGTATAGTCATAGCTAATTATTCTTCTGCTAATGTGAATGTTAAAGTTTTCACACATAAATATTTTTTTGTTTTTTTGTCTTTTTTTAATTCTAGGCTTCTTTAGATGATTATCTATGTGTTGATTACACTGTAAACGTGCTGTTGCTATTGTGTACAAGTTTTGCGAACAGACATTTGTAACATTAATGGAAAGTAATCAAATTTTTTTTGCACAAGAAATCTTCAATTCGTCTGGGTAATTCAAAGTGTTTGTCACAAAAAGTATTCCTTTTGTAACTTTTTTTACTAATCTTCAATTATTTCCGCAAATCTATTTTTTAAACAAATGTGTAAAGATTTTCATTCAATTTTTATTATCTCGAGAATTGTTATCATTCAATTTTTTTTCAGATGACCCATCTACGTCCTTCGACTTTCATTTTGATACCACTGTTGATGTAAGTTTGCGGATAGCCGAATTGATTCCATAAATTGCTGGCAGCAACCTTATATATCATTGTAAATTTATCATTGGCGTAGTTCGAAAGTTACGAAATAGAAAAGCAGATCAACTTTCGGTTTGAAACACAGAAGTGGTTAAAATGCAATTACACACAATTGGGTTTTTTTCATTTGCTGGGATTTCAATCAAAACTGGAAAATCAATAAAATTCTTAACAAAAAACCTTTCAGATGGTCGAACTAGAAGCTGAAAAAGACAAAATGGAGGAGTTTTATACAGTTGAGAACACATTCGCCGACCATGGAAAATTTTACCTGGAATTCAAGCAAAGGATTTTTCACGCTTTGAATAAGGTTTTTTTCTATTAAAATAAAGTTAAACATTTTTCCGATCCACAGTGATTTTTCATTTTTCAGAGGTACAGAAAACCGGATCTTCCGTTTTTAATGACAATGTGTCAGCAGGTTTCATTGGCGAATGCTCATCATGCGGAAAAATGGCCAGATTGCAAGAAAGAAAAAGTAGGTTATGTTAATTACGCTTTTTTACTTTCAAGCTTCAAAAAATCGATTTTGCATATTTATTTATTTTTTAAATGTTTTAAGTGAAATCAGGTAAAACGAGATTTAAAAAATAGAAGGCAATTTTTTTAAAACTATTCCACTTAAAAAATTCGATCGTATTCAAAAACTTTTCCTCTTTCAATACAGTAAATAAGGGATGATTCATTCGGAGATCACGGGGGAATCACATGTCGGACGCCTGGATTCTTCGGGTGATCTTCTTTTATACTGCCCGATGGCGGGGGCGCGCGGTCTTCTGATGGACGGTGTAATCTTCTGACTCAGTTTCCAGAAGGGAAATTCCAACTCCTTTACAACACTGTTATTGAGGGGGTTTTAATGGTTTGAAAAAAATTATTTGCACGTATTTCAAATAACCTATAAAAATATCTGTAACTCATTTTTTTATGTGTAAAATACATCTTCTAAAATATATATTCGGTATGCCAAAAAAACGTGTAAAAAAGAAAAATTCAAACTAAACTTTTGTTTTAAAAAACTGCAATTCAAGTGTTCTCCCATCTTTCTTCATTTTGAGCTTCCCCTTTTATTTGTATTTTTAGTTGATCCCGTTGCCCTTTGGATAACTGGCGTTTTAACGAACTGGTGTTTGTGCGTCAGTCCTTAGGTTTTTCGAATTTTTTGTCTTCACTTTTGAATATTCAATGTTCCCGCCTGATAAGACGCAGAAAACTCTAGTTGTCTGACACGGAAGCGCTGCGCGTTTCACATCCGTAAGAGATCGGCGGCGGCTACATTTAGTCCCGCCACATACGGTAACAAACCCCATTGACAAACACAAACCGAAAAGAGGTCCCTTACGGTTCCTTTAATTTGATTTTTAGCTGATCCACCACGGAATCGTTGACATGAACCAGATGATTTGTGATTTCTGTCGAGGAATTGAGCTAACTGCTGAATTCTGCATGGAAATTAAGGAATTCACCGAACTTCCTTTTGATCAGAGGGTAAAACAAAGGAACTTTAACACAACCAAACACTTCAGATATTACTATTCCAGCACTTTGCAGCCAGGTTCCTCCAAATGTTTGGTGTTTTTGTTACGACGGAGTTTTTGGGAAATGACGTTGACGATACAAGATTGGTGATAGCCAGTGGACAAATTATCGATTTTGACTCGTGCGCAATGGAAATGACGGAAATTACGAATCGTACGGAAGATGAACTTAGACGGTAAGTGAAAACTGAAAAATTCCAAAATGTACGCTTTGTGAAGTATTGGAAAAACCATGAAAACTCCTTTTTTTTTTGAAAGAAAAAAAAATTGTGAAAAGCAATAAAGCAAAACATTTTTCAAGTTTCTCTTAACTTCCAGTTTAAATTCAAACAAAACTCATTGATTTTTGATTACTCAAGTTCACACTAATCTAATCTGTCCTTAAAAACTTTAATATTTTTTATTACAAGTTTTTTTTATTTAAGAAAAAACAATCCTGTTCATTGCTTAACACAAATTTTTGTTACATTTTATTACGAACACTACTGAAAAAATGATTTGAACAACGAATTGATTTCAATTACAAACGCTGCCGTTAAAAAACGATTCATGAAACACTAAAAATTAAATCTAAACCAGGAAAACATTAAAAAGAATAGAAAGGATTCTGTAACATATTTTTTATATATTATTCATTTTCATATTAGGTATTCAACAATTTGAAACAAATTTCTGTTAACATTCAAACATAACTTTTGACCGAGGCCTCATGATAAACTGCTAAAACATTTCACTAATGAGAGAAATAAATTTAGATTAGTTGCTGAAGAAAATCAAAAGTATAAGATAATACTGTTTGTTATTTCTGTATGAGTGTGGTCTCAGCATGCACTTAACGAATAGAACTTCCCCTGACAAAGTTTCGTGATTCGCTGAAACATTCCACCTTCATCTAAAAAAAATATGCAAAAAATAATATTCAATGGAAAGATAGAGAATATTCACAAAAGTACATAAAAATTGAAATTTAAAACCTAGCACTATTTGTTAGTGGCTAAAGTGAATGAACAGGTTAGGTTTGGATGTTGTGTTAAGATTCTCAAAGAACTTAAAAAAATTTCCTTTTATATTTTTTAATTAATCTTGATTACATTAACCATGTTTGACTTTAACAAGTTTATGTTTAAAAAAAGTTTTTTTTAAATTAGCATTTCTGCAATGCGTTTAATGTATTTAAAATAGTTTTTTTTATTTTCATTATTTTTTGTTTTACCACGAGTTTTGACTTGTCTTGCACTTAGCAAATAAAACTTTTACAGGAAAATAATCATAAATTCCGTAACATTCCAATACCATCAGTTTAACATGAAATTTTATGTAATGTTTGTTGCAGTATGTAAACACATATCCTCCTTTAACCTCATTCGAAGCAAGTTTGCAAAACAACTTTAACCGAGAAAAAAGTTTTTTTTAAATTTAAAAACGTTACAATTTTTCAGAGTAATGATGAATACCGAGAAACAAGTGCATACTCTTTTCATCCAACCTTATAAGCGTCTCTATGCAGATGAATTTGAAAACTACTATTTGGTCGCATGTGCCATGTGGAATCTTGAAGGTTTTAGTTTTCGCTTTTACAATTTTAAACAAATTTATAAACGCAAATTACAAAAATAACTTAAATTGGAATTTTCAGGAGTTCAAGGCCTTTCTCCTGAGACTATTGAAATATCAGAAAAGATCAGAAGTCGTCTTTCGGATGAAATCAGTTTTTACTACAAACATGAGAAGAATCTGGAAAACTATGCTTCAAGATTGTATAAAATGCAGAATCTTCTGACGTCGCTTGATGTAAGTCTAAAAAGTTTACAAAAAAATTGGAATGTTGATTTTTAGAGAATCGTTGAAATGAGGGCGCAGGATAGCCACATGTCGAAGACTTTCGAATTGTTCAAGATTGATGTGCATCTTTCTGAGATTTTAGGGAAAAGTTGATTGCAAAATTTCATAAGTTTCACTTTGCGAAACTTAAGTAAAGTAAAGTTTTCGTTTTCGTTTCTAATTCTGCAAGTAGGAACCCCTAATACAAAAACGTTGTTCGTATAGAAAAATGTAAAGGTTTTAACCAGAATAAATTTTAGCCTACTGCACTAGAGCAAAAACAAAAAAATAAACTTTTTATAACTTTATTAATAATCACAAAACTCATACAAATCTGGGTCACCAACAAAGAAATCGATAAGATCACTGTAGATCACCAAAATCAGCGGAAAGTTATCTTCATCCCTTTTAAAGACAAAGTAGTCCACTATTTCTTTCTTTAGTTTTACTTTGGAATACTTTCCAATAGACTCTAAAGCGTCATGCATTTCATCTGGCTGAAAACTCCTCTCGCAGAAGAAAATTGTTTTTTCTTTGAAATCGACACACCCATCTAACCATTCCTGAAGTATAATAATGTTTAAAATATTAAATAAGTAAATATTACCTGAACAAAGGCCACAATGGGATCGAGAGTAACACAATCCAAAGTGACAGTAACCCTTTCCGTTTTTAGAAAAAGTACTTCTTCCAGAATGATATAATGGTCTCCATAAAAATGTACCTGAATATAGAAAGTTATTTTTAAATTTATGTTTTTAGAAAATTTAAAAAAATTCTTTAAATTTTGCAACAATTGATCAATTTGAAATAGTATTTTTGTTAAAAATGGACACATCTTTTTTTAAACGAAATAACGTATTCTTTCATTTAACCTTTTATAGTTTAAAAACTGATTGTTAAAATAATTTAATTCTGCATAAGTTCTAAAAAAACATAGTTTTTTATTAATGGAATTTTTTAATCACCTCTGAAACTCCATGCAGGTACGCAGGTACCTCATCATTATTATTGAGAGTTACATGCAATTCTTCAACTTTGAGCTTCTAAAAAACAAAGTTTAAAAACTGAAAACTGAAAAAAAACCTTTAAAATAGGGATGAGGTCATTTGGATACCTAATTGGTTCGTTCACGTCTAGTCGTTTACTTTCAATTACATTTGTCCGAAGAAATGTCAATAAAGCGGGAACGATTGGTGGCTAAATATGAGTTGCGCTGCTTTCTTTCTTTTTTCTTTCTTTCTTTTTCACTCTCTGTCTCTCTGTCTCTCTGTCTCTCTCTCTTTCTTTCTCTTCCTCTCTATTTATCTTCCACCTCCCCACTTACTTTAACCGTAAGACGAGTTTTTACTCGAAAAAGAACATTTGCAAAAAATTCCAAATACCACGAAATAACACCGATTCCAACGGTAGCGAATTGATCTTTCAACAAGAGATAGTCCACCTCATGAGGAAACTTAATTGAAATGTGCTCCTTGTATATGAGCATTGACACCCTGCTGCATTGTTCAAAGTCGGCGAAGCGTTGCAAAGAGAACTAAAAAAATAAGCAAAAATAAATTTAGAAAATTATCTATGTACCTTTCCAATTATAGCTCTTTGCAGAAGATACGGCAATTGGGAAAAATGAATGCCTTGATTGGTCATAATTAACTGATACAATTTTTAAAAATTTATATTTATGGGTCTTTTTTCAATTGACAGTTTCCTGTACAGGTAAATATACTCAAAGTTCACTTAACTGCTAAAATTTTTCAAAATCGGTTAAAAATTGACCCCTTTTTGGCCGAAACATTGAAGTGTCAAATGGAAAAAATTGCGTTTTTCGACGTTTTTAGGCTTATTTTTCACTTTCAATTGAAATTTTAAGGATGATGGTCGTTTTCGATTTTCGATTTGAAGGTCTAACTCGACGTAGAATTTTATGTAGAAACCGGTGAAAATGCTAACTTTTTTCTGTCTTATATAGTGAAAGCCTCAAAACCCTGAAAAACATGGTTTTTGGAGGTTTTTCAAGTTTATGTTTTTGATATTTTGACAAAACAATTTTTAAATTGTACGGTTGGTTTAATTGTACAATTCTCCACATTTTTGTATATATGACTTTTACAAAATAAGAATTTTGAAAATTTGAGCTACAAAATTTTGACCTACCGTAACTCCGGTCAAAAAATCGATATTAAGCTGAAACTTTTAGAATACGGTTTTTAGGTCATAGGGAGGTTGTAAACAAATTTTGAGCCAAATCGGAGGTGGTCACTTTTCTAAGACACTGCTTATATAGAGCCGGCTCGAGTTTTAGAGAGACGACGTCTTAAATATGTTTATTTCGTTGGTTTAAAAAAAGTTTTTATATAATTAATTGGACTATTTGGGAAAAATCATTTAACTGAAATAAATAATGTTTCATTTTTTTTCTTCGTAAACTTTTCATTTTAATTTCATTAAAAAGATTAAGCAAAAACAACAAGCTTCAAGAAAACGTAAACGTAATATACGATACATATGTAGAGACGAAACACGTCATTAATAAATATAATTTAAATCAAAATCGTTTTTAATGAAAAGAACAAAAAATGCATTTCTCACCTGCGAAACTCCTTCCACATATGGAGGTAGCTCACAATTTCTCAGATTAACATGAAGATCTTCTACTTTGAGCTTCTGAACAGATAACTTTAGTAGTTGATAGAGAAACTAAGAAACTAACCTTAATCAGGGGAATTAATGCATTCGAATCAGTAACTGGTTCATTCAAATCCATTCTTGCAGTAAAATTCACATGGTTGCTCAGAAATGCAAAGATTTCGGAAGTTAGAGATGACTGGAAAATAGAATTTTAATTATATTAAAAACTGTATTTATCTTTCCATGTTTAATGATGAATAATTTAAAACCATTATCAATAAAAAATCATCTCAATTTTGACGTTTTTTATTCATTGTTTTGTTGCAGCATCGTTATCTTTTAATTCAGCTTGCCTACTTGAATGTTTCAATTGGACTTAGATTTTTTTCTTTTTACGTTGAGAATTGATCGATCGCTGCGTTTGTAGCCAAATAAAGTTTTCCAGCAATTTGCAAATTTAACTTGACGCAGTACTGCGTACGTATAATAAAATCTGAAGTTTGTGTGCTTAATTTCGCGTCTTGTGTCATTTTACAAGAGCTTTAGACCTAAAATGCGGAACCAATAACTATATAGGACAAATCTTCAAGAAAAAACTGTACTGTGCATTTTATTATTTAGCTTTAAACTTCTTTTTTTTATTTTTGAACAGGGATGACAAATGTTTTTCTATGTTCATGTTTCAAATTTTGTTTAAAAGTAGATGCAAAAGGTGTTTTCATAACCATTTGTACTCTTCGTATATTCGACAAAAGTTGCAAAAGAAAAAACCTGTATCAGTGAAATTTAACTAAACCGAAAACGTTGGCAAATTAATTTTGAGATTATGTTTGTTTGTTTCTATCAATGAAATTTACCTTTAATTATTTTTTCACACTTAACGATTATCTATTTATTTTCGATTTTAACGGTTTCAAACAAAAAAAAAAACAAAAAAAATTCCAAATAACGAATCGATATTTTAGATAATCTTTGTACCTTTACTCATATTGAGTAACGTGTTCTCCCACTGGGTTATGCAATTATAAATTGAATAAAAAACAAGATTGTTTTTCGCGCTTTTGGGTTTAGCGGTAAAAGTAGATTTTTATTGGTTTCGCAAACAAGTATCAAACAAATGTTTTCTTCTTTTTATTATTTTTTAAATGTTGTTGTATGTAATAATAAATTACTTACCCGAATCGCGAGGCGAGACTTGACTTTGAAGATGACATTGCAATATGAAAAGAACTTCAAGTAATGCTTAAAGCCACCGATTCCAACTGTCGCCAAGTCAGAAACCAAAAGGAGATATTCCACATCGTGAGGAAATTTCATGGAAATATTCTCCTTGTAGATGATAAGTGTGGTTTTGTTACATTTTCCAAATTCTCCGAACTGTTCAAAATTGAACTTAAATTTTTTAAATTAGGTAAACGGTTTTTTCTTCAATTATACCTTTTCAAAGATGGCCTATTGCAGAGGATATGGCAATTTGGTAAAATGGATTGCGTTTCCGGACATAATTTGAACAAGGAAGGACGCCAAATAAATAAATAAAAAAGCCAAAACCAAAGTGCGAAGAATTCGCTTTTTATTCAAATGATTGGCATCCCAAGATTTGTTAGGTAAGGAACGTTAGTATAAATCTCTAAAAACAAACAGACTAATTCTGTTGATAAAACATTTATGTCATTTTCCACTTACCGAAAATTTTATTTCAATTGTGTTTTTAAAATATTTTTAATGAAGATCACAATTTTTGTTAAAATTGATTAAACAAACAATCAGTTGAAATTGTTGCACGAGCATTCTTCTGGAAGTGAAAACGTCAATTTTTTTAAAGTTTTCACTGAAACAGAGGTACGTCAAACTTCTCAGTTTTAATTTTACTAAAAATTTTACTCGAAGAAACCTTATTAATTCTTTGTCAAATATATTTTAAGACTCTAAATTCAATATGAAATTTATTTTGAGCTATAAAAATAAATCTTTCAAATAAATCTTTATTTTGGCAACAATTTATTACAAAATAATTGAAATTTTGAAGAAGTGTGTGTGTGTGTGTGTGGTTATGTGGATAGTTCATATTTCGATTGAGGCCATTCTTGACTGAAGTTTGTTTGCCAGGCAGTTTGTTTGCGCTATCTCTTTCCTTATCTCCATAAATTCCTGCAGTTTGTTGATAAAAACGCGGGCCATACCGATCTAGCTTTTCCGACAGTTAGAAATCTTCCAACTATTAAACTCACTTTTTTAATTTTTAATTTTTAGGTAAACAATGGCAAACAGTGATTTAACAATCGAGAGAGCTGCTCTTGGAAGAGTGGCAACCATTGGCGACTTTTACGATGCGAGGAGAGACAAATTTGTACACGGAAATCTTTTCAATAAGTATGTTTCAAACCAAATCTCTTTTACCCCTCTCTAAGTGCTACATTCAAAGCTGAAAGGGGCATTTGAATGCCGTAAAGGCAGGACGCGTAGTTCGTCATTCACCAAAATTTGTAGACGACCGTCATCTACAAACATCACAGTTGCCCACTTTGTGGCTCAATAAATGATTGAAGAGCCATTTTTAACCCAAACAATTATTTTTTTAATATACGTTTGGAACTTTATTCAAAAAGCAAAATTTGTAAAAGCCTGACTGTCTCTTTCAGCTACTTCTAGGTTTTAAATGATTCCAGTGTTAATAGTTTAATAAATAATTTACAATAAGCAAGCATTATAATAAGCTTCGCGACATCTAGAATTTTTTTTAAATTACTAATTTTCATTATTCGCACATGATTTTCAGAGCTAAACACAAGGTTTTTGGGGATCTTTACATAATATAACACAAAAAAACAAATTATGTATTATATCCGACAATGCCCAATTTACCCGTAGACAATCATCGATCGATCAAAAATCACAAAATGTCGCATTTTTTGTTTTTTTTTTAAAGAAGCAAATTCATATTTCATAAGAACGTACAATCGTTTTTCAGAGCACTTCCCCGTGAATATACCACCGTTCACCGGGAAAACACAGTTCCATCGAAAGTTGACTTCCACCTCACCACCACAACCAAGGAGAAAATGGAATCAATGAAGTTGAGGGGAGAAATCGGAGTAAGTTTTCTCTGTGGAATGGTGGCTGCAGAAGGATCGGGAGGATTTCTGAATGAAAAAAGAAACAACAGCAAAATACTCGACTGTGTTTATTCCCAGAACATTCGGACGGAGATCGAAAGAGTGAACCTCAATCACGATGACATTTCTTCTTTCGTCAAGGAAAACTCGATTTCATCTGAAACTACACACATCGTAGTTGGGATCATCCGTGGCTGCAACACTCTTGTGAACCTCAGTTGCACTGTGAACGAAGACACGACACAGAGTTCAATCAAGGGACAGCTGAAAGGAGAAGTGGAAAAGTTTGGAAAATTGGCTAAGAGCGACTTGTCGCAAGATGCAGAATTGACCGATGACTACAAAAACCACATCAATGATGTAAAACTCACGGTTTTTACGGATGCCGCCCCTGCGGGTGGCCTAACTCCAAGGACGATTGAAGAAGGCTTCAAGATCATTGAAGCCATTTCAGCCAAAATGACTGAAAACAGCAAAGAAAGAGGAGTCCCAATCACTTATGAACTGTTGTCAATCAAGGAAGTAGCCCGCATTCTGGAGAAGACATTCCAACTGGGAGGCGTTTTCAAGACTTTGGATATTCGGAGGATTGAGGAACTGAAGAATCTCCTTTGTGAGGCGGAGGAGCAGATCCTACGAATTAATGAATTTTCTGCCGAGACGGAGAAAAACAAAAACTTTCTCCCAAAAGAAAGGGTGCAAGAAATCAAGAAAATGCAAGTGGATTGTGAAATTTACAGTCCTTTTCTTCAGCAAGAAGTTTCTAGACTTTTGGTTGCTTCAAGAGAAGATCCAAAGGAAACAGAAGAGTTGATAAAGCTGAGTTCTCATTTTCAAGGTTCCCAACTCTCGGATGACTCAATGGATAGTTTCTTCGAGAAACATGAAGATGTTGTCGAAGTGTTTCGGTTTTTAGAGGAAATGCGGAGGCTGAAAGTGACACTTGTACGCGCATCTGATGAATTCAGAAGCATCAAGAGGACCAAAACTGCCACCATTCTCTTCTTCTCTCTGAAAGATATCTCAGCTGCTGAAAACCTTTGGAACAAAGCCACTGAAGTGTTCTTGGACATTTGTGAAAGCCAGAAGAAGAGCGAAATCTGCGCGGTTGTGAATACCGACAGACTTTCAGCGATTGCTCAAATTGAGGAGATTGAAGACGGCCCTCGAATTGTGAAAATCGAAGGAAGGCAGTACATAACCAAGGATCTTGTTGGTTACCAAGAGTCAGCTATTGGAGTTTCAACAGTTGCATGTACCAGGAATATTGAAACATCACGGGATGTTTCAAAAGTTTTATCCCCGGAGCTACTCAAAGGCTTGACTTCGGATTTGGTGTGGCAATGTCTGGAATGTTTTGGAAGGCTAACTGTTGATGAAGATTTTCCTTTGCTTTTAAATTGCGGGTAAGGAAACCAGAAACACTAAAATATGCTTTGTTTAGATGTGGAACACGAGGCATTTCTGATTTTCAGTATGTGGGCAATTCAAGCATAAACAAAACCACGTTTTCTTACTCCACCAACAATAAATTGTACATGTACTTCGAGAAACTGACATTGGATGAGGCGGCCGACGTGAGTTTTTTTAATGAGAAAAACAGAAAAAGAGAGAGAAAGAGAGAGAGAAAGACAGAGAAAGAGAGAGAGACAGAGGTATACAAAGAAAGGAATTTTTTTATAGGTTGCTCAGCCGACAAGTTTTTCGGATCTGTTTTCTCAAGTAGCAAAATCTTTTGAACAAGCAGTGAGAGGAAAGCAAAACTATTTCTTTCATTTCAATAAAAGGTATATTTTTAAATCTTCGGCCGAATAAGTTTTCTTATAGATCAGAGATCATAATGGTGGAGAATTTCTTTTCACGTCACAATACTCCTGGTGACAAAATCGTAATCTCCCTTCTTGATGAAGGAATCACGGTAAATTTTTGAAGAAAACCATTAACCGTATAAATCTTAGGAAGAAACACTGGATGACAATAGGCCCACGATTGAAGTGAGTCAAATGTTCTCGCGTTCTCAGTTCTCCCCGGCTTCCTATGAAATTTACGTCAAACTAGAATCAGAACTGTTCTACGATCCATCCCTGCATAATCATTGGAGAGTGCATAAGAGAGAGTGGGTAACAGGCGATGGTTCGTTAAATGGCCTACAACTGACAGATAATTCCCATTGCAGGTCTCAATAATTGGGAGAAGATATCATTTGAATTCCAGAATTACGCACGTGGGGTCCGGGAAATTGTGATCAATTGTAATACAAACAATGTGAAAACAGGGAACACCCTTGTCGTTGTGCACTCGGAATAGAAGATTTCACAAATTTACATGTTGTTATTTGTAAAAGCTGTGTTTCACATGTGTCGTTGGCTTATTTACTTTTGTATTTATTGAAACGCACTTTGTCTGTGCATTTATTAGAGCTGTTCTGATTTATTGAATTTAACAGTGCAACAAAACATGTAAGCTAACCAAAACAAATCAAACCTAGATTTTACTTCTTTTCTCTTTAGCAGTTGTTTAAAAACAATAAAAATTGAGTTTTTTTATTGATATGTTAAATTTCCCAATAAATATAAATAAATTAATGCTAAATGAATGGGAATGGAAAGGAAACAGAGAAATACGGTAGGTTTGTTCAAATTACCAGTTGACCTATACGCAAACGAGAGAGAAGGCTGTTAATTTGCATATCGATTCAGAATAATTTCAGGTTGATAATTATCGGTCTGATTAGAATGTTTTTTTTCCCGGCCTGAACTATATTCTTTTCTTTTCCTCCTTCAAATGAGGTCGTTCTACCTCATTCTCCCTTTTCTTCTGATCTACTGTGCCTATGTAAACGGAACTGCAACCACAACGATTGATGACAATTGTGTGAGTCTCTCTCTCTCTCTCTCTCTCTCTCTCTCTCTCTCTCTCTCACACACACACTCTCTTTTGTCTATCACTCTCTAATAATCAGTCTTCTTTCAGTTCCATGAAATGTCAATCCCTCTGACGCCTGGAGACCTCAATCCCGTTAAAAAGAGCGGAATCACGGAGGAATGTGTCCGAGTTGTGAAAGAAAACGTCGTTTTGAAGAATAACAATACTCTTCTGGTGGTTTCAAAGAGGAGGAAGAGGCCACTGATCAATGTGTTGAATTGGTGGCTGAATAGAAGGGAGATCAGACGGTTAGAGAGAGAGAGAGAGAGAGAGAGAGAGAGAGAGAGAGAGAGAGAGACTACCGTAACCCTTAATTTCCAGTGATAATGCCACCTTCACTCAGCTCAAAAGCGTTTTCTACTATTTCAAAAACGGCCCAAAAGGTGAATCTTCTAACATTTTAATCTAAATTTGCAATTTTAGTCCCAAAATCGGAGAAAAAGTTTGAAGTGGTGATGACCGCTTGGATCATCGTGGCAACAATGACAGTGTCCTTAGTCCTCAGTCCAGTCTTCTATTTCATGGATCTTAGAGAACAAAAGAAGAAAAGAACGGCTGAAAAGGAGGCAGCTCTGCAGAAGAAAACCGAGGTACGGTAGTTTTCAATTGGCTTCCACTGTTTGACTGAGTATCAAATGACTAACCGTGAGTTTTCAGAAGTCGCAGGGCTCTGAAGCCTCCATCTCCGAGCAGGCGTCGGCCACCCAGCAGCAGACCTCCCAGGCGGAAAACAACCCCTCGATGAAGCCAAGTTTCTCTCAGACCGAAGCCCCCACCAACAAAGGCACTTCGCAGTCCGAGGCCCAGAAGTCGGAGGCACCGAAGAATGAAAATTCCGAAGCTCCGAAGAATGAAACTTTGAAATCTGAAGCCCCGAAGCCGGAGGAAGTGTCGAAGCCTGAGGTTCCGAATACTCAGAAGAGCGCAGCTTCCGGTTGATAGATGGCAGATTCTTTGCTAATAAAACGGTGTCTGCAATATGAACCTTTTTCTTGCAATTGTTTTTGCAATGGTATTTTCTCCAACGAAACTTATGGTCACACTTTGTTTTCCGAGTTGAGTCAAACATTGAAGTGAAATTGAGCCGAATGTTATTATTTATTTCAAAAGCTTAAAAAATGTCGATTTTAATCGACATTTTTTAAGCTTTTGAAATAGTTTTTTAAGCCTTTGAAAACGGAAAATTGCTCTTCTGAGTATTTTAAAAAAAAGAATAAAAAATTTGATTTTAAGTAAATTGAGTTTTTTTTCAAACGTAACACATTTGATGTTTTAACAAAAATGTGGCCCTCCTCCTTTATTTTCCATTAGCTGTGGTTCCTCCAGCTGTGGCCTCCACCTCGAACCTGCTGTGGCCCTCGTCCTCCAGCGGCCATCTCCTGCGACCCCCAATTTCCGTAACCCCTTCAGTCATAAACCAAAACTCCCTATTCTATTTACTGAACAAAGCATAACAATTGGAGATACGGTGGAACTCGGGGTCTAATAGCGAAATGCTTAGATTACAAACCGGGGAATTCACAAAACAAGGAGGGGCTCTCTACAATTCTCTCGCTCTATGCAAAGTACTTGTTGCTGGCGTAGAGCTGCTGGTCGGATCCGACGCTGACGGCGCCCGTCTGCTCGCGGAGGAACATCCGGGCTCCTCGCTTCAGGCCGTGCGGGCGGAGGTAGTCGTAGGCCGTCTGCCAGTTCAGGAACGACGGCGAATAGGGCAGGAAGGAGACGGCCAGGCCTGAAAATGGGAGGGATTTTCGGACTAATCGGTCAAAAATCACGCAAAAAAAGAGAAAATAAGTTTTAAGGGCGCCAATTTTTTCTCTCCAAAAATGAGCAAAATCGGCTGAAACCCGTACCGGAGCCGGCGACTGCCATGATGGTGCTGACGACGCCGTAGGGGTAGCCGTAGGACTGGACGACGAACGGAACGGCCATGTCGCAGAACTTGCGCACGTCGGCGACCTCCTGAAATGAGGACACTAGCATATTGCCAGGTAAAGGAAAAATTAGCATATTGCAACAGAAAAAAGCTACCTTCTGGCTCTTCTCGTCCTGGTTCTCGTACATGCCGGCGTGGAAGATGGCGCGCTCGGCGAAGTAGCTCAGCGCGTGGATGCCGGCGAGGACGGTGATTTCACCGACGATCTGGGGCACCAGGCCACTGAAATAGGTAGGGAATTGAGAGAGAGAGAGAGAGAGAGAGAGAGAGAGAGAGAGAGAGAGAGAGAGAGAGAGAGAGAGAGAGAGAGAGAGAGGAGAAAGAGAGTCTCACCTGAAGAGGCCGGCAGGTCCCTCCTCGCATCCGATGAGGCGCAGAGCCTGGCCCACCGAGGTGTACTTGGCCTCGCGGCCAATGAGCTGAGCCACCTGGCGCACCATCACGACTGAAAAGAGCCCAATTTGAAGGGAAATTGATCTATTGATCGATTTTTCGGCGAAAAGTATGAAAATTGGGCATTTTAACCCAATTTGCCGTCACGGTACTCCGAGACAGTTAGATGTCTCGAAGAATTCCCCGAAAAGCTGCAGTAACCTGAGAAATAACTACAGTATCCCATTAAAAACTATTTAACATTGGGAATGTTTCGTTGCATCCAAAATAGGATATTATATCTGAGCTACAGTAACCTGTAACTTTCTGTTGAGTATCTAAATTCGAATTCCAGAAGCCATTTCTGCCCAGAATGGCCCATTTTCATCCCAAAAACGCACCGGTGAGGGGTCTGGCGACGGTGACTGTGATGGTGCGTACGATGGAGTCCCTGATAAAGTTCCTGAGCTTCCTCTTGAAGCTCGCGTGGTCGTCGAGGTTCTTCTCCTCCAAGTCCTCGTTCTCCGGTTTTCCTCCGACCTCCGGGTAGTACTGGTCCAGGTACTTGGTCACCGAAGTGGCCGTGATTCCCTGCACGATAAGGGCCCCCACTCCGGCCTCCACTCCCGTGAACAGCACCCGCCAGCCCTGGGCGTTCTTCAGCTGGCTCGCGTAGCTGAAGAGGTTCGGCAGGAAGTAGGCGTTGCGACCGGCCACGATCATCGTCTGCAATTGGAATTTTAAGATGAAAATACACTTTTTTATTTCAAAAATGCTATATTTGTATTAAAATACAATCACCCAATGAAAAGTTTTAACAAATCAATAAAAATTACCTTTCCGGTGGAGAGGGGAAAGGGCTCGTGGCCGAGCTGGATCAGCGTCTTGCAGCAGACGAGGGGGTAGGTGGCGGAGGCCAGAAGGGCCTTGGCCGCCAGGTTCTTCGCGAAACGCTCCTGAAATGAGAGAAATTATTTACTGTTGGCTGTCTGGTTTTTATACAGAAATAACAAAAATGTGAGATTTTAGTAAAATTGTAACCGATGAATTTTGTAATTTTAACACAACAAAAATAATTTTAACTTTTTTAATTAATAAAAATAGCCAAACCTGTTCCTCATCCAATCCCAGGAAGCGGTTCTCGTTGTTCGCATCAGCAGCGGCAGCCATTATTCTAAACGGGGATTAATGAAAATAACACAATGTAAACAGTTTTACAAGTAAAAATGACATGAAAGCCATAAAAAACAATAAATACACACTAAAAACGGAGTAAAAACTTTATAAAAATGAATAAATATCACCCGTACCTCAAAAAACAGTCGTATCACAATTGGTACGTACACAGGGAGGGGGAGAATTAGAGAAAGAGAGGGAAAAGACGCAGAATTCAGCACTTGAAGACGTCTGTCATGGCGTGGCGGAGGTCCTTGTCCAGCTGGTAGAAGAAGCCCGGGGGAATGTGGGGAATCGGGATCCTCAGCGGCTCGCAGGCGGAGAAAATGAGGACGAACGAGCCCTCTCCCGCACATTTGGCCGAGCCGTACTGAAACAGAAAGGATTTTGGGGAAGAATTGGATTGAAAGTTTGACGTCTAGACATAGTGTCAGCCGGATATGGCTGGTTCAACCTGGAATTTGGCTGATTCTGACAACCAGCTGACAGGAAATAAGCCAAAGTCGCGCCAACCGGCTGGTTTTCGTGCCAGATAGCTGTGTTTTCCCTCAAATTAGCATTTAGCAACCGACCTCCTGGTTGAATTCCCTCGTCGACAGGCAGTCTTCGATGTAGACCCTTCCGTGGAGGCTTCCCGCCGAGTAGTCCAGTCCCACAGCCGAGAAATCTGAATTTTTCCGTTTGCTTCAGTCTCAAAATTCTAATTTTCGATCGAAAACACAAAAAATCTCACCTGAGCAATAGTTCTTGACCGTATCCTGGACCTGTTGTGAAGTGGCCGCCTGGGCGAAGGAGGAGACGAACACGGGGCCCTTCAGCTGGATGTCCTCCGTCCACTTTATATACCTAAACCATTCTAATTATCATTGATTCTTAATTTGCCTATTGCACAATGAAAATGACAGAATTTGATGGTTTAACGATAAAAAGAGTAATTTAACGGCAAAAAAAAACAAAAATTACCTTATTTTCCCGTGGGCTACGAGGGTGGCGTAGGGCTGTGGCAGTCCGATGGCGTACCCCCTCCTCTCAACTTCCAGAACGCCCATCTCATCGTTCATTATGGCCACTTGGTCGGCGTCCAGGAAATCGCCCACGTTCGAGCGGAACACCGTCCCGATGTCGTTCGAATACTGCAAAATTAGCGTATTGAAGTGGAAAGAGGGTTCTCTGCGTTTCTGTCTAACTGTCTAGCTATCTGCGTCTAACAATACTTGGCTGTCTCTGCAACTTTAGTTTTCTGTCTCTAACCGCCGAGTAGGCTGCGTCTCTAGCTGCCTAGATATTTGCTAAGTTTTCTGCGTCTCTATCTGGTTCTCTGCGTATCTGCCTAACTATCTATTTGCCGCTCTAACCGCCTGACTCTCTCTCTCTAGCTGCTTATATCTCTGCGTCCCTAACGTGGGGCGCAAATCCCTCCCGGACCCTATGCGTCTCTAACTGCCCAGTTGCCAGAGTGTCTGCTTCTCTGTTTAGTCGTCTGTGTCTCGTTGTACTGTCTAGTTCTTTTGACTCCTGCGTCTCTGTCTGTCTAGATGGGTCGGCATCTCTGATTGTCTGGGTCTCTGTCTAGTCGTCTGCCATCTTCCTCTAACCGTCTAGCTCTATCTCCCTTCATCGGCGTCCCTAACCTTGGGCACAAATCCCTTCGGGACCCATCTGGCGTCCACTGCGCTCTCTCCTATGGCCTGCATGGCCCTCCTCCTGTCCTCCGATCGATCCAGAATCTCCTGAATCACTGGGTCCGGGCCAGTCTCTCTCGCAGGGCCTCTCTGAACATACATAAATAAAAAAAAATAAAGGAAAGCTTTAAAAAATATACAAAAATCACCTGTTCTGATACGGACATGTTGGCCAGATTGACGCTGATCACGACTTGTCTTCTTTTTTGCTCCTTGATCTGCTTCAGTTCCTCGCGTCGTTGGAAAATGCGCTCTCTTTCCTGGAAAAGGGAGAGTTAGAGAGATAGAACGGTTAGAGATGCAGACAACCAGAGGGTTAGAGACGCAGATAAAGGTACAGTTAGAGACGCAGAGTCATCTATCTCTCTACCTCAGCGGAGAGGAATGGATCCGTGTCGATGGACGAGTAGTCGCTCTCCAGGTCGTTCACCTTCGTCCTTCTCTCCCTAAACATTTGTATTAATTTTAAAAAAATATTTTAATTAATAACAACAATAAAAAAATTAATAAATATAAATTAAATTGGAAAAAAAACTGACGAATCGGCGTCTGCTGTGAGAAGTTTGTTGCGGAATTCCGTGGCCCTCTCCAAATCGCGTCCGATCGCCGAGAGGGAGAGGCCCTTTACGTTGTCCACGGGCGTGCCCATCAGCTTTTCGTAGAGCTCCACGCTCTTCTTCGATCCTCTCTCCAGAATCTGGAATTTCCGACATTTTTAGACTAAAAATGACGATTTTAAAGTCAAAAATGATAATTTTAAGCCTTAAAATCAGTGAAAAATCGATAAATCGGTAAGAATTTGAATGGAACAAACCTCCCTCTCGTCGGGTGTGCAGACGAGTGTTCCGCAGAAGAAACAGGGGCCACTGCCCTCCTGTTCGCAGACGATCTTCCCACAGCCCATGCAGTTCAGCACCAGTTTGTGCTTCCTCGCCTGGCATTTGCACGGGTGCCGGCCTGAAAAAGAGGAGGTTAGGGAATGGAAAATAGGGAACATTGGATTCTCGTGACCTTAGGCCACTTTCTGTTTTTCTGGCTTACAGCCGCTTTATGCAGATTCCCATGCCTTAGGCGTCTTCTGCACCATTTCCTTTCTCAATCTGTTTTCCATCATATCAAAAGATCATAGTTTTGCTTTTCTTATACATTTCTGCTTTTTCTGCCGTTTCCCTAATTTATTTACCTCATTCTTTTTTCTTTTCCACAACTTCTCATTATGCCATTACTTGTTACAAACTATTTAAATAACCAATTCCTCACTTGTTTCCCCTCAATCAGCTTGGACCGCCTTCATGGCAACAAAAGGCCGCTTTCTGCGAATCCTCGTCTCCCGATGACCCACTTTCTACATTCTCGACGTGAGTTTTAAAACATTTAAAATCGAAAATTATAATTTCAAAAGGATAAATAACAAAAAATATAGTCAAAACGAACCCTGTCTGAGTTGGTCGACGATGGACGCCTCGTTCTTGGCGGCGAGGGCGTTTCGCTGGTACCCCGCTCCTCCGGACCTCGGTCCTCCGCCAGCCGTCGCTCCTCCTCGATTTTTACCCTTTGCCATTCTCTAAAAACTAGTTTTAATGAAAACATTTAAATTATAAAAAGAAAACTAGGTAAAATTATGGAAAGCGAACAAAATGCGAGAAATAGAGATTCCGGCGAGAAATGACGCAAATTAAGGTACTATTCTACAAGGGGGGCCCCAAAACCGAATTTTTTTTCAACGCCAATTTCTCTAGAAATGGCTACTAAGTGATGTTAAAAAAAGATGGGTACCAGCTTAAAATCCAGAAAACCACGTTAAAATCAAATTTTTCAGTGATAATTTACCGTTAATAACGTAATTGAAGTATTCCCAATTTAATTACATATTATATTTTACAAAAATGTAAATTTTAATTATAAATAGCGGCTGCGGAAGTTTAAAACGCCGTTTTGAAATTGAACGGACTTTGTCCGTTGTTTACGCTAACTGTAAACAACGGGCACTTGCATAAATAAACAGAATTATGTTTTTTTGTTTAAAAAATCATTAAAATATTATTTTTACATTTTTAAAACACACAGAAAAGGGAAATGAACGGAAAATCTGGGCGAAAATCGAAAAATAACTCATTAAAATCGAATTTTCGCGGTAATTTTCAACAAAATGAGGTATTTTCGAACTTTTCTTGGGTTTCAGGTGTAGGCGGAGGAATTGTGATTGAGATAAGCAAAAAAACGGGGGTGGCACGATCGATGGGGTCAAATTGCGCAACGGGCGGCAACATTTGTTGACGCACGGCTGGGAAAGTACAGCCTTGTTTTTCCGCTCCTGCCTTATTTTAAAGAGAGAAAAAACATTGAGAACTTTAATTTTATTAGATATTTTGAGCGTAAAAAAGAAAAATTCTACGACCGGTCCGCTCTTTTCGTCGGACGTAGGGAGATTCTGTGACTGTCAGTCTGTCTGTCTGTCTGTGTCTTGTCTCTACGTCCCTAACTATTCCCCATTTCCTCTGCGTGTCTAACCACCTCCTCTGCGTCTCTGACTGTATGATTGCCATTCTTCCTCTAATTTCACGCTTTCCCTTGCCAAACCGTACCTGTCTAGTTATCTGCGTCTCTGATCGTCTGGCTTTCTGTCTTTTCAATGGCCTAGCTCTTTTTCTCTGCGTCTCTCACCTCGGGCGCACATATCTTTGTGTCCGTCTGTGCCTCTGTGTTGTCTAGCTCTCGTCTGCGTGTCTAACCTCAGCCCTGAGCTCCTCTGCGTCTCTAACTCTCTTCTGCAGTTCCTCTGCCTCTCTTGCCGTCACACCACCACTTCTCTGCGTCCCTAACCTTCATCACTGGATCCCCTGCGTGTCTACCTTTCACTGGCCGCATGGTCCCACTTTCTATGTCTCTCTCAGCGTTTCTCTCTCTCTCTCTCTCTTATTCCAACTCGCCCAAAACACGATTTACAACGCTTTATCTGGACATTTAGCACAACACCTACTGACCTCATCGCACGTGGAGGTCTCATTTTTCAATAAACAGTTGGCGGGGAATGGGAATCTAGCGGGGAATACCAGTTTTCGATGGAATAAGGAGGTTTTGGGGGGAATCGGGGACGAGGGGGCTGAGATCAGTCCTGGTGCATGACGCTGACCATGTGGGTCCTCTCCACTTCCTCCTCCTCTTCCGGCATCTCTCGATCGGCCTCCAGACGAAGGGTCACACTGGCCAGGAAGGAAGGGACCGACTGCCTCTCGCCGATGTAACTGAAATAGACAGGGGATTAGGGATTAGGCAGGGTTCTCTCACTGTCTGATTCTCTCTCTTTCCCATGCGTCTCTAACTGTCGTCTAATCTTTTCCATGCATCTCTCTCTCCCTTTCTCTCACCGTCTGGCCTCCTCCTCCCAAACAGTGGCCTGTTCCGTCTCCAGCAGGTCCACTCCGGTGGTGTCCGCGTGATACTTGAAGGCCAGTTCCTTCTTCGCCTCGTCGTAGATGCTGCTCACCGTCACGGCGCCCTCCTCGAAATTCGTGACTTTGATCTGGCAGCCGGTCAACACGGTCGTTATCTGCCTGAAATGTAAATGGTTAAGGTACGTCTTGATAAGGTTACGGTACGTCAAAAAGTATGATATGTCAAAAAAGTACCTGAATTTCTTCATGTTGGTGAGGGTGTCTTCGTAGACGGTCTTCATGGAGGATCGCTCCCTCTCCGCCTTCGCCAGGGCCTCCCTCAACAGATCCAACTCCTCCCTCGACCTCTTCGCCTCAACGTCATCGTCCAGAGAGCCCGACTGAAATAGAGGGTTAGAAAGAGAGAGAGAGAGAGAGAGAGAGAGACCCAGAGAATCAAAAAGAACGTACGGCCTTCCTCTTCCTGCTGAGTTCCTCCCTCTGCCTCATTTCGTCGTGTGCCATCTGCAGGGGATTGTTGACCATGTGCACAATCTGTGTGGTGTCCCCTGCGTCCGTCGGAAGGGCGGCCACGGGCAGAGCCAGGGCGGCCGTGGCGATCTCGGCGCTCAGCCTCTTCTCCAAATCCACAATCTCCAGCTTCTTCGCCTCCAGGGCTCCGCTGAGTTCCCTCTTCTGCGCCTCCAACTGGGCGACCTCGGCGTCCGCCTCGTCCAGCTTTTGATTGGCCAAGTCCAGCTGACGCTGCAGGTGCTGAACGGTGGCCTCACGGGTGGAGAGGGTGGAACGGAGACGATCCCTGGAAATAGAGGGATTTAGAGGAAGAGAGAGAGAGAGAGACGCACAGAAAGAAACGAACCTATCTTGGCAGTGCTCCTCGGCCTGGCTCAGATCCGACATCAGCTCCTTATTCCTGACAATAGCAAAAATTAGCATTTTCACAAACAAATGGACCGTAACCCCAGAGTGCATTCTTCGTTCAACAACTCGATTTCACAGTTGCGTAACCCAAACGACCGAATTGGCTTTTTTAAAGGTATTCCGTACCTAATCTCCATCTGCTTGATCCTGTCGGCGTACTGAAGGGCCTTGGCGTGGCTCTCTGCGTCAGCGATGTCGTTGAACATTCCGTTGGCCGTGGCAGATCGCAGCGCAGCCGTCTCCGACTGAAATTGGGGTTTTGGAGAGGTATTTTAACATTTTTAAAGGTAAATTTTCAGTTTTAAAGATCTAAATTGACCATTTATAGGCATACAATTCAAATCAAACGCACCAGCGCCTTGTCCCTGGCCTGTTCGAGCATCTTGACCTTGTCCTCGAGGCTCCTCTTGTGTTCCTGTAGGAGGAGGGCCTCCTGGGCTCGGCTGCTGTAGATCTTCAGACGATCCAGGAGCAGGGCGTTCTTCTGCTCCAGTGCACTGATCTTCTCGTCCTTCTCCACCAGGATAGAACTCTCCAGAAGAGAGGTGGCCGACGAGTTGTGCTCCTCGGCGGACGCTTCTGGAAATGGAAGGGTTTATTTTGGGTTTTTTTAAAACTTTTGTTTTAAACCTCAGGCCGCTTGAAACTGCTTTTAAGAAACTTGGGCCCCTTTTATTTGCTTCTGGTAGCCTTAGGCCGCTTCGAACCGCGTTTTGGCAATCTCATACAGTACCTCCGATGGGCGATGGCGGTACGAACTTGGTGGACCTGGCAGTTGTCTCGTGGAGGAAAGTGTTACCGGCGATGCTCTGGTCGTTCATCCTGTTGTACTCCACCTAAATCACTAAATTAGTTAGCAATTAGTCCTTTAAAATGTATTTTAAAAAAGAAATCAGTCCTTTAAAAAGACCCTTAAAGTCCAATTAGCATATTGAACACACCTCTTCCTCCTCTTCCTTGTCGAGGTCCTCCAACCCGGGGAATTCCTGGACGGAGCCCTGTGCCATATTCAAAATGTCCTCTTCCGTCATCTCCAGAGGACAGGAGCGCTGGGCCGCCAGAAGCTGGCGTTTGTTGGCAGTCGTCCAGAGACGATTCGAGCGCAGGATTCGCTCGGCCACGCGCAGCTGCTCCATTGCCAGGTTGAACCAGTTGAAGAACTTCACGGCGGCGTCGCGGATGTCGTCGTTCGTCTGAGAGGAGTTCTGAAATGAGGGAGTTTTAGGGGTACAGTAGTTGGGTTACGGTAGTCAATTAGATTAGCTTAGGTTGATTAAAGGAATGTATAAAAGCGGCCTGCGGTTGCCAAAAAGCGGTTCAAACGGCTGCCAAGGGTACTATAGACGTAAACAGTTCTCGTAAAGAACTGTTTATAGAAAATCGTAAATTTCGCAAGGAGTACGGTAAATTACCGCTCCAAGTTACGGTAGTCTGACCTATTTCCGCCCCTTTTGACCCCTAGACCTACCAAAACGGAGGTCTCCTGGATGCTGGCGTTAGCCCTGAACTCCTCCTCCTTGGCTACGAGGTCCTGTCTCAGCTGGGTGATCTTGTTCCTCATTTCGTTCACTTCCATATTCAGTTCCTGGTTGACGCACGACGTCCGGTCGAACTCGCGGTTCTTCGAAGCCAACTTCATCCTGAGCTCCGTGACCTCCGCCTGCAGCTCAGCCAACTGGCACTTCTGACGCGGAACTGAAAGAATTCCATGATTAAGGGCTAAAATCTTACATTTTGCCGATTATCACGTGGAAAATCGTGATTTTCACTAGAAAATCGCAATTTTACACCGAAAAAAGCGGTTTTCAGCTGTAAAACAAACCACAAAAATCAAAGAAAACTGACTGGTGGGCGGGTCGAAGTTGAAGCTGTCGTCAAAGTTGAGCTTCTTCTTGATCGTACTCGTTCCCTTGTAGGCCAACTTGCTCATGGGCCTCGTGGCCTTCTCCTCCTTCGTCGGTGCCACCGTGCGCAGAAGGGTCTTCGCCTGGAATCAGGGAGGATTACGGTAGGTTAATGGAATTGTAGAATTACAGCAACTCAGTCAAAAAAACAGAACTACCAGAACTAACCTGTGAATTAAGAAATTAGAAGAGTAATCCAGTTACAGTACGATTAGGATTTACAGTAACCAAAGAATGGGACAACCTAAAGTACCCGTGACCAAAAATAGGCTACAGTGCAAAAACTACAGCAATCTCGGGATTACAAAAATATCTACGGTATTTTCGAAATACAGTAAACCTACAGTTCACCTACATCATTAAAAAATAAAACCTATAATAATCACTAAATTTTAGTAAAAAAACTACGGTAACCCGATCGTGAAAAACAAAAATTACAGTAACCAACCTGCTCGCCCAAGTAGGGCTTGTTGTTCGGCGCTGGAGACGACTCCACACTCGGCAAAATGTGTCGATGAGTAAACATTTACCTTAAATTGAATAAAATCAATAATACAAGAAAAAGAGAGACAAAGATAATCAAGGAGAGAAACCACCGAAAAAAAACACAAAAATCAATAAAAACAAGAAAATCTTCATTATCTGTCTACCTATATTCCCTAGTATCACAGGTATGTACAGTAAGACATTGAGCTAACTGGGGAAGGGGCGGGGCCAAGTTGGAGAGGGCGTGGCCTAAAGAGTGGGCGTGGCTTAGAGGGGGCGTGGCTTAGATGGCCAGTTTGTCGCGGATGCGCCGGGACTCCTCGAAGGCCATTTGTTCTCTGAAAAAGGAGGGGAATAAGGGAGAAAAAAGAGGAAGTCGAAAATCGATATTTTCTGGAAATATTTTCCTTAATATTTTCTTTTCGAAAATAGAGTTTTTAAGTAAAAATTTATTAAACATTTCACGATTTCAGTTTCTCAAAAAAATATTATTTTAAATGTTCAGTTTTGATCGTTAATGACACCTGTCTGGCAGGAATACCATAGAAAAATCGATCAATTTAGAAAATACAAAGTTTTTGGTATTTTAAGCCCCCCAGCTAGCAGGATTAATTGTACCCAGCTGGTGACCGAACATTTTCACCATTACTCAAATTTACTCTAAAAAAATCGATTATAAATTCAAATTTACCCTAATGTATCGATTTTCATTAAAAAAAAAAGAAATATTAAAAAAGATATTTCTCAAACCTGAGGAAGTTCTCATACTCCTCCTTGCGTTTCTGGACCAGGAGCTCCTCCTTGAATTTGCCCATGGCCTCGTCGCCTTCGCTGCTGTCCGGCACTTTGTAGCCTCTCATCTGCAATTACCACAGATAAACAATGGCACACCGTAATCCGTTTATATAGAAGGCATTTGGAACCGGCGGGGATCGATCCAGCGACCTTTTCCCACCAAAATTTGTATTTTTAACTAAAAAAGAAAGAAAGGAAAAATGCTAAAAACTCACGAAAGTTTTGAAGAAAGCCGGCTGGTTGAAGGCCCAGAAGGCTCCGACGGGGAAGGCGATCATCAGGAAGAAGCGGCCGGTTTCCAGCTTCCAGCCACCCATCTCCAATATTCAATTAGACCTTTAACATTACAAAAAAAGACAAATATCAATCGATATCGATTGGAAAGCTTTAAAAGAAGGAGAAATCAATCGATAAGTATTTGAAATACGCGTACAAGAGACACCGAGCGATTATTAGAATCAGACACGTGGCTACCCGGGGAACTAAAACTTGGATTCACAATCGGCAGATTCACAGGCGAAAAAAAAAAGGGGGGGGGGGCTTAAATAGGTAGGATTTTGATGGGAAAAGGGCGGGGCTTAGGTACGAACTAGGGGCCTCAAAAAATGGGCGTGGCTTATAAGAGTGGACGTGGCCTCCCACTAGGAGGCGGAGCAAACTGGGATACTTGCATGACAAAGTGGGTGTGGCTTCTTAAAAACGGGCGGGGCAAAAGGGGCGTGGCTAGATGGGCGGAGCCAGCTCTCCCTCCTTCCTCTCCTCCGCGTGGGGCTCCGCCTCCTTTTCCTCCTCTTCTTCTGCGTCGCTGGATTCGTCGTCGGTGAAAACGACGCTCTCGTCATCATCGTCGTCGGTGAATTCGCTTTCGAGGTCATCTGAAATGGAGGGAATTAGAGAGAGGGAGAGAGAGGCAAAAAGAGAGACAGAGAGAAGCAGACGAACCTTCAGGTCCCAGCCAAAAATCGCCGTCGTCGTCGTCAAAATCTGGTTCCAGCATCTGGTAGGTTCCTTCGAAGAGGCGGTTGTTACAGTGACCCTAAAAAAGAAATTAGTAAATCAATGGACCGCGTTCTGCTTTTTCTGGCAACCTCAGGCCGCTTTCGAGCTGTTGCCCTTTGGCATGGCCATTTGTGGCCTTCCTGCCAGTTGTCTGTGGCCTCCCTTCATATTTGCTGTGGCCTCCAAAACCCACAGTATCGCTGTTGAAATGGGCGTAGGGGTTGTTTTTGTCGAGGATCCTGTCGCACAGCCAGCAGAAGTTCGTGTCGCACTTGGTGCAGTGCATTTTGTTGCAGCCGTCGTTCTTCTGAAACGATCTGTGTGAGAAACCGTGACTCCCGTGACACGTGTGGTCGTGAGCACGTGGACTGTCATGCCACGTGTGAATGTGAGCACGTGACCAACCTCAATGCTAACTTTGCATTTAGGGCACGGCTTGCTGTTTCCTTCGATCCACGTTTCGTTGCGGATGGCGTCCACCACCTTCTGGAAATTTGGATAATTTTCAAGGTCCAAATTCGCCTCAATTCGATTTGAAGGCCTAAAAAGGTAGTTTAAAGGTCTAACCTGCAATCTTGACATGCCGCCAAAGCGCTGGGCCAGCTTTCGACGCTGTTCTTCGCTGCCCTCCTCCCACTGCTTGACGATGGTCGTTCTGTCGCCTCAAATTAGGATGTTTAGAGAGAGAGAAAGAGAGAGAGAGAGAGAGAGAGAGAGAGAGAGAGAGAGAAGACGAACCGGAACTGAATTTGCACTCGTCCAGGCCGTGGTAGGTCTTCTTGCACATGGCGCAGAAGGAGAGACCACAGGCTTCGCAGGAACCAAGATTCGTGTTTCTGAAAATTTAGGTTTCTCTCTCTCTCTCTCTCTCTCTAAAACTTACAATTGGCTGAGAACTACGGATTTCTGACAGCTCGGCCTCGGACACGGCACCACGTCGCTCATCTGACCGAGGGCGTTTTCCAGCAAAATCCGCTCGTATCGATCGAATTCCTCCTGAAATTTGCATTTTAGAGAAGGAAACATGGCCTTTTGAGGGGGTTTAAGCCGAATATGGAATGAAATCTACAAAAATGGCGTACTTTCCTCAAATTTCACAAAAATCACCTCTCCGATGGCGTTTTTAATGACGGCTTGTGGAATTGTGCACTTGCAGGAGGCGTCGAGACAGGTGATTGCTTGGACCTGGAAAAATTTAGTTAAAATTACATTAAATTGACAGAGAAATAAAGGGCTACCGTACCTGTGAGCCGCGCGTTTTCTCCACAATGTAGCATCGGACGCATTCGGCGCAGTAGACGTGGCCACAGGGCGTGATTCGGACGCATTCCCGCCCCGTCTTGTTCTCGAAACAGACCTTTAAATCGGAGTATTACTGTAGGTAAATAGATTACGGTAGATCAAAGAACACCGGTAGGTCAAACAACTACGGCAGATCAAAGGTTACGGTAGTTAAAAGACATACGTTAAAAAATTAGAATATTACCTCACAGTCGTAGCAGCCGGCTTCAAAGTTGTGATCCTCCGCCTTTTCGCTGGAATCCACGACGAGGCGCATCACTTCGGCGCCGGAGAGGTTCTGAATTGATTTTTGTTTATTTTTTTAAATATAAAAATGAATAAAAAAAATAAAAATTAAGCAAAAAGCACCTTGCTCTTCACCCAGGGCGTGTGGTCGACGCAGATCTCCTCGAGGGCGGCTTCTTGGTCCCTGACGGCGTCTACAACGGATTGAAGACAGAAGAAAAGGACGGGCATTCCGCACATACTCTCGCATTGATCTTTTAGCAATTGGCAGACGGAGGACAACTGGAAAGAGGAGAGGAGATAGGTGAAAAGGAGGAAACGGTGGGGTTAGTAGTGGTTAGAAGTTTCGAGTTTTTGGCACAGGAAACGAGCCAGATAGCTGGCTGGAAGGAGCGGTTGTGGCACAAAACGAGCCAGATAGTTGGATTAACGAACACAGAAATCGGCATGCTTGGGTTAGAACGAAACCTACCATCTCCTGGCTCATCCAGATGCATTCGAGGGAGAGTTCGGGAGAGGAGGAGGCGGGGTAGTCGAGGGGAAGGGAGAAGTGGAGAGTGGCTGACGGAAGGGCACTCACTTCCACTCTCTTCTGCCCTGAAATGGAGGATTCAGATGAATATAACGTTTTTATATTTATAAATCATTTAGTGAGATTCCAGTCCTTCCAATTCTTTCAATCCCAATTTCTCGGAAAATTAAATTTTCCTCGATTTCTGTCCGTGATGACTGTTTGAAAGAAACCTTCAGAGACCTCTTTTCAACTTGTTTTTGCCTATGGTGTTCATTCCTGTATTCGGCGGAACTACCCTAACTACCGTAGGCGATATCGTACGGGTGTGAAACCCGCGGCGCTTCTCTGCCAGACAACTAGTTTTCTGCGTCTGTGCAGGCGGGAACATTGAAAATTCAAAAGTACCGACCAAAAGTCGATAAACAGATGGAATGGACGTTTTTATTTCTTTTTACGATCAGGACCAAATTAAATAAATCGATAAATCTAGTTTTTTTTAAATTGTAAATCGATCTTCACCTTTTTGCAGTAAATTAACTAACTCAAATGTAATTTTTATATTATTTGTTTGTAAAAAAACAATAAAAATTAAAGAAATCTCAATTTATCACGGAATATCCACTTTGCAGTGATTTTAAAATAGTCTTTACCTAATTTAATTTTCATAACAAAAATCACGTAAACAATTTTTTAAAAAAATTCATTTGAATATTGTACTCACCCCCTTGGGAAGTGGCGTAGATGGTGCTTTTCTTGGCCAGTGGCTCAAACTCCACCCGGATGGCTCCCTTGAGGAGGCCTTCTTCGCCCCGTTCCCATCGGACTCTCTCATCGTCGAAGACCGACTCCAGGGCCTCGATCTCCTGCAGCTGCTCCTCCAAACAGCTCATCTTTCTAATTGTAAAAGCTATTTTCGCATTTAAAATTGAAGAATTCAGGTATTTCAACATGAAAATATGTCAAAATAAGTGCACAAACGCATAAATCACAGGGAAACGGTTCATTTGAGATGGAGGGAAAGGGAGGATCACAACGGGGAGAAGAGGAAGGGACCGGTTTACTGGAAAGACTTCTTGGCGTGGAGATCCCGCAGGATTTCCTCGAGCTCCTCGTCCTCCAGTTTGTTCTCCAACGAGGGGATCAGGGCCTGAAATTAGGAATTTAGGGGGATCGAGCAATAAAAATAAAGAGGAAACCTAAAAAAAAAAGTCGAGACTTTGAATGGGTTACGGTAACTCTTCTATTCACATTTTATGGATTACTGTAGTCTATCAATTCTTCCCCGACTACTGCAGCTATTTAATCTCAGCCAAAAGGGCCTGAGGTTGCCCAAAGTGCCCTGATAACATATAAAGTGAACATAGATTGCTCTAGGCTACAAAAAGCGGCCTACGGATACCATCGGTGGCTTCATGGCAGACATATGGGGTCTAACGTTGCCAAAAGCAGTCCTAAGGTTTCAGGAAAGTCGAAGGCTGATTTTTAACCGAACTAAACGGCGTCCGACTGCCAGAAGCGGCCTATCACCCCTGAATAAAAAACAAATCTTGCCTTTGCCTCCTCGGCTGTCTCCGGGCACAAATTGGCGATCTGGGCGACTTCGAACTTGTGAAGGGGCTTCCCGGCGAATATTCCACGCACCGCGCGGATCGTCTCGCGGTTCTTGAAGCGGGAGAGGCGACGGGCGTAGTTCAGCGTCTTGATGAAGACCTAAATTCTTTTTAAAAAAATTTAAACTACCAAGTTTTAATCATAAATAACAATTTAAGGTAAGCAAAGAAAAATGAATAACCTCGCTCATTTCCTCGATCTCATCCTTCTGCTCGCTCTGCTGCCGCCTGTGCTCCAGAAGCAGGAACACCTCGGATGTCAGGAGGGCGTCGCAGGCTCCAGATTCGAATTCTGCAACAAAAATATATTACAACTAGTTTAAAACGAATAATTCAAGTTGCCACATCATGAAAACCCGGTTATAAACCCTTAAAAGAATATCCGCAAAAATGTCATGATTGCGCAAAATTTCACAATCTTAATTAAAATAGTTATAAAACAAATAAAATACAAATGAAAAGAAAAGGAACCCTAACCCTTGGGGAACTTCATCTCAGTGGCGTCCTCCTCCACATGATCGTCGTTCTGAGCGGTCGACGCCATTTCTGAACCCAATTTTTACTTATTTTAGTTGTATTGTTCATTTTAACTTTAAGAATACAAAGAAAAAATAATGAAAAGGGATAAAAACAACAACAAAATGAATTTAAAAAATCAGAAAGCGATTTAAAAACAGCCTGGCAAAGCGCCAAGGAAGAATCGTGGCGGGACCCAGGTGCACCAGTCCTTTTATTAGAGAGGTTTCTTCAGTTGATGTGGCTGAACTGGAAAAAGAGTTTAAAAAACATTATTTGAGTAAATTTATTTAGAAAATATACAAAATTATACCAGCAGCACCAACAACACAACCCAAAATCACAAACGAAGAAACAGCTAAAACGACTTCCAGGGGGATTTCAATCAGATTTTTAAAATAAAAAGCAAGAGTTTCCATGTTAATTGGCTCATCCTTTCGGTGTTCTTTAATAGTAATTAAATGACTATCGATTGAAACAGCCAGATAGTTATTGGGATCATTTTTTCTCGCAATATTCCAGTCGGCAACGACCTCGCTGCTGATGACTTCGATGTTTAGTAATTCCAAAAGCCACGAGAGAGGGGCATGAGGCAAATTTTTAAGCCAGCAGGAAAAACTGAATTTGAATCCACGCTGGTTCATAACTGGTATGAACTGCCGATATGGAAAATTCATTCTCATCAGAAGGCAGAATTCGTGATCAAATGAAAATTCTCCGTTTGTCCAGCGCTGAAATTTAAATTTAATTATTTTAAATTGATTTTAAAAAAAAACCTCAATTTGGTCTGCCATTTCGTTTGGAGTCATTTCTACGTCGAACATTTTCACTTGACGCTGGGCTTTTATGGAAAAGACCTGGGGAGGAGTGAGAGCAAGGGCCGTGTCGATAAGCACCTGAAATTGTTTTTGTGTGATTCAACACACACCCACACGTATACTCACATACTAACACACATACACACTCACTCACTCACATACATGCATTCACACATATACACCCACACATCCACATGCACAAACACACATACATAAACACACACTCACACACATAAGAGGTCCACACATTTACATACAATCACTCACTCACTCACTCACTCATTCACATACACATGTACACACATTCAGGTACACACACACACATACGTGGTACACACAGTTACACACGCCGACGAGTAACCCCGCATACACACGTTCACAGATATACACGCATACATACACACACTAACACATGTACATCACACATGTACACACACACGCACACACACTCGCATGCACACATACACACACTCACAAACAGGCATGCACATTCACACACGCTCACATAGGTACCCACAGGTACACAGAGACACAAACAAGCAAAACACACATACACGTGTACACAAAACAGTTTCTAATTAAACTCACATTTTCAACCTTCTGAAGATCGTAAGGAAACTCAGCCCCCATATAGATAAGGTCAATGTCAAGAAATTCGAGTTCAAACCCCTGAAAAGCCGTTTTAAATTAAATTCTATACCAAAATAACCGGAGAGGAATAAATAGAATCGAAAAATTTCCAAGGAAAGCGCTCGGTCCGAATAAATTTCAAATACCTCATTTCCTATATTTTGTCTGACAAAAACTCTGACATTTCTGCGTTCATTGAACCCTGAAACGAAGTTTTAACTTATTTTTTAAAATTGTGTTTTTTTAAAATTTAAACATATTTTTTTGATTCTCAAATGACTTGGCCAAATTTATAAAGCGTGTTTTTACTCCAACTTTTTAAGGACCAAACTAAATTCAGGCTGTTTAACGTACAAAACTTACTTCAATTATCATCTTCTCAGTTTCAAGAATAAAATGTGGCTTAGACTGAGTTATATCGATCTCCATTTTTCTCGAATTAAATAAATGTATGTATTCTTCCAAATAAACAAATGTAATCTTAAAATTAAACAATGTTAATAATTTTAAAAAGTAAAAACTAACCTCAACTTTAATTTCACTTATTTTCAAAGGGAAATTCAGTTGCGACGAATTAATAAGATTAAATGAGCTAGTACTACACTTTTCAAACGCGACGGCTTGCCTGTAGATCAGCTTCAATTGTTTTAAACTGTTTTTTTTTAATATTACAAACTTTTTCGATTATTTTGAATTTCAATTTATCGGGCAAGGTGTTAATGTTGAAATTATCCTGAAAACATTGTGAAAGAAGTTGTTATATTTAATTACCGTTGTGGAAGGAAGGGCGGAAAATATTAAACCCATCACTTTCTGTAAATATAGAAAATTGTAAAGTTTTATGTTCAAATTTATGAGAAAGCGAACATTTTTGAATATGCATACTTAGAGATGGATAATTGTGCTCTAATCCGACTGTCCCGCTTTTGGATGTTTGAGACAAAGGATGCCCCCCCCCCCCCCCTATTATATTTGAAGACCGGCCCCAATTAAATGGAGTCTCTTTGGCTAAAGACTGATTCATTGTTAAAGTACACGATGGATTGAAACTGCAAAACCACAAGCACACGTTTCAAGCATTGCGAGAAACATTGCGCCATATTCGAAACCAAGGTTTCAAATAACTGAAACACGCGGTAATACATCACAAAAAAGACAAAAAAAACTAATACACTACAAAAACAAAAAAAAATATTTGGGTGGGTAAAAAAATCAAACATTGGACCATACCATTCATGCAGAAAAAAGAGTACGGCTTTGTAATTATTCATTCAATTTATTTTTCAGTTATTTTGAACGCTTTACACCAATTGCGAAATTTGCAACCAAACCTTTAGAGTCAATGAAGTGAAAGATTTAATGTCGCTGAAGAAATTGCAAAGTTACACAAAAACTTTAAAATAGAATACTAAAGTAACCTGAACACAAAATTTTGAAGTTGATGTACACACGCATCAATTGATAAAGCAAAAGAAAAGGGCTAAAGCTCAATGAACTCCATCTTGCAAGAAATCGCTTGGAGCATACCCTCTACATTTCCATTGCTTCCAATTAAAATGCAAAGTTAAACATTCAAACAATCGCCACTTTTAAACGGGAAGGACCTCGTAAAATTGATTTTTCAAAGTATCTTTATTATAGTTTCATTGAGTAGACATCGTGTCCACGATTCCGAAACATACTCCATTTATATTATCCAGACTTTCATTACAAAAACAGAAAAATTATGTTTACACGGTCCTTCCCCTTTACAGTCAAACTTCTACAACCGAACGATACTGGGAAATTAACCTGCAACATTTGAACCCTGCTAACTAAAACATTAAAACAAGCTTTAAAGGCTGAAAACTACAATTTTACACAGGTACAACATACATAATCAAAACGAGGAATACAAATAACTGAAACACGAGGAAATACAGTACAAGAAAAGGTAAAATGTTAACACAAATATTTGTAAATAGATAAAAACAACACACACATTTCAGATGTCTTCATTGAGTCAGTCTACCGAGAGGGGTCCGGGTGCCGCGTAGTGCTTGGAAAAGTCGAAGATCTTGAACATGGGCTGCTCCACCTTGATCGTCGTCTAAATTCCTCCCTTTTCCTTGTCAAATCCAATTCCAACCTCTCCCTTAATGTGCTGAAAAGCGAACTGCACAGCCTTCCAGACGATGGTCAGCAGGGCGATTCCATTGGCCTTGAGCCAATTGGCAGGAGCATCGGAGGAGGCCTCTCCCAGAAGACCGGAGGGGAGGGCAAAGTGGGTGGGGTGGTCGTAGTGGTACTGGATGAAGATGGCTTCAGCCAGGGCGGCGGCGGTTGTAGTGAAGATGAGGATGGACTCCCACAGACGGAGGCCGTCGATGCGACGTTGGAAGAAGAGGATCACACAGAAGCCGATGTCGATCAGACACACGTAGGCCAGCCAGAAGATGAGGTCTGAATGGGAGGGGTACTGTAGAAGTGGAGCAGGAAAACGGTACATTTTGGTCCTTTGGTGAAGGAGAAGTTCATCACACTCAGCTGGCGGCAGGAGACACTCTCGACGGGTTGGAGACGGGACTCCAGGAGACGGGCCATGGCTTTGCTCTCATTGACGGCGGAGAAGACGCCCAGGGAGTGGGTCTTAGGCGAGGTCTGAAGAGAATTGATCAGTGCCAGAGAGAGAGAGAGAGAGAGAGAGAGAGAGAGAGACAGAGACAGAGACAGAGACAGAGACAGAGACAGAGACAGAGACAGAGACAGAGACAGAGACAGAGACAGAGACAGAGACAGAGACAGAGACAGAGACAGAGACAGAGACAGAGACAGAGACAGAGACAGAGACAGAGACAGAGACAGAAAGAGTACCCACCAGACTCTTCTCTCCACAGTTCTTGACAGCGTAGTGGTGGCTAAGAGAGACGCAGTGGTGAGAGGGAGAGAGAAGGACGAGGTAGAGAATCGAGAGGCAGAGGAGGATCTCAACGGCGTAGAATACGGTAGAGGCGGCGCACAGGGAACGAGCCATCTTCGGAAGTAGGGAGGAGAGAGGGAGAACCTCCTTCCGGGGACGAGTCAGTGGAAATGAGGAGGGAGGGAGGGGAAAGTTACGTGAAGGCAACCACGTGACTTAGGCGTTACGTACCTGCCGCCAGGGAAATTTACGCAAATTCTTATTGTTAGTGTTCCCCTTTGTCACATGCTTCCACTGTTTCAAAGTTGTTCGGCTCAATTCCATTTCCAACCAACTATTAATATAAGTGGCCAATTTGCGGTCCTTCCGAATTGGAATTCATGGGACCAATGGTTTTAGGGACCAGAAGTGTCGGGTGGCACCATAGGTATCGGTAGATTCTGTCCAGCTGGAAGGATCGTCCTCTTTAGTGCCTCTCTTCCTATCTGCGACCAACACCCGTACCAAATCATCGGAATCACTGAATAAGGTCACCTGTGGAACTCTGACTGCACAAGTTTCTCAACTTGGGTAATTAACGCCGCCGATGGGAGCCTTCGGGCTGCTTTCATTCCGATGCTCCCACTGCCTCAAGGGAAAGCACTGGCCCATCGGGTGAAAGGCTAATTTTTGGATTCCTCCTGAGGGAGGAAAACTGACGATGACAAAAGTAAGAAAAGTCAACAAAAGACCTCTTCTAACTTCATGCAAGGTAGAAATTAAGATTCAGTTAATTCTAATTTAAGGGGGGGGGGGCATTTACGTGACATGGCGGGGGCTTTTTTCCTTTATTTCTTCACTTTCTGGCTCCAGGCATGGTAGGTCTTCCTTTTTCTCCATCACTTTCTATTTTCCAGTTGTTTCTCTGCTTCGCTCTTCTTCTAGGATCTTCCGTCTTTTTTTGCGGGAAGAAGAAAGAAAAGAAAGGGTCTTCCGATAAGACAGAGGTTCCTCTCTCTCTCTCTCTCTCTCTCTCTCTCTCTCTCTCTCTCTCTTTCTCTCTCTCTATCTCTATCTCTATCTCTCTCTCTGTCTCTCTGTCTCTACTCTCTCTCTCCCTCTCTCTCTCTCTCTCTCTCTCTCTCTCTCTCTCTCTCTCTAACCACCAATCTAAGGGCAAGGAGGCTGAGACGTACTTTGGTCTGGACAGTGAGATGCTCTTCCCAAACAAAGAGAACGGCAGTGAAGTGGCCAGCGGTTCTTCCTCAAAGGCCAAGAATGAGAAGAAGAAGGTCGCCAAGTAGACCCAGAGAATTCTACTATTTTATACACGGGAATCGTCGGCAAATAAATCTGCAAGAAAATGTCACAATTCTGTTACACTTTATTTTCCATTGCATGTTTCGTTGTATTAGCAAATCACATTGATTTCTTAATTTTTTAATTTGGGCTCTAATTTCAATGTTCGTTTTTTTTCTCTCATTTCGTTTTTTGTTTGTTTCTAGGCTGCGGTGAAATTGATGGTGTTTTTTGCTTCCACAACATTTTTTATCGTTCGCTTTTGCTTGTTTTGATCAAAAGATTTCTAAAACACCTATGATTGAAAAAATGTTTTATTAGGTGAATAACAATTGTGAAAATATACATTAGTAGTTTCCTAGACACGGCGTGAGTGAAATAAAGCAAGAATTGTGAGCGGGCGAAAGCCATATTGGACTTCCAGGATTGGGTGTTTTTCAGGATTTGGCGGACGGTCTTCTTTTTAATCCGGTGGAACGTGTGATCCTTGTCTTCTTCTTGTTAAACGTAATCCTAAAATCAATGTTTGTTTCAAAGAAGTCAATAAGATTCGTACCTAGGATTCTTCCAATGGTTATTTTAATGTCCTTCCTTCTTGCTTCTCTTGCATTCATTTCTGAAAATTCCATTGTTAGATCTCTTTGAGAAATCAAAAGTTACCCTGACAATGATCTCATCCCAGGTGACCATCTTGTTGACCCTCATCCTATCGTAGATTTCAGGGGTCACTTCAATCTTTTCTCCCAGTTCAGCTTCAATTGGCCTCAGGATCTGCTTGTCGACGAAGGTGGCGTAGGATTCCTGCTTCCAGATGATGCCCATAGAGGGGTTGAGGATTCTTCTCATCTCAGGGGTGATGGAGACGCAGCGGGAGGAGCCAGGTGCCACGTACTGGTAGAAGACATCTCCTTTCGGCTTGTCAGAGGATGCCGATCTGAAATTGAAGTGTGAGTGATTGAATGAATCAGTCAGTGTGTGTGTGTGTATGTGTGTGTATGTATGTGTGTGTGTGTGTGTGTGTGTGTGTGTGTGTGTGTGTGTGTGTGTGTGTGTGTGTGTGTGTGTGTGTGTCTGTTCTAACTTACTTTCTCTGGCGCTGGTTCATCCTGATGACGTCCTCCCTGTCGAAGACGCTCATCTTCGCCAGGGCGTCGACCTGCTCATTCAAGTTGGCATGAGCAGGGACGTGGGCGAAGACGACGCCCGAAGGGCTAGCGGCGGCGAGCATCTCTACGACGCGGATGTGGTCCTCGTATTCGCCGAAGAAGTCCAGGTAGTTGTTGAACCACTTGCTTCGGCACTTCTTTTTCAAGGATTTGGCCTGAAATATAGACAATGTTAAAGATAGCCGAAAAGAGAGAGAGAGAGAGAGAGATAAACTCACACGGGGCCTCCTCTGCTTCAAATGGCAAAGTCCCTGGATCAACCACTTTAAGTCGGTGTGGAAGATGATCCTTTCTCCTCCATTTGTGTTCACCAGTCCTTTGAGGGCCTGGATCACTGCTTGGAGCTCCGCGTCGTAGTTCGTTCCAGGATCCGAAAGCCTCACGGCCCTGGTCATCCTGTGGTCCTTTTCATCGTAGATTGCGAATCCACATATGTTCGCTCCTTTTTTGCACGATCCGTCAGTGAAGATCTGACGGACAGGGCCTAAATTGACGTATTTGTAAATTAATTTAAAACATGGAAAATTGAACTATTTAAATGTGATTTAAAATAAAAAGCAACCTCCAGAAGCCACTTTGCATCCACACGAAAGTCCTTGCTGGGCAGACATCTTGAGCTTTTGCTTTCTGAAAAAGAGTGGTTTTAGAAAGAGTAAAAGAAGAAAAAGAAGAAAAAGAAGAGAGAAGATACAAAAGAAAAGTTAGATCAAAAGATGTGAAAACTAGAAGACTACCTTATTTGGTGAAGCCGTGCCTAAACAAAAATGTAAACAAAAGCAGTTGTCCGACTTTCCCTGACCTCTTGAAAATTACGCAGATGCCTGGCAGATGACCGCTTTTTTTCTGGGAGCTCCCTTGGGCATTGTCACCCGCTTGGGAAGATGTGCTTTCTGAAATGGCTGTTTAATTGGCATGACATGATTATTCATTTTCAAGTTGTAAAAAACTGATTAGGTATTCAAGTAGGCAACTTAGATCAATGTTATATTTCCTGTTTATCGCAGGTAGCGATCACAGTCCCACGAATGATAATGCTAATGTTTGAATTGGCAACTAAAATTGGCCGAAGATGAACTACCTGTATATTATAGGTAGGTCAGATGATCTGTCATGTAGATCAAAAGCCGCCTTGAAATCAGCGTGCAAATTTTTGCCTATTAATTAGAATACCTAAATCTCCTCATTCAACATTGTCTCTCGCACTGCGTATCTCATTTCCGCTGCACTAAGGTTCATTTTGGCATGATTCCAGCTTGGTGAAAGTTTTAGAGTCATTGTTCTTTCGAGTTTTATGACAACCGCTTGCTAAAATATGACAACCGCTTGCTAAAAACTTTACAATGCAGCAATATAGAACTTCAATCAAAAAATTATAACAACTGTTATTTCTTTATCAATGTTTTACACGTTCAAGAATTTTTTGCCGCGTCAATGTTTCTGTCGTTGTGTTCGCATAAATCAAATAATTTCAGAAAAAAAACAGGGGCTGGAAATGGGCCAAAGTTGTAACTGAATGTCATCCAAGTGGTCTGAACCGAGGGAGAGGAAAGCCGAGAAAAAGATGGAGAGATGAGTTCCAGAAGAAGATCGGTCCAACGTTCCTACAGCAAGCCACTAACAAGAAGACATGGAGAGATATCATGGCGCTGCACGGCCATACATAACCGTTGAATCAAGCGTTAAACAGAAACAGAAAAACAGGGGGTCTAGTTTATTGACCGTTTTTTTTCTATTTTTCCCTAAAATACAAAATGCAGGATGAAATGGAAAAGCAAATCGTTGATTCTCCAAAACAGTGATGTAAATTTAAAAATTTCTTTAAAATTGATTTTTTAAACTCTAAAGCAATAAACTTATTTATTACTTATTTATTCACAGTTAGATTTAATATTTAACGAAAAAAATTGAATAAATAGAGTAATATTAAGATACCACTTAACCACAATTCGATCCACATGCAATTACTGACCAATCAATTTTCCAATAACCAGACTAATTGAAAGTCTTTGTAAAATCAGCAAAATCTAATTCATCAAGAAAACTGATAGAAATGCCATGATTGAAGTACTGCCAAATAATAAGGACCTCCTGTTTCCCTCCATTTTTCCTTATTTTCCATCCTTTTTGGACTGGCTCGGCGTTCAAGTTTTTCATTTCATTAAAGAATCGTTCAATCGAGAAATCAATTATCTTCTTGATTACAATGCGGGACCCAGAAGTCCTTGACCATTTTCCTTCCTGCCAACGCTGAAAAATAATACTTTTGAAGTACATACCTTTAGAAGTATAGAAAATGGGGCCTACCTTGAGTTTTATGGCTAGTTGTTCGGTGGTTACATTTACCTTTCGAATGCAAAGCGATTCCTTTGTTTTTATAGATAAGACAGATTCCAACGAGAAAGGAGCCACATTATTCACGTGAATCTGGAATCATTGTTTGTGATTGTGTGAGCGAGTGAGTGGGTAAGTGTTTGTGTACGTGTGTGTGCGTGTACACTGCGTTGCAAAAGTATAGGTTCACCCCATTTTTTCCACTTTTCTTTAAAATGGGTAGATATCTGTACAGGTGGCTGTGGCAACTAAAATCCACTTAAAAAATTACCCTAATTCTACATGTCCAAAAATTTGAAAATTTGCATAACAGGGAGTTATTCAAATTTGTGAAAAATGTGAGGTTGCAAAAGTATAGGTTCACAATGGGAAATCAACAATATATTGATACTAAACAGAGAAAATATCATTCAGTAATCGGTCTGTGCTCCTTTGCGCTGTACCACTTGCAGAAGACGACGAGGAACAGACGCCGCGAGATTCTGGAGTCAAGTTTGTTCCATTCAGTCATGATGGCATTCTTCAGCGAAGTTACGTCGGTGAACTGACGGTTGTTTTCGTAGACACGCCGAGAAAGAACTCCCCAAATGTTCTCCATTGGGTTAACATCAGGAGAGCATGCCGGCCAGTCAATAAGGGTGATGTTGTTTGTGCTGAACCACTGTTTTGTCGATCTGCTAACATGAACAGGAGCGTTGTCTTGGACAAACGATAGCTGCTGAGGGGTTGTTGCAAGGAAGGAGACGAGATTTGCTTGAAGAACATTCTGATAATCGACGGAGTTCATTTTGTTAGAAACAAAAGCCAGCGCCACAGTCGAGTCAGCACAAAACGCACCCCAGACCATTACGTTTCCGCCACCGAATCCACGCTTCGAGAAAATCAGAGTATCCTTTCTGAGATCATGCCAATATCCACGGTTACCATCAGGTCCATCCAAGTTGAATTTTTTCGTCCGACCAGATAACCTGATAATCGATTACAGACAATTAAAAAATTGTAATACCTTACACCAATCAGTTCCCGTAGCAAGATGATTTTGAGCAAACGCCAACCTGTTTCGACGATGCCGGGGGTTCAGATGGGGTCCCAGTCTTGCAGTCCGACGAACAATGTTGTTGCTCTTCTTCAGGCATCTCCAAATCGTAGATTTGTGCACTCCCAGGTTAAGGTCACTGTTGATTTTAGCCAGGGTGGTCACTTTGTTCGACGCAGATCTGATCACAGACCGCTCATCACGGACTGTCAGTTTCTTCGGCCGTCCGGATCGTTCAGCTGGACCATAAGCAGAGGGATTTCGGACGAATCTGTTGATGACATTGACGGAGCGGTTGAGAATCCGTGCAATTTCCCTGTTCGACTTGCCGCATTGATGGTAGGCCTGGATTTGAGACTGCTCGCCGTTGGTGAGGTGTGTTCCGCGTGGCATTGTTGAGGAACAATGTTATGCATTAGCATTTTTAAAAAACTGAATGACCCGGATGCCGAATATGTTAATTTTTGTTGATTTCCCATTGTGAACCTATACTTTTGCAACCTCACATTTTTCACAAATTTGAATAACTCCCTGTTATGCAAATTTCCAAATTTTTGGACATGTAGAATTAGGGTAATTTTTTAAGTGGATTTTAGTTGCCACAGCCACCTGTACAGATATCTACCCATTTTAAAGAAAAGTGGAAAAAATGGGGTGAACCTATACTTTTGCAACGCAGTGTATGTGAGGCCAAGTTTGTTTTCTCACCTTTTTCACGTTACTAAATTCAATTGGAATTTCATTGTCATCAGTTCCGCATTCAATTTCTACGCATTCTAGCGTCGTTCCCTAAACGTAATAGTTTACTTAGAATAAAATAATCAAAACCTCGAAATACTGAAAATTACGAAGTGCATTATTCAATTTCAGCGTAATCCTTTTCGCCTTAATGTTTTTCCGAATAGAAGAACACAACTCAGCGGTCACATCATCCTGAAAATAATTTTTTTTAGAATATTGCACAATTTGTAATCTCACCTGAATTTTTAACTCATAAATGTCATACCAAGTTTGACTTTTAGCTAATTCTTCCAAATTACCAAAAATTCTATTTGGGTCTAGAAATGGAAAATTGTTTCCGTTGGCTAAAACAGTGGGTACCTGCTGGAGCAAATCGTCCTAAAAACTTGGTTGTTTTCATGCCTACATTGCTACGTTTCAAATTTACCTTTATGGTTAAAGTTTTCCGCCAAAACGGAAATTTGAAAGAAAGATGTGATTTACAGAAAAAGTGAGAGGAAACACTGCACTCGTCAAAAATAGCAAACTTTTTGTAATTAAACCGGAAATTGTTATTTTTAAAAATTAAGGTAAATTGATAAAACCTTGGCATAAACGTGAAGTCGTAAGACGTAGGGAAGTTTATCAAAAGCGAAAGCGTTCTGAAAATTTTAACAATTAAATTTTTAAAAATCTTCTTACTTTAGAATTAAGAGCGTTATCGACTGACATTCCTAAGGAATCCCACTGTAAAAATGTGGAAAACTAAAAAAGCGAGAGAGAGAAAAGCGTTGACACAGCGAAATTCTAACCGTTTTCCTTTGTTTGAATTTTGAATACAAGCGAAGTTATTGATTCGCTTTGCCTTTCTGCGTTTGAAGAATTATAGACGAATTCATTGTCATCATCTTCAAAGAGCACAACCTTCAGGAAACTTATGAAGCATGGGGACGAATTATGCAGCAAATGAGTGAAGATAGCAAAAATATTTTGTCAAAAATCATTGGTATTCCGTCAGTTTCACGACATCTTCTGCCCTCTTCCATCGCATTCAGAGATTCTACAAGAAACACTATTAAAAATCCGATCCTGGTTTTCCTGCCCAACACCCAAAATATCCGGTGTTGGGATCTTCTTGCGACCACTTGTTCTTTGTCGATGCGTTCGTTGTGGCGGCGTGTCGATTTGGTCGCGACATGCCGCTTGTCTGTCCGTGTAAGTGTGTGTACGTGTCTTTGCCTGTCCGTGTAAGTATGTGTACGCGTCTTTCGATATCTGAGTCCCGTGAAATCTTCTTAGAAAGTAGCTTCTTTGCAGCATGCGCTGGAATCTCAGTCGGCGTAAGCGATACCCTCACACGGGCTGCAGAAGGCAATTGTGGCCCCATTACCCGCGGAACGCACCGTCCGAAGTAACACGCCGGAATACATATGACGCATCATACCCCATACGCAACACAGCCTTCGAAATGCGCCACGGAACACGCTATAGGGAACGATCGCGACGCCAACATGTCACATACGAGTCCCAATCGCAACACGTACCATCACACGGGAAACCCCACGGGACTCATTCAACCCGCACAAGACAAAAAATCGACACAAGAACCCCAACACCGGATATTTTGGGTGTTGGGCGAGAATATATACGGATATCTTTCGAAAATTGAAGTCGGATGGAGGGCTTCGCAGGCTTAAGTCGTTCGGCAGGTCCCGGTTTGTTGAGAGATGGAAGGCAGCAGCAGCGGAAGACATCTGAAAACAGAAATTTCGTACAATATAGAGAATTTTGTCAATTCTCAAGTGACAATCCTTGTAATTGAATAATGAGCACAAACGGCGCAAATGGCGCGGCCTGTTCATAAGCGTCCCTCGCGACGTGCACTGCATGGGCCTGGTGGCGCAGCTGCAAGCGGCTAGCGCCAACCGTGAGGTGCGGAGGTCGGCCCCGCGCAGTGACAAACGGGAAACGGTCCGAAACGAGAGAGAAATTTTGAAATTTTTGCTTAAAAAATTTAAAAACAAGGCGCCTACCCTCCCATTTTCAGAAATTCGATAAAACTTTTAACGCAGTGTCCCCTTGGCGGAATTTGACAAAAATTAAAAAAAATTGAGCCGCCTACTCCCGCCTTGGCCAGAATTTAAAAAAAAATAGTGCGCCTGGTTTCCCTAGTCCAAAATTTTCGCAAAAAATCAAACTGGGGGCATCTCTCGTTAAAAAAGCACACACCGACCTTTTCTTTGTAGAAAAAGGGTTTCAAGCATAGAGAGTACTTCCGGAAAGTGGAGATGAAAAAGTAGATGGTGACAGCAGAGGAATCCTGAAAAGAGGGGTGTCAGTGACTATTTATGCATTGTCTTTGTTGGTATTCTGTAGATTAGATAAGTTTTAGTGGCTACATCGTCTGAGAAAACACTAAATGTTACTTTAAAATCACTTACGCGTTACTTAAAAATGTAAACTTATGAAGTAAAACAATCTTCAGTTGCGTTTGGTCCCGCAGCGAAAAAACAAGAACTGTGTTCACAACTGTGCGCCTCGTTAAATTTCGAATTTGAAATTTAAAAAAAATTTTATTTTATTTTATTTTAAACTACGTCATTTCTTTAAATGTGAAGTTTAATAATTAACCACTTTTCATTATATGTATACTGTTTATAATCCATTTGAAGCCCTTTAAAGCTTTAATTGGCGTTAATTACGGCGACTGTCACGTGCAGCCGTATTTGCCAATTGCCCATTTTTCATTCCTATCTTCTTTTTTGTTATTTATTCTTTAATTTAAGCTTGTTAATTAATTTACTGAATAATTTCAGAATTCCTGGGTTTAATTGGCGAAGTAAACGCCAAAACGGAGGAAATCTTTGGAACCCGGCGACATAAGGTAAGATTTTTTCGAGTTTAGGGCACTTAATTTAAAAGCAGCTGGAAGCTATTAGCTCTAGTTTATTCTAAATTGTGCTTCCAAACATATCCAAAATGTTTTACCGGAATAAGGCCGGAATCTACCGGAATAAAGCCCCGAAATTCAAAAAATGCCTAGTTTTGGGCTTCAAAAAATGATTTTCTACTTTTACATTACATTTTTAATCAATTTGCGCAGCCTAAAATTGAATAATTTCCTATTTTCAGCATCTATGTCTTCGTCTGCCTCAAAAAATGAGTGGATCTGGCAGGAGCAGCCACCATCTCCCGTGGCGGAACCGAAAGAAGAGGATTTTCCAAGAAGTATCACCTAAAGAGCAATTTTTGTGAAACGAGGTAAGATATTCCTCATTTTAAATGTGATATTTTACTATTTTAACCTATTTGTAATAAAGCTTTTGCCAAATTGACAAAAAACCGAAAGCGCCATTTTCTACCACAGTTACCAGTCAGTTGGCTCATACGAAACCTTTGCTTTACGCTAATCAGCAAAGTCGGTTGTCCAATCGGGGTTCTTTTCCTGAAAATCACACAGGTTTATTTTCCACTGGAAATCTCAAAGTTTGGTACTTTCTGGATTTAAAATTTTTTTGTTGCTAATTTATATATTTTCAGGTCCTCCCTGCGTCCTGGAAGTCCACCGGGAGCCTGGAGAACTTCAGAATCTGATCATTTGGGTGATCAAAGGTGAGACATTTCTGCTTTTTTATCAATGATTGATTTTGTAGGGTGGACGCCCTCTTCAATTTCTACCAGCCAGCTGTCTCCCTCGCCAGAAGAGCTACGCCTTCAGGGAGCTGCCTCAGCTCCCCTGCAAACCCCGAAATGGTTGGTTTTGGGTGAGAGAAAGGCTTCCGTCCTGGCACAAACCGCCGCCTCGCTAGCCAATGAATCAGCTTTGCAGACTTTGACTTTTTCTTCGTGTTTTCACGGGTTTCCCGCTATTTGTGTCATCATCGATCTCTCTCGGGCCAGCCGGGATAGAACTCTTGTCGTTTTCTTCGACAAGAGAGATTGTTAGGCCCGGCTGGCCCGAGAGATCTCGTCGCTCATTGTTGTCAATTCAACGTAGTCCTGGTGCAGAGGAGTTTTTCGAGCCTCGTTTCCTTTTGCTATCGATGTGTCGTCAATTCGTGGCTACTAACTACCTCCGTTATCGTTCCATATACCACGTCAGACGAGGACACAGAAGCCACGACGTCCACAAGACACAGACCACGTCCATGGGAAAGGAGATCCGGGAGAGCTTTGTCCTTGATCCTTGTCAGTTCTACGTCGACCTAAGGCCGCAGAGCCTTCTGTGCCTTTTCTGTTTGCTATCGACGTTTCGTCAATGTTTGGCTACTCATTGTAGCCTCAACTAGCATCCACACGTCGTCGCTTGCGCCTCTGTGTTTCTCCAGAAGTCAAGCCAATTACTGGATTCAGATCGCCTTATTCCACCGGGACCAGTGCCCCTTCTCCATGGAGGACGACTTCGACCGACATAAATACAACCTGCGTTCCTGTTTTATTTTAGTTTGTCGAATTTTCTGTGGAAATAGCTAGTGTTTACATAAATATTGTGGAGATTAGATGGAACTGTAATATCTTGAGCCGAATGTGGTCCACATTTGGAGGACAACATTTGTTTGGTTCAGTTTTGCAATGTCGTCTTCTGGAATTTCAGGTGATTACCCTGTCGGATTGGCCTTTTGAGACCATCGATTTTGATTTTGAGACATTGGACGAATATTACGCAAAACCATCACTGGATGCCTTGTGGCTGCCGTAGTTACGCTAATTTTAGGGTGGATTCTTTGCGGTTCCCTTTTCCCAACCTGGCAATATGGCGTGGCCAGGTGTGGACACTGGGTTCTCGCGGGCCGACTGGGAAGTTGTGTTCGGCTCATCGGGCTGGCCTTTTGATAGCAGAACGATTCTTCTATTCGAGGCGATACAGAGAACTTTGTCTGTCACTTATGAAGAGGATTCTCACGGGCCAAATGGAAATGATTGGTCGGCTCGCCCCGGACCGATCGTTTCTGTTCGTTCATCCAGATTGGTCACGTATTACCAACCACAAGACCAAGTTTCGACCACCGGCTAACACACTCTGGCTCGGCCCGACCCCGTGGTTTGAGAATGCTTTTGATATGTGGCTACTGAATTTAGCAACAACTAATAACCACATCCGAATAATCCTTAAGCTATTTTAATATTTGTGGATTAGTTCTTCTACTTCTCTAAACCATTAGAAAGATCCTTGATTTCTCACCAATGACCGACAGACAACATTCTCAAGGCTACACGCCCTACTGCGTCATAAACTACCTGAGCCGATATTCTGGAACCAGAGGGTTTTGAAACCCAGATCCGGTCCTGGAGAACTTCGCTTCTTCTAACAAACTAACTCACTGTCTGACCACATTAACTACCCACGTTAAATGGCCAAACATCAGTCTCACCAGAAAAAGAAGAGGTCACCAGAGTCCGCAGAGGGTGCCAAAGTGAGCAGAAACCTTAGGCCAGAAAAAGCAGAAAGCGACTAGTCCGAAAGATCTGTCCTTCACTTGTCCGATTCCTACCGTAATCCTACGTCTATCTAAGGCTGGTGTTTCTTGCCTTTCCCCTTTGCTATGGATGTGGCGTCAATGTGTGGCTACTCAAAGTGGCCACAATCAACCATCTTAGAAGCTGCCGCACGAAGGACCAGAAGATTTCTTCCTTACGGTTACTGTAATTTGGCCTTTTCTTGACCAATTGGTTGGTTAATTGATTTGTGATTTCACTTTGTTGTGGCGCCGATTACCAACCTCTCAGACTTCAGATGAAGTCTGTTTTGAAGTGTAGCGCTTATTCCACCGCTGAGTCCGAGAGCCGCTTCCAAGGTCTTCTTCTACTACTCGACGTCTGCTCGGTTGATTTTCGGCCTCATATTCCAATGAGCCGAAAGTTTGGCGAATCTTCCAGGGTTTTCAGTGGCATCCTTCTGGTTCTTCTGTTGAAGAAGTCTTTTCGTCGTTTCTCTTCGTTTCTTCAGCAAACCGCCTAGAAAATGAAAATCATCAATCGAAGACTGGAAATTTAAAAGTTTACAGACTTTTCGGCAGAAGAATCCTCTCGCTTAGCTCTCCCTGCCTGTCAGCTGTGCACTTGTTCAGCTCCTCTTCCACTTCGAATCCAATCCTAAAACATGTAGATTATCCCATTCGCGAGACGAGAAAACCCTTTTCTCCGAGTTCTCGCTTTCTTTCCAGCCAAAAATGGGGATGTCGGTCCTCCAAGCTGTCCCTCAGTTCTTCTGTCCACAGAAGCAGTGCCCTTCATCTCCTGAGCCAGCCGCCTATAAAATGACAATTTTCATTTATCCCTGGAAAACTTAAAGTTTACAGACTTTTTTGTTTGAATCCGGTGGTCCCCTCCTCTTTCGGCCATTCCATCTGCAGTCGTAGTCTCCTCGGGTGAAGGTCCCAGTTGAGCCATCGGTGATGAAAAATAAGAAATTAGTGGAGACGTGTAATTTTTCCTTCTCTCACACGTGGTCACTCTCTCACACTCTTTAAACTTAACTAACTTAAAGTAAATTTAATTTTTAATTTTAGTTCAATTTAAGGTTTAAATAAAGTTTTTGTTTTAAAAGGTAAAATTTAGTTTTCGCTGTGCGTCGAGAGCAGTTCCGTGAGAAGCACTTGGGCACACACTCACGGTGAGGTGCGAGCGTGCGTATGCTGGTGTGTGAGTGTGTGATGGTGCAAAGCGGTGCATGTGAATGTGTGCCCTTGTGTCTCTCTCTTCACTGCTCTCTAAGCACCTAAGTACCTAATCCTACGCATTCCTACGGGTTAAATAACCTACGTACGTTCCCACCGACCCACACCCACGTACGGTTAAACTGCGTTTTAGCACCAAATTGATTTTCATAAGTTTTTATAGGGTTTTAAATATTTTCGAGTGGAAAATACTAGTCTAAAAATTAATTTAAACATTTTTGTAATTAATGTTTGTAAATTTATTTTACCTGTTCGAAAAATTAAAAGAAGTACAAAGTTTGTATTTACATTTTTGAAGTGGAAAATTCCCAAAAACTATAAAAAAAGTTAATTACAATTTCTTTTTCCTACAACCTATTTGTAAAGGGAAAACCCTGGAGATCAGAAAGTTTGACTTATTTGAGATGAAACCGTGATAAAAAAGAACATTTTAAAAAGGGGGGTTTTTAAAAAAAACCTTAATTTTTGAAAATTTGGATTTTGTAAATTGAATAAAATTCTCTTTTCACCTTCTTCGGCCGCTCCTTTTTTCCTCGCTCTTCCCCAGAACCGTCTTCAGCCATCTGCGGTAGACCCTGCTTCCCCGTCTTCAGTCGCAGTTGGAGCTGTGGTGACCTCCATTGATTATGCAAATGAATTGATTAGAATAGTGCCCACTGCTGCCTCACCTGCCTTCTAGGCAATCACTTTGTTCTAAGAGTTGAATCCTCCAGTTGTTTCTTGTGTTTCTTTCGGCTTCAGCTCGATTTTAAAAATTATTTATTTTATTAATAAAAAATAAAAATAAAATAACTTTTTTTTAAAGATTTTAAATAAAAAGTTTCTTGATTTAAAAACAAACAACTTATGTAATTATTTAAAGTATATTTATAAATTTATACAATTACATACACAAAAAGAAGTAATACAGTGTCAAATAAAGACGCTGGCTTCGAAGTTCGAAGCTGTGGAGCTTTATTGGCTCCGTGGCGATTGTTTTAGCGAAGAATTACTGAGATAGATTCAAAAAAGAATCTTTTTACTTGGAATTTCCCATTTGGATCTTGGATTTGGCCCAAGTTTCCTTGTTGAATTTTAATTGAACGCCGCATTTTGCGGTCTTTGAGGCATCATTCGGAAATGATGGACCTCGGAGATTGAATGGAACATCAGCATTTTATGCTGGGATTACCGCGATTGGCGGTCTTGGCCAGTACCAGGAGGACCTGGCACTGGAGGCAGAATGGAGACAGCTGAGGAGCTGGGATGAAGAGTTTCGCCAAATGAGACGAAGGCTGCATTGGCAAGTGACTCGCGTTTTGCGAAGTATTGGAAGCTTCCCGAAGGAGCTTCTGCCAAAAGTTGGCGGTTTGAGGCATCATTCGGAAATGATGGACCTCAGAGACGGAATGGAGAATCAGCATGTAATGCTGGGATGGAAGAGGAAGCTCAACCAGGCGGGAAAATCAACAGAAGAACGCGTCCATCAGAGTTTTTAGTTTCTGTTTCATCATCTGAACGGTCCCCCGGCCGACTACCCATTTGGGAGCGGTTTCTTCCGGAGAAGAATTGGATTCTTCTCGCTGGGATTGCCAGATTTGGCAGCCGCTTTCCAGAGTGGATCTGGTAGCGGAAACGGAACTGATTCCGTGGCCCACCAGTGCCAGTCGGACTGGCCCACCAGTGCCAGTCGGACTGGCCCACCAGTGCCAGTCGGCACTGGCGGCAATAGGCCAATTAGTTCCACACTTGGACTGGTTTTTGCCAGGCGAAGCCAGGGGTTGGATCAACGGACCTAAATTGGTCAAATGAGATCCATCCTGGCTTCTGAGTTGGCAAAAAGCCCAAGGTGGTGCCCTGGTAGTATGGGCGAACACAAGAGCAGGGAAAACCACTGTTTGCGGCCAGAACCCCCTTTATGTATCCGGCGGGGGAAATGGACTACGTTACACGTATGCGGTGCAGAGGGGGCCCTTGGCTCCTACCCTAACAGACCGTATTAGCCCCCCGCCTCCTTTCCCTTCCCTTGCCACACCATTCCACTTGCCCCTCCCTCCGGATCGATGTGAAGACCAGCTGCTGCTCCTCCCGCTGATGCCCAGCCAACTCCGCCCAGTCCCCCGCCCGATGCCCCGTCTGCCTTCCGTCTGCCAGTGGCTGAATCCCCGTGGTTGCCATCTCGTCTGCCGATCCCCCAACTCTTTCGCACAGAGCTCAATCCACAACCCCTCCCCTCTCCGCCCCTCCTTCACCCAACCTCCCCCTCGTCAACTACATGAGAAGGATCCCGTCGCTTTCCCTCTGTGCCATCTGCATGATTCCAATTCGAACCCCAGTGACCCCATCTTGATTCCCAGCTCTTCCCCGGAAATCACCCGTTTTCCTCATTTTAAACCATCCTTCGTGCAGACTTCCCAAGGAATCTGCAGAAGACCTTCATTTTCAAGTCGCTATCTTTTCATTTCGGGTACATTGCGTGGGATTTTTAGATTAAAAAAAAAGATTTAAAAAAAATTTAATTTTTAAAAATTTATTGAAAAAAAAATTTAAAATAAATTAATTTAAAAAAATTTTAAAAATTAAATTGAGTTTAAAAAATTTAAATTAATGTAAAGTGTTTAAAAATAAACTCAATAAAGTTTAAAAAAATAAATAAATTTAATTTGTTTAAATATATTAAATTAATGTAAAACATTGGATAGTTTTCCTACGCCCGCAGCTATGCCTCGAGAGCAGTTCCGTGAGAGACACTTGGACACACACGGTGTAGCGTGCTGGCGTGAGTGTGTGTGCGCGTGAGTGTGTGGGTGCAAAGCGGTGGGTGCATGTGAATGCGTGACCTCCTGCCTCCACTTTGCCGCTCTCTAAGCTAAGTGCCTAATCCTACGTATTCCTACTTGTTAAGTTACCTACCTAACGCTGCGAGCCTTTGTTAAACTAATTTTATAGTTTATTTTAAAAAAATGAAATTATTTTAAACTATTTAAAATAGTACAAACCTATTTTAAAGTGAAAAATAATAGCTTGAAAATTAATTTGAAAAAAAAATGTAAATGTATTTTATCTTTTTTTTTTATAAAAAAAACATATTTTAGAGTGAAAAATAGTAGTTTGAACATTAATTTTAAAATGCTGTTTAATTAAATTTTGTAAATTTATATTACCTTTTTTTAAATAAAAAAACCTATTGTAGAGTGAAAAAATAGTAGTTTAAAAATTAATTTAAAAATTAATTTAATTAAATTTTTGAAATGTATTTTACCCATTTAAAAAAAAATAAAAACCTATTTTAGAGTGAAAAATACTATTTTAAAAATTAATTTTTTTAAATATTGTAAAAAACCCTTAAAGTATAAAGTTTTTTTTTTTAAATTTTGAAGTAGAAAATTTCCTAACTTTTAAAAAGTTAATTATAACCACTTTTTTCCTACAACCTATTTTTAAAAGGATGACTGATTTGAGATAAAATCATAATAAAAAAAATTTAAAAAAAAAGGTTTTTAGGGAAAAAAAAGTTTTAATTTTGGAAAATTTGGATTTAAAGGGGTTTTTTAATGAAAGGTAAAAGGTGATGTTTTTGGATTAAAAAAGTGATAAAAAGTGAAAAAGTTATTATTTTGATTTAATTTTAGAAATTAAGTTTTTTAAACGCAATGTACTCGAAATGAAAAGACACACCTGAATGAAGATCTCCCACACATTCATTCGGGAAATCTGCACCAACGATGGTTCAAAATGAGGATAATGGCCGTTTTCCGGGGAAGAACCTTTTTGGAATCAAGAAGGAGGCAAAGGGCTTCGAATTGGGCTCATCCAGATGGGACAGAAAGAAAACAACAGAATCCAGCTCAAGGAGGAGGCGAGGAAGAAGGTTGGGTGAAGGAGGGACTGAGAAGAGAAAACTTGTGAACCGTGCTCTATGCAAAATAGTAGGGAAGACGGCAGACGACATGACGCCCACGAGAATCAGCCACTGGCAGACGGAAGGAAGACGGGGCATCGGGAGGAAAGAGCTGGGTTGAGTTGGGTGGACATCAGAGGGAAGAACAGCAGCTGGGCTCCACATCGACCCGGAGGGAGGGGAAAGTGGAGTGATGTGGCAAGAAGAAGGGAGAGGAAAGAAGGGGTACGGCCCACTTAGGGCAGAAGGCAAGGACCCACAATTCCTCTGCAACACTCCGCCATACGTCCCGCCCAATTCCAGGCACACCGGATACGGGGGCGCCAGCCCAGTGGCCCTAATTCCCCTGCCTCTTGTGTTCTTCTCTCTTTTTGGAAGGTGGACCCCCAAAATACTACCCAGGGCAACACTAATTGGCCTGGTTGGGCGAACCCAACCCTTCCCGGACGCCCGAAGACGCCCGAGGAACCCGGAAACCTCGAAAAGAAGAATTGGCTGTCCATCCCTGCGCATCCGTCCTCCCAACGTCCTCTTTTGGAGCGAAGTCGAGAAGAATCCGGCAGGCGAAGAACAGCAACTGAAAATGATAAATTAGAAATGCCCCAGAAAGTTTGACCCACCCCCTCTTCCGAGGTTTCAAACTGAGGGAGAACCTCGATCGGCATCGAAGGTTCTCTACTTCACAGCCCAGACGAAGCTGAAAATGAGGGTACATTACCGTAACCGGGGAAATCCCACCTGTGAAGTCCCAGAGGGAAAGGAAAGAATGTTGGCCTCAGACCACCCCCGGTTCCCAGGCCGTAAGTGGTCTTCGGCCGGTGCAGCCGTAGCCCGTGGCTGCCGTCTCTCTAATCCAAATAGCTGAAATAACCAGATTTAGAGGATTCTAGAAAAGAAATTACCTTAAGTGGTGGAACCGGAAGACGGGAGAGACCTTGGCGGCTCGAACATTGAGAGAAGCCGCCGAAATATGAAGATCCTCGAGGAATCGGCGAAGAGGGTGACGAAGAAGGGGTCCTTGTGTGGCGCAGACCTTTCGGAACTAGTTTCAGTCTGAAAATGGACCACTTTCAAGGAAAAGAAGGCTCTCCTACCGTAATCCGAATAGTTGTGGATCAGAAGTGGCTCCCAGCACTGGGTGGAAGGGGCTACTGATTTCCTTCCACCAGAGACTGGGAGTCCACCCGGGTGGTCCATCTTCCCATGGACGTAGCATTGAGTGGCTGAAATCGAAAAATAAGTCTGCAAAACGGCTCATGTCCCACCTTTGCTACTTTTAATTCAAATGGAGGGCGGCAGGCTGCGGGAACAGGGGGCGCCAGTAGATGAAGATCCGAAGGGAGATTGGACTCTTCGGATTCAGCTAAAATTGGGGTTATTAGAGTTTTCAAAGAAAGACTACCTCATTTAAGAGCTGAATTGTCCTCCATGAACTGCCGTTTGACGTGTGGCCTTCAGGAATCCTCGGCGTCATTTTGGAGTTAGACGAGCTGAGATTGTTGAAATACGAAGATTCAGCTGAAAAACAACGTCAGTTGACACTTTGGGATGGAAACCAACCTGAGGGAGGGGATCCTGGAATACCCGATGGGAGGGGGCGTCAGGAATCCTTGAGTCGTCTTTGAAGAAGGGCGATCGTGGAAGAAGGGGGCAAATCAGGCGAAGTGGTGCCCCACAGGAAACTTGGCTGGAAATCAACCTCAGTTGTCATTTAGTTGGAGAGACTGACCTTTCAGAATCGATGGAGGAAAGAGCTGCAACAATAGTGTTGACGGACGATAGATGGCTCAGTGATGCGGTGACGGCCGGGTGAATTAGAAACCCAACCCGGAAGGGCCTCAAGATGCTGAAATCTCCTCATTAGTACTGCAACTTAAGGATACTGTAGTTTGATTATGGTAGCACTTCAAAAGTACCCGGTTTCCCCCAAAAACTAACCTTTAAGGTCGTAAAGAAATCCTGTCGTTGAGCGGGGAAGCGCTGTCAAATGCCTGAAAAGGCACATCGATTTGCATATAGGAAAGGAAGAAAGGCCGAAGGAAAGGGGAAACTCACCCTGACGAATCAGGACATTTCACTGACGAAGAATCCGAAGGATTCCTACTTCACAGACCGCAAGGTACTGAAAACTATGGTAAATTACCGTAACCCCGGAAAATCCCACCTGTGAAGTCCCAATGGGAAGGTGAAGAATCGGTTTGGCCTCAGACCACCCCCGGTTCCCAGGCCGTAAGTGGTCTTCGGCCGGTGCAGCCGTAGCCCGTGGCTGCCGTCCCTCTCCCGGTCCCAAAGACTGAAATACACAGATTTAGAGGATTTTAGAAACCAAATTACCTTAAGTGGTGGAACCGGAGGGCGGGAGAGAAGACCTTGGCGGATGAGTAGATTGTAGCCGCCGGAAGATGAAGGGCCTCGAAGAATTGGCGGAGTTGATGTTGTGGATCTATCGGAGATGTGATTTCAGTCTGAAATTCGGCCATTTTCAAGGAAAAGAAGGCTCTCCTACCGTAATCCGATTAGTTTAGGTATATCAGTGGCTCCCAGCCCTGGGTGGAAGGGGCTACTGACTTCCTTCCACCAGAAACTGGGAGTCCACTCGGGAGTCCATCTTCCCATGGACGTAGCATTTAGTGACTGAAATCGAAGGATAAGTCTCCAAAACGGCTCATTTCCCACCTTTGCTACATTGAATTAAAAGGGAGGGCGGCAGGCTGCGGGAACAGGGGCCGCCAGTGGTTGATGATCCGAAGAGAGATTGGAGACTTCGGATTCAGCTGAAATTTGGATTATTGGAGAGTTCATAGGGGAAACTACCTCATTGCAGAGCTGAATTGCCCTCCAAGAATTGCCAGTTGTGTAGTGGCCTTCAGGAAATCCCGGCTTTTGAGAAGAAGAGTTGAGGGGTTGAAAATGGCGATTTCAGCTGAAAAACGACCTCATTTGTCATTTAGGGACGGAAACTAACCTTTGATGGGAGATCCTGGAAAATTCGAATGGTAGAAGAGGAGCTTCAGTGGCTTGAGCTCCTCCAGCGACATCAGATAGAAGATGTCGTGAATCAGTCAAAATGTAGCCTTCAGATTTGTTGATGAAGGGCGATCTTCAGAATCGAAGATGAATCCAAATTTGATTGAAGTAGTGCGATCCTGTTGACGCAGGTAGAACTTCAGATTGTTTGAAGGAAGGCGTTCGAGGGGGCTTCAGGAATCCTAGGCTTGTTGGATGGATCCTGGATCATCCGAATGGTATTCAGTGGCTCCTGCCAGGCAGAGTGATGAAGAGGGAGTTCGGTAGAACTCCAGTGGGTGAAGTAGGGGGATCTCCAAGTGATTGAAGATTAGAATAACATCTGCGAAAGAACCTCAGTTGTTATTTTGGCGGGAACCCACCTTATCCTAGAGATCCTGGAACGTCCGAATGCGGCTTCAGCAGTGGAGGCTTCAGCCGCCTTCAGGAATCCTTAGCTTGCAGAAGGGATGCAAATCAGTCCCAAATTGGTTGAAGAAGGTCGATCCCAGTTGATTGAAGAATCCGTGGGAGCAGAGGTCCCAAGTCAGTCGAAGTAGTGGATCATTAGCTAAAATAACAACCTCAGTTGTCATTTAGTTAGAGAAACTGACCTTTCAGAATTCCTGGAAATGCATCTTGAGGGCGTCCGATTGGAGAAAGAAGCTCCAAGATTGTTGTAGACGGACAGAAGATGGTTCAGAGATGTGGCGACGACCAGATGGGCTATTAAAATGGACCCAAAAGCTTCGTAGAAGTGCGAAAGGTGAATGCGAATGGGCGCATACAAACTTTTTGTTTGTATACTTGGAAAATGGAGTAGGGCGGTACAAAGAAAATTATACAAGGTGGAACAATCAATGATATGCCTGTGAGTCAAGGTGGGGCTTTTTGCCCTCTTTTTATTTTTATTTTTTTGGCGAGGCGATCCGTGGAATCCATGGGCACAATCTGAAAAGAGAGCATTACTCTTTAGGGGTTGTCCAAAAAATGCAGAAAGCGGCCTGAGGTTTCCAAAAAGCATTTAGCTAATGATATAAGCGGATATTACAATTCTACCCGGTTTACACGGTTATACCCCCAGAAAATTCTAAAAACCAACTTTTTGAGTCTTCGGTTCCTCGTTTGTTGAGTTGTCGTTGTGAAGACGTTGCCCTGATGACGAAAATGATTGGAGTTGAACGTCTAAAATTCAAATTTCAGGTGATCGCCGAAGGAGAAAGCCGAAATGGAAGAAAAGAAGAACCTACGTCGTGGATCCGGGACTCCTTAGACCTCCGTAGTTGGATGGGAGGTCGTTCTTCGCTCTATGCAAACGAAGGCCAGAACGGTAGGGGCATTTTTATCTCAGGCCTCTCTACCGTCCTGGCGACGCCTCGAGCCACTGCAGATGATTGACACAGCAGTGACGGAGAGAAGACACAGTAGGGGCGGGGCTTTTTTTTTTTTTTTTTTTTTAGATTTTAGCCGATTTTTAATGTGCCTCTCTACTGGTCTTCGCCTCTATGGGATCCTGCAAAGTTTGAATCAGTAATTGATCTCTAATTCTCTCTTTTTCTCTCTCTCAAAAACTCACTTATTTGAAATCCCATTCCTTGGCATCCTCCCCAGGCCGGTTTCCAGAGCTCCTCTTCCTGCGCCTTGACTTGTCATTGAATTGTCCCGTTAGCCCAGAATTGACTTCCGTTCCTCCGGATTTATTTGGGATTTGGGGAATACTAGAGATCTTCAGTCTAAAATAAAGATTAGCTTTCTCTCTCCCATTTTGGCTTAAAAAACATAAAATAGCCTCCTCAAACCCATTAAACTACTTGTTTCAGAAGTCCTCCTTCTGGCAGTGGCAAACGTCCCAGTTGAGGAGACGTCGATTTCCAGGAGTTCTCCAAGCGCCTAAAAGGTGAGATTAGCCGGAAAATATACAAAAAGAGGAAAAAACTGTTTTTGGCGAGAAGAACGGTTCGTGTGGGATTCAAATCAATGATTGTTTCAGAAGGCTGTTACTACTATAATCTACTATTTTGTAGAAGCCCTGAACCATCTCCCTTTCTACATGGAAAACAGAAGAGAAGAAGCCTTGGAATGCCTCGTTGGCCCAGTGGAAGTAAGCCCAGAAGACCCATAAAACTGCAGGAGAGGGAATGAGGACTCGACTTTTCCCTAGGTTTGTGGAAGAATAATCTAATGTTTCAGCATTTCAAATACCCTGGGGAAATTTAATTGCGCATTCAGAAAGTTGTAGAAAAAGAAGGCACTTTTGTCTCTTGAAAAATTTGAAATGGGAATTTAGGCAATTTCTCATAAAAAGAATGCTTTAAACGACAAAATAGAATTTCTCACCTCAATAACTCCTTGTTTCAATCAAGACTCCTCCTTAATTCTGAGTGTCGATTGTGAGACGGATACGTTCCAGTGGCTGTCACGTTTCCTAGTGATTCCCCCTAAGTGGTGTTCTCTAAATGTCCCAATTCTGGAGACTTCTCAGCTTCTTCGAGTGTCTAAAATGTGAGATTAAATGCGGAGAAATGGGAAAACTGACCTCCTCAAAATATTCCAATGAGCTTCTTTGATGATGGCTCCCTTTTTCCTCCCTGCCTCCTGTTTCTTCTAGTAGGCGATTCGGGTAATTTCATGGTTACATTCCCCTGGCTGTGCTGTGGAACGCAGTAAATTCCTTCTTCCAGGCACGACCCCTTTCTTCTGAGAGAAGTCGATTGTCTTCAGCATCTCGAGACTTCCGAGGTTCTCTAATAGTCTAAAACGTGAAATTTGATGAGGAGAACCTGAAAACTGGCCTCCTCTTCTAGCCATTTTGCCCTTTTACAAGGTCTTATGATCCCTTGTAGAATCATCCATCTGCTTCTAGTAGACGATTCCAAGAATTGCTTGGTTCCCCTTTCCTTGTCGAGCTGGAGAACGGAAACTGAAACTAAACATTAGAATACGGCAACCTTAAATCATTGGTGTTATAAGGTGTGCACTTTAAATGTCCTATCCCTTATTCTAGCCAAACTCACAATCCAAGTGCACGGGTTCTCCCATTTCTGCAGATTGGCGTTCGTCTGCAGTTGATGTGTTCTTCCACCGAAGAAGAAACCCGTCAAGTTCGTTGCGTCCTTTGTTCGGCTGCTCGTGCTTCCGAACTCCCTCCATTGAGCAGAAGGGTGGACGTGGCCATGGCTCCAGTTGTAATGGTCCTCCAGAGTCCATGGCTTCTGAGGCAGCGGGTGGCTTTGGACTGCCGAGACTCGAGCAGGGAGCCCTTCGGCAAAAGACCCAACCACCCGCCGCCTCCTTGCAGAACGAGCGGTTGAAACCCGCCTGAATTTCAGTTTAACCCCGGCTCTCCAGAGGAAATCTCACTCTGCGAACATGTGAGATACCCCTTTTCCTGCTGCTCCTCTCACAGTCCATCTGAGCATTGTTGAGGTTACCTACATTAAGGAATATTGCACAGAAAAGAAGACAACCAACCCTTGTGACGGACGAGCATTCCCGTGCAGTGATTCAGGGCGTGGATTCAGGTCTCCACGCCGCCGACGTCTTCATCCAAGATGAAGGTAGCGGCGTCTTATCTTGCTTCAAAAAGCAGATCTGAAATCGATGGTTTATTGAATGAAGGAGCGAATTGGCTGTCAGTTATGACAGGTTGTGAATATTGAGACAAACTCACTTTCTTTCGGTACCCTCCCACGCTCCACCCTTCCGAAAAGCCTTTTCTGTTCTCCAAAAGTCCCATTTGACTGCGGGCTGATATGGTTCTCCAAAAGTCCCGTGTAGATTCGAGATTTGAGGTTCTCTAAATGTCTAAAAAGATGGATTAAATGAGGAAACAGGGAAAACTGACCTCAAGAATCTCTTTATTTTCGTTGTTCGGGTCTTCTCCCGTGTTGGTGAGACCCAAATTAGCTGTTCTAGTAGGCGAATCGAGTGCATCCTGCGACAGACCTCCGATCATCTTATCTCTTCTTGGTCTTCTTGTCATCGTATCTTCTAAGGTCACTGTTGTTGTCAGTGCCTTATTGTCATCAGCTTTCACCCAGGATACTGTAGACCTGAAACACATTAGATTATTCCGAGGGACTAACTCACTCTGCTGGCTTCCTTCATCTCAATGACGACCAAGGGTTACTGTAGGTTCCTTGTCGTCGAAAGTCCAGGCTTCTGTAGGAAGTTTCGCTTGGTGACCTTCGAAGGAGATCGGCTGCCTCCCTTCTCGTTCCGCGCAGGATTCGTACCTGAAATTAGATGTTCAGCTGGAAAGTCTTTGCTCATTAATGACACAAGTGGGAATACAATGAGAGGCGGTGTGAGGTATATTGCATTAAAAAGAGGGAAGGGGAGAGGGGTGGGCTCGTTCAGCTTTTTTCTGCAAAAAGCAGATAAAGCGGTATTTAATTGCTTTTAAAAAAAGCGGATTCGAAGAGCAGTTCAAGTATGCGGTCGTTTCAGAAAAGCGTCTGTGGTTGTCAGAAACGAGGGGCAGCACAGTTTCTCTTAGATACTTTAAAAGAAGTGACCTTAGCGTTAGGAACAAAGCCAAATCGCAGTTAGTAAAGTTTCAGATTATCGCAGGTCTTTTTTCCAAAGATGAAGGAAGGTATACGATTGGAAACACTGCTATTTGAGCTTACAGTGGAACCTGTGGGTCATTGTGTCCTTGAATACACAAGGGAAAATAGGAGCTATTGTGGCACGAACAGACCACGAAGACTGTGGCATTTGAAGCCGAAACCATTAGAAGTAGACAAGGAGAAACATTGGTAATCACAAAAGGCGAGGGAATTCGTCACTGCTAACTGTGGTCCATTTGAACTGGGAGGGAATTCCTATCAAGTTACAGTAACCCGGGATCATGACAACCTAATTCATGTTAAAGGAGGGAAGAAAAGAGATTTGCTGCTTGTGATTTTTGCAAAAGAGAATGGTGAAAGGTGCAATTGGCGAATTTACTCTCCTAGAATTGGGGGATGGGCAAAGGGTCAACTCTTGCCAAGAAACGTTCGAGGATTAAAAAGAGGGAAGGGGAGAGGATGGACGTAAACGTATAAAGCTGCCCTACCCACCATGGCGGGCAGTCTTTGATTTCCAAAAAGCAGATCATTCAGCTTTTTTCTGCAAAAAGAAGATGCTTTTTTCTGCAGAAAGCAGATAAAGTGGCATGTAATTGCTTTAAAAAAGCGGAGCAAGCGGCTTTTGACTGGCAAAAAGCAGATGTGGTTTCGAAAAGCAGTTTAAGCAGCCCGCAGTTTAAAAAAGCGGTTAAAGCTGATGTTTTACACAAATGGTTACAAACCGCCATGGGGGGAGCTCTTGGGCTTAAAATGAGACCAAATTTGCATTTTGGAGGTGCATTATGGAAACGAGGGGTGCTAGTTTCAAATGAGGCCGGATCATATTGGCAGTGATTAAAGCGGCCTATGGTTGCCAGAAAGTTGCATCCGCAAGCAAAAAACCAAAGTCACTCAATCGCTTATGATTATGTTTATGATAATGGCACGCTTATGATGTAGTTGTAGGCGTCTGTCTCAACCCACTGACCTTCTTCTGCGCAGACTTTGTGGTCTCCCATCGGTCCTGTCAGATTGGCAGACGTGTCTTTAGGAGAATTCGAGGCTTGATCTTCAGGCGGCCCTCTCTTCGGACGTCTCCTTCTGGCTACTGCAGCTCTCTTCCTCTACAGTTATCTTGTAGCTCTTCGAATAGACAATTTGACCTGAAATGGCCTCTGTTGCAGCGGTGGAGAAGGGAAATAAGAGGATGGTCATCAAATCAAGTCATTAAATCACGGGCCGGGCCTTTCTAGCTACCGTATTAGTCAATTAGAGTCGGAAAAAAGTGCACCGACCGGGATCGAACCTTGGTCGTATGGTTGAGACCAGAATGGGCCGATTCGGCTCGTGAGAACCCTGGGAGGAGGAATACTCACGTGGCTATTCTTCGCTGATGCGTTCTTTGTTCCTTTTCTGCTTGAGAAGTGTCCTTGTCGCCAGCTGGAGGAGGTCTTGGCCAGTTTGAAGAAGGCCGTCAGTCGCGAGGAGAGAGGATGGCGGAACCACTGGGAAAGAAGTCCAGTGTGGAGGGCGCTTGTCTGGTTGGACAGCAACCGGGGTTCATACCTCACAGGCCTGAAAATCCCGATTTTAATAGGGAAATTCTAAGGGTCCAAGATGGAACTCATTGTTTCATAAGAAGGCTGGGTAAACTCACATGAATCACCCGGTGCGAGGAGTCCAGAGCCAGCGTAGGGCCCTTGTGGCAGAAGAGCCACGCATTACGGATCCGCGGCGACGGCGGAAGAACCAGAAGCTCACTTCGGAAACGCCAGATGAGGAGAGAGGAGCATCAGATGGGCGTCTAGGCGGCGAAGAGAAGGTCTTCTTCGGAGAGGAGACCAGCTGCTGTCATTCGGGATAGTCGCACAATCTGAAAATGAAGTTTTCATAATTTTATATTGGAATTACAATTTTATAACTAGAATACCGGGGTACTGTATATTAGCGGTTGAATATACCGTAACCCAACGGAATTATTGTCAGAATAAATCTCTTAGGAACCCCGAGCTAAAACATAATAATCTTTCCTTATCCCGTCATTTCAGGCCGGCTGCTCCTCACCGTTCCTCTCTTGTCATCTCTTCCCAGGGGCAGTCAAATCGGATGAAAGGTGGGCTAAATGTTTTATAGATTTTAAGAAGTAATTTTAGGGATTCTGATGGATAGCCGGAGAAGTCCTGGGAGAATAAGCGACAGGAGGACGAAGGGAAGAGGACACCCATCACGGCCAATTGTGGAAATGGCTAGGTTTGTTTAAAGAAGAGCGGCATTCGCTTATCTCATGGGAATGTTGACTCATTCATAGCTCCCCTCCGAAATCAATACCCAAGGGAGATGGTCCGAAACTCACTTAAGAAGGCTTAGAAGAGGAGGATCCGCACGCAGGAGACATGAGAGTCGAGGAGAAGGCGCTTCGGTTGTGGTGAGGAGGAAGGCCATCTGTAGGCTTCGAGGATGTCGCGGAGTCGGAGGAAGATGTCCTGGCAGCAGATCTGAGGCACTGAAATATCACGTTTACTGAGAATTGTATCTCCCCTGTTCAATAGTAGTCAAGGAAATGGTGGAAACCCACGTGAGCTATCAACTGGAGAGAAGGAGACTCGATGGACAGGAGGGACATCGACAGAAGGAGGGTCTTCGCTGAAGCACTTGTCACCGGGCGGAGAGACCCAGAAGACGTCTGGCGGAAGACTGTCAGATGCCTCGACGTGGCCAGCTCGAAAAAGGCCGTCTGTCGCGGTCCAGACTGCGTTCGATCTCCGATCGTTCTGAAGTGGCCTTGTTTGATAGAAAGTTGCCCGTTGCTCTTGAATGGAAGACACAAAAGTAGGAAATACTCACCTTATGGGTCAATCGAGGGGATGAACTGGAAGGCCATGGCTTCCTTCTGAGGTTCTCCTGGGTGTGAGGTCCAGGTTCGCCTTTGACTGGGCGAAGGAGACAGCGGTAGAGGATGAGACGGGGCTGGCTGACTGAAGACGGCTCCATGGCGTCACATCAGAACCACTGGGGAAGAAGTCCAGTGTGGAGGGCGCTTGTCTGGTTGGACAGCAACCGGGGTTCATACCTCACAGGCCTGAAAATCCCAATTTTAATAAGGAAACTCTAAGGTTCCTAGACGAAACTCATTGTTTCTTAAGAAGGCTGGGTAAACTCACATGAATCACCCGGTGCGAGGAGTCCAGAGCCAGCGTAGGGCCCTGTGGCACGACAAGCCACGCGTTCCGTATCCGCGGCAGAAGGCCGAAAGACCAGGAGGTAGAACCCTCACAGGGAACACTCTCCTGGGTAGAAAGGTGCTGGGGATGAGGTCCAGACTTATGACGACGACGTCGTCGCGGTGGCTGCGGGTCGAGGACGAGAGAGAGGAGATGGAGGGAGAGACGGACACAGGCCTGAATGGTACCAGTTATTTTGGACAAGAGGGCTCAGTTATTTTAAGTAGTTTAGGGTACTGTAACCTATATGACATACTGTATAAAACTGTTGAGAACCGGGGATTTCTTCTGATTCTTCCTTTATTTTTTCCAATCTTCTCATTTCAGGACATCTTCCTAATCTTCTCTTCTGTTGCCATTTCCTCCCCAAGATGGCCCACATGCAACTGAGAGGTACGCTTACTGTTGGTTCTACAAAGATGTTATTTTAGCGCTTCTGAAGACTTAAATCTACGAGGAATTGGAAGCAGGACCGCAGAAGGAGAAACAATCTGGACTGCCTCCAGTCCACAACCTTGGACACTGTAGGTAAGGGTACCCTTTAAAGATTACTGTAGAAGGACCATCCTTACTGAGTTGAAGGTTGGCCGGTCAGTTGTAATGGTTACTGTAGCATCTTTGTGAGTTGAGAAGCATGCCGAACTTTACAGTGAAACTATCAGACAAAAGACCGAGCCTTGATTATTTCTTCTGAAAACGTGCTCTATTCTAATCCGTTCATTTCAGACGACATCTACCTTTCCGTCGTTTCTAATTCAGGGACTACCAGATGCATCTGGAAGGTATTCTAATTGTTGGCTATTCTAATAAGCTATTTTAGGGCTTCTGAAGATTAGTCCGAGGAGTTGTAGGAGAACAGTCGATGGGAGGATGAAACGAATGGAAATGGACACTCTGTGCTGCCCATTTTGAGAATGACTAGGTTTGTTCCAAAATATAGAAGGAACCAGACGCTACCCTAAAAACGGAAATACACGCAACTCTCGGGGGCTACTGTAGGGAAAGGATTACTGTAGAGGTCTTCAGCTGCTTGGCGTACTGTAGAAAAACGTCATTACGTCATTAGGAAAGGTTTGTGCACGCTTTCCTTTTCCCCAGAAGGTACTGCAGCTCAACCCTCCAGTCCCCAACCTTGGACACTGTAGCTAAGGAAACAAGAGGGGAGGAGGAACACTCCGCGACCCCAATTGTCGTCAAAACTAGGTTTGTTCTACTTTGTCTTGTGAACTACTTTGGATGTAGGTTACTGTAGCCGATGGTCACCAGCTACCGTATAAATGTAGAAGGATAGCTTCCAAAAGCATGTTCTATTCTAATCTCCTCATTTCAGAACGACATCTGCCTCATCGCCAGTGGATCCAGGCCGTCTTCCGCTTCCCAAGATTGAACAAATGTAGACGTGAGGTAATCCAACTGAGAGGCTTGTCTAAGAAGCGTTTTAGGGATTCTGAAGAAGAATCTCCGAGAAGTTCTGGGAATCGACAGGAGGACTAGCGAAAGGGAAAGGGACACCGAACGCTGCCAATTGCGAGGACACCTAGGTTTGTTTGAAAATTGGTTGGAATTTCAGAAGAAATGGATTGTGTTCCCCCGGGTTACAGTAATTTCCCGATTCTTCAGTTTTTTTTAAATAATTGGGTTAGATAAACTGTAAACGCACGGTTGCTCTCGACGGACAGGCGGAGAGTGGAGCCGAAGAAGATGTTCACGGGGCTGGAGAGAGGCGATACGCCAGCACAGACACTGGGGAAGAGGTCCAGTGGAGGGCGCATGTCTGGTTGGACGGCAACCGGGGTTCATACCTCACAGGCCTGAAAATTCCAATTTTAATAAGGAAACTCTAAGGTTCCAAGATGGATCTCATTGTTTCTTAAAAAGGCTGGGTAAACTCACATGAATCACCCGGTGCGAGGAGTCCAGAGCCAGCGTAGGGCCCTGTGGCACGACAAGCCACGCGTTCCGTATCCGCGGCAGAAGGCGGAAAGACCAGGAGGTAGAACCCTCACAGGGAACACTCTCCTGGGTAGAAAGGTGCTGGGGATGAGGTCCAGACTTATGACGACGACTTCGTCGCGGTGGCTGCAGGTTGACGGCGAGAGAGAGGAGATGGAGGGCGGCGAATCCTGAAAAGAACCATTCACTTCGGACAAGATAGATTGGCTACTTTAAGTAGTTTAGGGTACCGTAACCTATATGACATACTGTAGAAAACTTTGTGAACCGGGAATTTCTTCAAAACTTTCTAATCTTCTTATTTCAGGACAGCTGCCTCGTCGCCTTTTCTATCGTCATTTCCCCTAGGATGGACCAAGTGCAGCTGGCAGGTAGGCTAAATCGTAGCTTTTCTAAGGTGTTATTTTAGGGCTTCTGAAGACTCAAATCTAAGATGAGTTGGAAGACAGGAGGACCGGAGGTGGAGAAACAATCTGGATTACTGTTGGAAAGGGATACTGCAGCTCTTCCTTCAGTCTACAACCTGGTGAGGGCTTAAGCTACCGTAATATCTTCTAGGTTTTTCTGTAAAGATTACTGTAGAAGGACCACCATTGTTGAATTGATGCCTGATCCGTCATGTAATCGTCAATGGCACCAGTTTGGGTTACTGTAACTCTTCATGAGTTCAGTCCATGTCGGATCATGCAGTGAAACTAGAAGACCATGCTTTGACCATTTCATTCAAAAACATGTTCCTTCCTAATCCACTCATTTCAGGCGGCATCTAGCTCTTCGCCAGCCATAGTTTCGACTCCAAGGAAACCAAATGCAGCTGAAAGGTAATCTAACTGTTTGCTCTTCTAAGAAGCTGTTTAGGGCTTCTGGCGACAAAACCCCGAGAAGAAGAGACATCAGAAACAAGAGGGGAGGAGGAACACTCCACGACCCCTATTGTCGTCAATACTAGGTTTGTTTTGCTTTGTCTTATGGACTGCTTTGGGTGTAGGTTACTGTAGCCTTCATTTGACCATCTATCTGGATTACTGTAGCCGATGCTCATCAGCTATCGTAGTAACCCTATAAGGGTTACTGTAGAAGGATATCTTCCAAAAGCATGTTCTATTTCAGATCGACATCCGCCTCATCGCCCGTGGATCCAGACCGTGTTCCGTTTCCTGATCGATCAGACGTAGCTGTCAGGTAATCCAACAACTGTTAGCTCTTCTTAAAAGCTCTTTTAGGGATTCTGAAGAAGAAACTCTGAGAAGTTCTGAGAGAGAATCGATAGGAGGACTAGCTGAAGTGAAAGGGACACCAAAGGCTGCCAATTGCGGAAACCTAGGTTTGTTTGAAAATTGGTTGGATTTTCAGAAGAGATGGATTGGGTTCCCCGGTTACTGGAATTTCTCGATTCTGCAGTTTTTGAAGAGGAAAATTAGAACGCTAAACTCACGATGGTCTTGAGGAAGAGAGGAGGCGGACGAGGTGGAGGTGGAGCATGGCGACAAGGCTGGCAGTCGGCTGGAGAGAGAAGAGGTGGCGAGAGAAGGAGGGAGTGGATGTCCTCAGGAAGGCACGGGGAGGAGACAAAGGAAAACTGAAAGAAGAGAGATTTCAGATGGAAGAGAAGGAAAGAGAACTCACCGTTAGTAGAAGTGAAGCGTAGTTTGCCCGTTGGCGCGTGTTAGTTGTTCTTCTTCTGGCGCCTAATGGCGCCGCGGGTGACCGAGCATGTACTCGTAGCCCTCCTTCACGCGGTCCTCGATGCGGGAGAGAGATCGGCTGATGTCCTGGCCCTTCAGCACTTCCCGTCTCTTTCGGCTCAGAAGGCTCCCATCACGGCGGAGCCGGTCGAGGGTGTCCAGGGCGGCCAGTCCGAAGTGATCCACGAAGGAGGCGTGTTGGATGGCCCAGGTGGCCAGATCTTGGGCACGCGAGATTCTCTGAAAGTGAACGATTTAGGAAAGGATGCAAAGAACTGCTCACGTCGAGGATCGCCTGCGTGGCGGCGGGGACCGGCTGAGGGGCGGGCTGAACCGGCGCGGGAGCCACAGCGAAGACGGCCGGCGGAGGCAAAGCCACAGGCGGAGGCGCGGCGTGGACGATCGCCTGGAGATCCGGGAGATCCACGGCAGGGGGAGCGGAGGTGGCTCGGTGAAGACGCGGCCGATGAATCGGCGAGAGGGAGTGGCGGAAGGCGACACGGCGCTGAAATCGGATGTTGCATTCAATAAATTGCGATTTTCTACGCCCAAATCCCACTTTAGGACCCATCGCGTGGATATTTCAGCGCAAAAAAATTTCAGCACGGGATATTGTAGTTTTCGGAGGTCTACAGTAAGAAGATTTTGGGAGAACCAGACCTGCTCGAAGTTGATGCGGATGGCGCCGCGAGGTGTCGTCTGAGGAGGCTGCGGCTCATTGGCGTCCATCGGTGGCATCTGGTCGTCGATGTCGAGCATCTCATCCATGTCCTCTTCTTCCTGTCTCAGCTGGTCTTCGTCATCGTTGATTGCCTCGTCGGCAGGCAGGCCGGCTCCTTCTTCACGGTAACGAGGCACCTGAAAATAACATTTTGTCCACTATACGGGAATGCAAATTTTGAGTTACTGTAAGGTTCCCCTTTTTAGACTACCGTAATCTTATCTTCAACCCCTCAGATTGTTCTGGAAGGAGGCTGGTTACTGTAACCCCAACTGATTCCCCGCAGATTAGAGTGACTGTAATTCCTGTAAAGCCAAGTTAGGGGGTGTAATATACCGTAACGCCGACTCCCCCATTGAACCACGGGATTTCTTCAAAAAATAATATCATTCATTTCAGGACAATCTCACTGCCTCTTCTTCCCCAGACGGCTTCCCCAGCATCATCGAAATGTGGCTGAGAGGTAGGCAACTATCAGCTCTTCTAATACGCTTTAGGGCTCCTGAAGACGAGCGAAACTCGAGAAGTTCTAGAAGACAGGTGGAAACGAGACATTCCCCAATGCCATTTGTCGACAAAACTAGGTTCGTCTCAAAGCGTAGAATATTGGCGGGTTGCTGTAATTCCCCCGAAGTTACGCCTTCTGGGTACTGTAGGAGCGGCGGAAGGTATGGTAGGTTGTCTACAGTAAGATGGCTTTGGGACAGCCGTACCTCGATGATGTTGATGCGGAGGGGACTGCTAGGCGGCGTCTGCTGCAGCACCTCGTCGTCGTCCACGTCCATCGGCTGCATGATGTATCCCTCGTGGTCTCCCAAGTGGATCTCGTCGTGGATGGCGTCGGCGGCGTACTCGATGGCCTCGTCTTCCTCGGCGCGCTTGACCTGAAAAAGCCTTTTAGTCCAATTTCCATGGATGCCCAGTGGTGAAAATCCCCGTGTTGGTTTACTTTAGGTTACTGTAAGATTCCCATTCTTACGCTACCGTAATCCTCTTCCTTCAACCCCTCAGATTAAAGATGCGGAAGTTACCGTAACCTCGACTGATTCCATCCAGGATACTGTAGCTGGAATTCCTGTAAACCCATTGCTCTCATACAGAAAAACCTCTTTGCTCTCGGGGTGTCTTTAAAAGATAATATCCTTCATTTCAGGACAATCTCACTGCCTCTTCATCCCCAGTCGGCTTCCCCAGAATCATCGAAATGTGGCTGTGAGGTAGGCCAACTGCTGGCTCTTCTAATATCCTGTTTTAGGGATTCTGAAGACTCAAATCGGAGATCATCTGGGAGATAGGGAGGAACTAAATAAGGAGGAACACTCTGGACTACTGCAGGGCAAAGGATACTGTAGTTCTTCCTTCAGGCAGTCGCCTGGGATACTTTAGGTGAGGTATTAAGCTACCGTAACTGTATCTGGGTTACTGTAGAACCGTTTCGCTGAATTCAAGGCTAGTCAATCAGCCTTAATGGATTGTTCTCCCCCTTTGGAGTAGTGTATGGAATAGTTATTGTGATTCTTCTGGGTTTCAGAGGTTTTGATCTTCTGTAGGCAAGCATGAGACCCAGTACCTCGATGAGGCTCGGCGGAGTGGGCAGTTCCTGGCGATCTTCTTCGACGGCAGGAGGCTCCTCGACGGGAGCAGCGTCTTCTACCGCGGCAGGAAGAGCAGGGCCCTGAAAATTGGCAATTAGAAGGAGAGAAAATTTGTCAATTAGAAGAAGAAGGCTAAAAGCTGAATACCTCGCAGATGGAGAGACGAGCGATGGCGTCGGTGAGGGCGTCGATGGCGTGGATCAGCCAGTCGTCGGCGGCTGTGGTCAGTCGCATGTCCTTCATCGGGCGAGGGTTTGCGAGCGGTGATCCGCTTCGCTTCGAGGCGTGGCCTCGGTTGCCATATCCCCAGATGGTGGGAGGGGTACGGCCATTCTGAAAACTCTGGGTTAGCAAATGGGAGATACAAATATCCCCTCGCAGAAGTGCCCAAGAAAACTGAATATAACGAAGAAAAACTGACGTGGGTGCTGCTAGATCGAGAGCCAGATGCCTCCGAGGAGGGAGAGCTGATTGGATCTGCAGCGGGTGGGGCCAGGGGCATCATCTCCTTCCAGTGTGGAGCGGAGCGAGCGGCCGGGAGAAGAGCCCTGAGTGGGCGAAGAGGCTCCAGAGCTGGGCTCTGGCCGGGAGGAACTGTGCGGCGGACTGTCGGCAGTGGGGGTGTTCTAAATGGGGATGATACAGTGGACTGGAAATGACCCATTTGGGCTTTAAACAGATTTTAAAATGAATTCTTTTTTAGAACATTCCCCCTTCTAATCCCCTCGTTTCAGGCGACATCTACCTCAACGTCCTTACTGGCCGTCTTTCTTCTCCAGAATCATCGAAATGTGTGAGGTTGTCTAACCGTTAGCTCTTCTAATGACCTCTTTTAGGGATTCTGAAGGCAAAACTTCGAGAACTTCTGGGAGACGGGAAGAACATAAGAAGAAGACGAAGAATCTGAACTACTGTGGGACAGGGCTATTGTAGGTCTTCAGTCTACCGGCTGGGACACTTTAGATGAAGGCCTAAAGCTTTCTCGACCCCATAAAGGTCTTTTGAATATTTGTTTGAAGGTTCAGTATGGGGATCTTAACCCGTAGCGGGTTGGTTCTTTTGGTCAATGGTCCCAGCTTGGGTTACTGTAACTCTTTAAGAGCTCAGTTCATGTCGGATCATGCAGTGAAACTATCAGAGAGAAGACCTCGCTTTGATAATTTCTTCCGAAAACATGCTCTTTTCTAATCCCCTTATTTCAGGCGACATCCACCTCATCGCCAGCCGTCGTTTCTTCTCCAGGGACAACCAAATGCAGCTGGTGGGTAGGCTAACTGTCACCTCTTGTAGGAAGCTGTTTTAGGGCTTGTGAAGACTCACATCTGCGATGAGCAGGAGATAGGATAAACCAGAGGAAGAGGGACACTCCACGGCGCCAATTGTCGTCAAAACTAGGTTTGTTCTACTTTGTCTTGTGGATTACTTCGCGGGTGGGTTACTGTAGCCGATGGTCACCAGCTACCGTATAAATGTAGAAGGATAAGCTCACTGTAGAAGGATATCTTTCAAAAGCGTGATCTATTTTAATTTCCGAACGACATCTGCCTCATCGCCAGTGATTCCAGGCCGTCTTCCGATTCCAAGATCGAACAAATGTGGCTGTGAGGTAGTCCAACTGAGAGGCTCGTCTAAGAAGCTCTTTTAGGGATTGTGAAGATAAGAAGAAGTTCTGGAGACGGAAGGAACCGGAGGAAGAGGGACACCCCACGGCGCCAGTAGTGGAACTCCGAGAAGTTCGGGCAGAAGAATCGACACAAGAAGTAATCAAAACGTAATCTCTCTTAATCGTCATTTATATTTCAAAGAATCTATTTTAGTCATCTGAACACAGCACTTCGAGAACATTGGAAGAAGAATCGACAGGAGGACGATCCGAAGGAACACTTCACGGCGGCCTTTGTGGACTAGGTTTGTTTCAAAGAAGATGTCAATGATGGAAGCAATTAATGTTAAATACTCCATAGTTCATACATTTGAACCCAGCCGGGATGAGAGGGTACGGTAATGACTGGTTACTGTAATCCATCCACTAAATTCCTGCTTTGGTGAGATGCAGAAGGTACGGAAACAGTCGTGGACTACTGTAGGATTTTGGCTCCTACTCTCGAAGCCCGCTCCTTTCTGGGGAGGCCTTCATTTCAATCGGCAATCGCCGTTTCTCCCCCTTTCGTTGTCAGAAAAGGAAATTTCAATTTCAGGCTTTGAGTTTCAAACTTTGGCTGGAAACAAACCGGAGGGACGATTTCGGGGTGAGCCACGACGGCATCTCCCGGTCCTTCGTCATCATCGTCATCTTCCTCGTCGTCACTGCTTTCGTCCATTGCACTTTCGTCAGAAGACGCGTCCTCCTCCTCTTCTTCTCCTTCTTCCTCCACTTCTTCGGAATCGCCGTCGTGCGGGTCGGCAATGGGCACGGCCTGAAACAATCCAATTAATAATGAAATCGGCTCCTTCAGCTATCCAAGACGACCCGGTTTCCCCTTCAACTTGGCCCGTTTGTCTTCAAAACGGCCAATTGGATTCCCATCCAAATTTTAAGGGTCTCGTCTGGATCAACCGGGTCGTCTCTTATGCAATGAGAAAAAACTCACGCGGAGCCACTGGGGCACGTCGCGTTCCCAGGAGCGGCAGAGGAGTTCCGCCTCAGCATCGATGGCCCTCAGCTGGAAGTAGAAGGGTCCCGGGACACACTCGATCTGGAACGGAGAGATTGATTTAGCAAGTGACTGCGATTATTCATTCAATTACCCATCTTTTATATGGGGGAACCCTTTCCAAGAAAGGGATGATTTAAAGCTTGAATGGAGCTCTTGAAGGCAAATAAACTCACTCCTCCGATGACCACGCGAGGGTGGTCTTCCTCACGACGGGAATTCCTCCGGTGGAGGCGCTCGAGGGCTTCTCCATACTGATGGACGGCGTGGAGCTGGCGGAGGAAGGGGCCCGCCTCCATCTGAAAAAGAAAGATTTAATTCGATTGTGCACGGCGGTGTTTTATTAACTTTTACTTAAAAAACGCTCATTTTGTTTCAGGGCTTCTGAAGTCAATCTAAGAGGACTTGGAAGACAAATGTAACGGAGAAGGAGAAACACGGGTTTTCTTCTGAACCATGATCTTTTCTGATCTTCTCTTTCCATGACTTTTGTTGCATAGTATAGGTAGGTCATCTTTTGGCTTTTCCAAGATGATGTTTAGTGCTTCTGAAGACTTAAATCTACGAGGAATTGGAAGACAGGAGGACCGCGGAAGGAGAAACAATCTGGACTACTGTTGGAAAGGGATACTGCAGCTCAGCCTCCATTCTACAACCTTGGACACTGTAGGTAAGGGTACCCTATAAAGATTACTGTAGAAGGACCATCCTTACTGAGTTGAAGGTTGGCCGGTCAGTTGTAATGGTTACTGTAGCATCTTTGTGAGTTGAGAAGCATGCCGAACTTTACAGTGAAACTATCAGACAAAAGACCGAGCCTTGATTATTTCTTCTGAAACCGTGCTCTATTCTAATCCGTTCATTTCAGACGACATCTACCTTTCCGTCATTTCTAATCCAGGGACTACCAGATGCAGCTGGAAGGTATTCTAATTGTTGGCTATTCTAATAAGCTGTTTTAGGGCTTCTGGCGACGAAACCCCGAGAAGACGAGGCAGGAGAATCCAGCGGAAGAGGGACACGGCGCCAATTGCCGTCAAAACTGGGTTTGTTTCTAAAAGTTTTACAGTAACCTTCACCCTCTCTGAGTTGTGTCCGGTCAGCGGAAAACCTCTGTGAACCTGTTTTGCCTTCATTAGCATTGTGCCTCCTAATACCCTCATTTCAGAAGACATCCACCTCTCCGCCAGTTCATCCAAAAGCCTTTCTTCCGCGGAGACATCCGATTGCGGCTGGGAGGTTGGCTAATTGCAAGCTTTTCTAAGACGCTATTTTAGGGCTTCTGAAGATTAGTCCGAGGAGTTGTAGGAGAACAGTCGATGGGAGGATGAAACGAATGGAAATGGACACTCTGTGCTGCCCATTTTGAGAATGACTAGGTTTGTTCCAAAATATAGAAGGAACAGACGCTACCCTAAAAACGGAAATACACGCAACTCTCGGGGACTACTGTAGGGAAAGGATTACTGTAGAGGTCTTCAGCTGCTTGGCGTACTGTAGAAAAACCACTCTCGCTCAATTGGCGGGTTACTGTAATTGTCCGATTTGCTTACAAGAGGCGTGGTACGTCATTAGGAAAGGTTTGTGCACGCTTTCCTTTGCCCAACCACCTGGGACACGGTTGGAGGTCTTCGTACCCTTTGTGGGTTCATGTTGAAGAAGTTGGAATTCACGTTTCAGTTCTTTAGGAAACAGCCAGGGTTCGATCCACACTTACATGGAAAGTGTTTCAGATCGAGGTGGCCGATTGAGGCGGCATATGTCTCATTCGAGGGCCATTGGGAACCGATTCACAGGGCGGGTTTCAGTTTCTGCTAAGGAGCGCCCGTATTCCAGAAAAACGCATTTAAAATTCAGGACTTCTTCAATGCAATAGCCCGCGCCGCCTAATCAACCCGCCCTGCCGATTGAGACAGCGTGGCCAAGTGGTCCAGCGGGTAAGGCGTCGGATTCATAAGCTGGAGGTCAGGTGTTCGGTCCCTTTGGGCGTTTTATGTTTTTTCTTTTGTTTTTTGTTACAAGTGTAATGTTTCGAAACGTTTGCGAAGTTGTTCCGAAACGAAAGTTCCTCTGGTAAAACATTTGTGTTTTCTTTGCTTCTTCTATGCTTATCATCGCTGCTAGAACTTGTGGTATTTTTATGAGTTGCATAAAGGTTATTGTTGAATGTTTTACCAGAGGAACTTTCGTTTCGGAACAACTTCGCAAAAGTTTCGAAACATTACAATTGTAACAAAAAACAAAAGAAAAAAAACATAAAACGCCTAAGGGGACCGAACACCTGACCTCCAGCTTATGAATCCGACGCCTTACCCGCTGGACCACTTGGCCACGCTGTCTCGATCGGCAGGGCGGGTTGATTAGGCGGCGCGGGCTATTGCATTGAAGAAGTCCTGAATTTTAAATGCGTTTTTCTGGAATACGGGCGCTCCTTAGCAGAAACTGAAACCCGCCCTGTGAATCGGTTCCCAATGGCCCTCGAATGAGACATATGCCGCCTCAATCGGCCACCTCGATCTGAAACACTTTCCATGTTAGACTGAGACAAGGCAATGATTTTTATTGCGAATGGTCGGCAGGCAAATCAACTCACTTCGTCGAACCGGATGGTGGGCTCCTGGAGGGAGCGGCGCGGTTCCGCACCGATGAGGTGGGAGGCGTAGTGGTCGGCCGCGGTGGAGATGGCCTGAAAGAACCGAATTATACTCAAGTTTTCAGTCATTTCAGTATTCCCCCGGTATTCAATGATCAGCAGGGCCAGATTCCCCCGGGTTCGATCGCACTCGGTGCAGTTTAGGCTGGCATCTCGTGATGTTTGCAAACCTTTATCCCCGGGAAGTACTTCCATTCAAAAGGAGGAGGAAATGGCAAAGGAGGGATGATTCAGAAAAAGAAAGAAAATTGTACCTGGCTAATGAAATAGCTCGTCCTAGCGGCCTGACGGCCGGTTGCCCGGACTACTGGAAGCAACCGGTTTCTTGCGATGGCAAGGAAGTTTCGGATCATCGCTGATCTGAAAAGAAAGAGTTTCAAATGGGGAAGTGAGGGACGGGAAAGAGAAAAAGAAAGCGATATAATGTTACTCAGGCAACGTTTTAGAAGAAAAAGTACGAATTGGGCATTACAAGGACTCTATTTCACCACTTATGACCTAGCCCACCCAGCCAACTTCGCAGGATAACGACCAGGGTTCGATCCCGTCTGGTGATCTTATTTTAGCCATATATGTCGGTGCCCCGAAATACAATCAATACACTCCAGACTGCTTTGAGAGGTCTGCAGCATCCTATTTCCTTAGGTAATTCGGAGGCGGATTGGGCGGACCTTTAGCTCTTTTTGCTCTGAATGGGTGGTCCGCTTCGATTTGGATGGCCATGTAGTCTTTCCAGTCCAGTATGGGTGGTCCTGTGGTCGCTGGGGCCAATTCAGTCGGGTGGTCCTACCTTTTGTATCAATAGTATGGTAGCCAATAAACAATCAATACTGTTCGAAATCAACTAATACGGTTCTAAATCAATAGATACGCGCGTTGAAAATCAATCAATAACCTGGGATGTCTTCAGAAACACGTCCTACTTACTCATCCAATCATTTCAGGTCAAAGTCTACCTCTCTGCAGTCGGCTCTCTACACCAGGATCGAACTAATCCTCCAACCCGTCCTCCCTAAACTCAACGAAGTGCGAGATTGGCTTGTATATGCTCTTCTAATATTCTAATTTAGGGCTTATGAAGACAAAACCCCAGAAGTTCTGGCAGAAAAATGGACTAAAAGGAGAGGAACAGAAGGAGAGGACACAACGTCGCCACTTGTTGGAACGAGAAGGTTGCTAGAACAGGGTGACGGTAGTCTAGGCTGCTGCGGAAACAGGATACCCATGGTCATTTGCTCAATCGGTTCCAGTAGAAACCTAATAGCCGAAGAAGGACCAATACAGTCCAGAATTGGCGATTCTGTGTCTCCATACAAGGTTATATCATTTCCTGCAACGCCACAGTTTCTGTCCAATATGATCGCTACTTGACCTTTTTCGCCAAAAGATGATGCAGCTGCGGCCCATAACGAGATGAATTCACGAGCAGGGTGAAAGAGATTGCAAACCAAGAAGACACAAGCTGCTGTATTTCTATATTTAAGGCCGAAACTAGGAGAGATTAGAGGATTCTTAGCTGTTGTTCAACACATACGAGTTACAGTAACCCAAGATGCGCTCAATTTCGCGGCAGAATTGACAGTGGGTGAAATTAACGAATGTAAGTTCCCAGAAAGTGAGATGAATTCTACAGATCACGAGGTCATGGGGTGGTCAACCAAGGTATGTGATTGATCCCTGTGGCAGGTAAAGTACAAGAAGGATGCGTCTATGATCAACACAACTTGGGAAAATAGTTGCTTTCGCTATATATTAGATGCCGTTATTTTGCTGGTTATGGGTGGTTCGGCCATTTGGGCACAGTATGGGTGGCCCTCAAGCTGTGTGGTCATGTCAGCTGACAATGGGTGGTCACATGGCTATTCCAGTCCGGTACGGGTGGTCCTATGGCAGATTTGTTACTTCGCTGCAGTGTGGGTGGTCGTACGGATTTGGGTAAAGAATGGGTGATCCGCCAAGCCCGGTATGGGTGTCCTGTGGTTGTTCTACCCGAAACGAAGCATTGAGGTTTCTGGGGCAGGTGAAGTGCAAGAAGGAAGCGGCTTTAAACAATACATCTGAAGAAATTGGCGGATTTCCCAAATGGAAGACGCTGTTGTTGTCGGGGAAAGACAAGTGGATGGGTCAGCGGTGGTCCAAGAAGAGAGAGAAGGTGGAAGATGTGGTCATCACGATTAGAATTTGGGATCAACAGAAGGAGGTGGAGGTCTTGGAGCTGTGGCTTCTGCATCCCACGATGCCATCCACGAAGAGAGGATATCCTATACCCTACATGCCACAAAATAAGACGAAAGCCTTGGAAGAGAATGTCTCAGAGGTGATTCTACCAATCGTCATTTCAGCGCAGAATGGGTGGTCCTGTGGCTATACCAGTACGTTACGGGTGGTCATCTGTGGCCTTGTCGGCGCCATTTGGGTGGTCCAGGCTACTGTGGGTGGTCATGTGGTTATTCCAGTCGAGCATGTGTCAGCCAAGAATGGGTGGTCTAAACCCAATTTCAGGGCAGTATGGGTGGTCCTATTTCTATTCCAATCAAATATTGGTGGTCCTACGGCCGGTGTGGCCCACCAGAGTGACATCACTTGTCACCAAGTTAATATATCCCAGGAAATGCTTTTTACTGGCTTGTTTACTGTGGCTCTTATAGAATGGTCCAGAAAATAAGAGAAAAGACTTCAAATTGATTCGAAGACAAGAGACCGGGATTTAGAGATGGGTGACCTTTTTCGTGAAAATATGTTTAAAATTTAAACATATTTTAATAAAATACGTAAAATTCTGCCAATTCTTTACCAATTTCCTTCTCTTTGCGCGGGAGGCCCGAGGTCAAAGGTCAAACTACACCTCGGCCACGAGGGTGCAGTAGAAGGTGAGAATTGTGGAAATCAAAGGAAATAACGGAGAAGAGGAAAAGGAAAGAGTGGCAATAGCTTAAAAGACAACAAGCAGGTGAAGTGGCAGGTGGGATCCAGGAGAGGGATGCCCTGTGGCCTCAAGAGGGGTGGGCTGTGGCCGGTGTGGCCTGAGGGAAAGCTATCCAAAGACAAGAAATACCACTGGAAAGAGAGTGATATGGCTTAGATATGCCGTCAGAAGGCCTTATTCTTACATATGAGACAGAGAGACATGTCCTGGTTGTCGACAATAAGGTCAAAAGAAACAGCGACTGCCCTTATCCAAATGTTATGGCAAATGCGGCTGGAAATAGAAGCTCTTATGGATTTATTAGCCAATAAAGTCTTAATTCAACATTTATCATCCTAGAATTCTGCAGAGAAGGCCAGGATGACAGCAGAGGTGGCCTCCAGCGGTGGTACAATGTGGCTTCCAGCGGCCGTATTCTAATCCTAGCAGTCTGCCTAATTTCGCCGTCTTAGACAACCTAAAAGATAGAATTCACTCCCCATGGAATTAGAATTATGGCCGTTTAAGACCTAAAAGTGGCTATTTCGGGCTAATTTTTGGGTGGACGCTGGGAAAGGGGTTCATCGTGGCATTTACATAGTTATTTCAACGAATTTAAATGGAAATAGAAAGGAAATTAAATTAAAAAGGGAAAAAAGAGGAAGAGGATGACAAAAGAAATGCAGAACTCCAGAGGTCAAAGTACACCGGCGGTCATTATGGATAGTTGGCGAGGTTGTCAACCGCTTCTGGCGAGAAGATGATTTCCAGGTGTTGTTTATGGCGCTCCAGGCTAATTTTATTTTAGTATTGAGATTTTTTAAACCAATTTTAAATTGTATGTGAGATGGCAATTTGCCAACGTTCACTGCCCCTCCCGTCAGTTTTAAACTACGAACTGGACGATTTCGTTTAAATTCCGCTTTTTAGCATTTTAAAATTCCAAATTTATTATTTTGTGCAATATTTCCTCGATATAGTGCTGATTTTCCACAAAAAACACCTTTAAAATGTTTAAAATGCCCATTAAAAATGGTTTATTTAGTTTGGTCTCAGCACGACAATTTGGCGCCAATCGCGGGATTTAAACTGTTTCCTGTTTTCGTTTTTTTTAATATTTTAAACGTTTATTTTAATATTTAAATGTAAACAAAACTAAAAATTCGTGAAAATAACAATTTAAAATATTTAACTAATGTTAAATGTGTCAATTTGTAGCTAAAACGCGGGGAAAGTTCAATTTTCTCTGTATTCTCATTATTTCTTTCTATTTTTGTAATTTAAAATAGTAATTTTTTATATTAAACTTAAATTTAACTGAAAATTGTGAAAACACTCTTTTAAATCTTAAATTTATGTATAATCTGTATTTTTCATGGTTCAACGACAATTCATCCGCGACAATTCATGCCCGGATGACGACAATTCACCCGCACACACAAACGACAATTCATCCGCGACAATTCACCCGCGAAAAACGACAATTCATCCAGATTGATCCCCCACCTAGTAAAGTAATCTTTTGAAGGCTGTCATTTTTGTTTTTCCTTTTTTAAATCTCTTCTTTCTTTTTTTAAATCTAAAAATTAGTATTACACTTAATTTTTTTTTAAATAATCCGCGGGGTGGGGGCCCCGCGTACACTCCCACGCACCCCTTTATTGCTGAAACAGCCTTATTACTTATTTTATTACAAAATATAATTACAAATACAAACGTAGTAGCTGAAAAATTCGTAAAAATTATCCCCAGAAGTAGCTCCAGTACATTTGGGATGAATTGTCGTACAGGGGATGAATTGGGATGAATTGTCGTTTCGCGGGATGAAAAGTCGCGGATGAATTGTCGTTTTTGGGGATGAATGTCACTATCTTGATTATGGTTTCACATTTTTCGAATATGGCCCTAAATTGTGTTGCCCTGAGATTCTGATTTTGTGGCATTCGCAATTAAACTAGGGGAAATGACAATTGCCATTTGATTGCGTTGATAACGATCCATTCCCCATTACAATCGATTTTCGAGCGATTAAAAATTTTTCAAGTTGATTTTGGGCATAAAATCAGAAGGCTGAAATATTTGAATGTCGTCCATAATTTTCGTGCCACCCGTCTGTCTGCATTAGCTTGTTGAATCGTATTGTGGCCCTTCAGTGCTCGGGTGTGGCCTTCAACCCTTTCGAATGCCTAAAAAAAAATCATTCGTAGAACTTGGCCTCAAATGAATGTGTGTTAGTTTAGGGGAAAAAAAGGATCTTTTTTTTTTGAAAACAATTGTTAAATGCTAATTTTCAGTGATTCCGCCCAGTTCCCCAAGTGGTGGCTGGACTACTGCACGCAGATGACAGCCGAGGGACTGCTGGAGGCAGCCGATCAGGAGAAATGGACGATGTCTTCGCCAGCGGAAGAATGGCCACGGACAGGTGAGGGAACATGGGAACGTAGACGCGTGCGCCGCTTATAACTCATTACGCGTCTACCTCTCTCTGACGCAGGGAATGTGCACAATCACTGTGCGACCCGCACCCGTACGCAGTTGGCGGCGTCGCATTTTTTAAGGGAGACCCTTATCTTTAAAAAAACCTGGATAATGGCAAAGTCGTAGAAAGCTCCCTGAGATGTATCCCCAATCGATTTATCTGCAACTTCGGGGCCCAATGATTTGGAATTCCTGTTAAAATGCGCCTTTATTGCGTAGCTAGTATGACGAGATATCACTATTATTTATTCATTTGGTTTCAGATGTCTTCTGCGCAAGGCGTCCTCCTCCTTTTCTCGCCCGACGGAGCAGACAGACACAATGGAATGATGAAGCCAAGGACAACTGCCGAGAGACCGCTGCCCGTCTTCAATTTCGATAGAAATCCCTGTTTTCCTGCCCAACACCCAAAATATCCGGTGTTGGGGTTCTTGCGGTGCCTTTCTTCTGGGGGCGCGTTGGGCTAAGTTGTCACGCAGCTTCGTTGCGCCGTCGCGATAATGCTGTGTTCACTTTGGCTTGCTCTGCTCTTGCTCAATGCGTGTGACTGGGGCGTCTGTGTTTTCATACGGCACGGCACATGGGGTCTTTCTTGCTTATGAACATCAAAAATAACGTACGCATCCCCGATTTTGGAATCCCGGGATTTCGGGGTATGCCAAAGCCACCTCTGCTCACCAAGAACGCATCAAAACCACGGGCAGAATCACAAGTAGCGCACACAAGCAGACACAACCCGAAGGCAGCATAATTTGAAAAGTAGAAAGTTGAAAAGTCTGATCCAGCCTAAGAATCAAATCAGTTGTTGTAGCCTTATTTGTTGATGCTAGTTGCTGCCGTTTCCGAAACAAAAACATACATTTTAATTTTTATTATATGTGGCCCAGATAGAAATTTCCATTCTTTTGCATTAAGTCTTCAAAATCATCGTCCTGTCTTTTCAAAGTGGAGATCTTGTCATAACGGGGATAAACAATAATAGAATCAAAGCTAGTACAAATAATTCGAAGACCAAAATATTCTGCTCCAGGACGTACCAAATGCCAATCGAAGTGAGAATATCCATCAATAAATCGATGACTTGAATTTAGCCTCCGCATTCCTTCAACAAATCGATTCATGTCGAATCCTTTAATTCGAGTCAGGTGAAAATTTGTATTTGGCCACCACAATCCATCTTTCCACTTCTGAAAATCAATGAAAATTACGGTAGTTTGAATAACTTACTTTGATTTGGTCTAGTAGGTGTTCAGCACTGATTCTTATGGTTTTTAGGTTGACGCCCTTTTTGGATTTAATGGAAAATAAAGTTTTTGTTGAAAGAGACAAAGCTTCATTTATATATACCTAAAAATACATATAAGTTGTTTTAAGCCTAGTCGATAAGAACCAGTAAGTGAGTGCGTGAATGAGTGAGTGAGTGACTTACATTGTCAACATTAGAATAATCACTACAAAATATATCTTCGTCCCCGGCAGAATCAATCACGATCGATTGTAAATTTATTGCCTTAAAACTTTGTTGATTACTTTTTATGTAAAAACTCAAAACCTTGAATTGCAAAATAAAAATATTTAAGGTATAAAAAAATAGAATAAAATGTTAGAAATTTTAAATGTTCCTTACCTCAAAAGCCAAGTAGTCCGTCAGGTACCAAACTTGACTTGTTGCAACATCAATTAAATTTTCCTTTGTTTTCCCACGGCTAAGTTTATTTTTCTAAAGAGCCTGTTTTTATTTTCAAAACAGAATTAAGTACCGTAATCTTTAGATTTGGCGTCCAATATGCAAATTTTACAGAAGGTCTAGATTGACAGAAAGAATGGGAAGATTGACTACATTCGTTGAATAGAGCAAATTGTTTATAAGTAAACTGAAAAATAAAATTTTTTTGTAAAATGTCAAATTGGTTCGTCTAACCTTGCTTTGAATTTTGCATTTAATGCCGTAAGGAAATGAATCAAATGAATATTTTTTCTGAAGAATTTTATTTTTCATTGAAAATAATGATTTTCTTACTTTTGATGCAGTTTTTGGCATTTGTATTTCACACGAATAAATGAAAAAATAAGGCAAAAGGCGATGGAAAAAGAATAAATCGATTCTGAAAAAAGCAGTGTTTTGTTTATTCGCTTTGGCTTTGTTTATGTGCTTGCTTTTAGCTGTAAAAGGAATGCTGTAAAAATCAATTTCCAAATGTAAAAAAACAAATGGAGTGGTTAACGTTGGCTGCATATCGAATATGTCAATTTGAAACTGCTAAAATGTTAAATATTTCTTTTCCCCCGATTTTGATATGTATCAATATCGGGGAAAAGGCAATAATTTAGGTTTTAATTAACTTATTTATTAAATATTGTTGCGATAGAGCGAATTTACTAGATTGGTTGAAAGAAAGTTAAAAGGAGAAGGAGCGTTTTGCTAGTTTCGAAATGTGGGTATTCGAAGACATGGCGCACAAATCAATAGATAGGACAGATAGGAACATCGCGAATTTCGGCTGGGAAGCATCTTTTTATGCCTTTTTAAAGGGACAGGGAAATTTTCCGATGAAAATAAAATATGAAAAAGCTTTACCAAAATCATTTTTGCAAAACTATAATTAAAATTTACTTTGTGTTTGCAATGTATTCTAATTTTTTAACAATTTTAACAATTAAAAAATCATGATTAACGGTTTCTGCAACCCTGTAAGTAAAACTTTATGAATGTTTCAAGATGTCACTAAGGGGAGATTGATTTTTTAAATGGCACTGAGTTAAACGTATTACCAATGTTAAAAATTAAATGTTTTTCAGATAGCCTTTTCCACGTTTAAAAAAGTTGTTGAATTTTAATGACTTTACTGTGATTTCCCCCTCATTGCACCTTCTGGCGTCATCCCCTCGTTCCATCAGCCATTCCCGCCATCTTCTGGCGTTCTCCCCCATTAGCGACCCATTTCGTGCGATTACCACCTGTTTACCAGAGCCTTGGCGTGTGTGAATAACTGTCGCCAGGGGCAACGGCCACCGAGGGTAGCCTACGGAGAGCCTTCCTCGGCTGCCTTCGATTTTGATTAGCGCGGCCGGATGCCCGCCGCCTCCCCCCGCCCCCACTCATCTGACACCGGCTGTTTTCATACGACGCCACTCGCACCCAAGAGATTTATGGGTTTTAGTTAAATTTTTAAAATTTTCAAATTAGTTTTGAAAACTTTTTCAAACAATTCTTCACCCATGGAACGAAGATAATAAGACACAAAGCTTTGAAACATCGACTTCACATTTTAAACAAACGAATTCCTTTTTTTTATTCTATAAATTGGTTCAATGTTAATAAACGAAATACATTTAAAGGCAGATAATTGTTAAAGATTTTCTGTGCGTACAACTCACCAGGGAACCCCGTGAACCGACCTCCGGAGATTTCAATCGAGGTGTACCCTATCCTGTTAGGCACCTTATGAAGAGTTGGTAAAAAAAATTTTAGCTGCTTAATGGCCTTTAGAGCCTAGTTTTTCAGAACCGTGGAAGTAAATAATATTTTATACCCTGTTTGCGCGTTTTTCGCCTATTTGTAAAAAAAATTAAGGAAGTTTTTATTCTCAATTTTATTTTTAAAAAAAAACGAAAACATTTAAACACTAAAACTACAAACCCTCTCCTTACGGCAAATCTGTTGCTTTAGTTAAATTTTTAAAATTATTTTTTTAGTAATTTTATAATTGAAACAAACTTATTTTTTATCTTTCAAAGTTTTTCTTCTTTTTTTAAAACTTTTTCACAGAACGAAGATTTCGTCAAGATAACCAAGACTAAAGCATACGCTTCTTAAAAATAAATTTTTAAACATTGACTTTCCATATTTAACAAATGATATTCTATAATGAGTCTAATTCAGTGTTGAGTTTTAATTTGTTGAAGTAATTTTTTTTTCAAAGTTACAGTGCGCAGAGTTGGAATAACTAAAAAAAGAAGTAAATAATGATTTAGACCCTATTTGCGTACAATTTTTGAAGGTAATTTTAATTTCAAATTCGAAACATAGAAACAAGGTAAACACAATGTTTATTTGAAATTCATTTAAAAAAAGATGTATTACGTGTGATGCAAATATGAAACTGCAGTAATAGTTTATCTTGTGATTTTTGCCAATGTGTCACTATGTACATGACCTTTTTTGTCCATTTTGCTTCTACACTAATGTTTTTAAACCAGAAAGTTAAAAAGAGTTTTTACTATCTGGGGAAGGCGGCCTTCGGCCGCCTCTGAGCATTTTCGCTGCTTAGGTAGCGCTGTAAATGAACTTTGCATGAGAATAGCAAATTCACTTTGCATTATATTTTGTTAACGTTTCACTCAAACCGTCTCAAACCCTTTTGCAAAGATAAAAAACAACATATTTTTGAGTTCCTTCAAAATGACATCCTACAGTAATTTTAGAATCGTAATCGTTGTTTTCCAAAACACCAAATGTATAGGTTGAGCGACATTTTTCCAGGAAATGTTCTGAAAAATAATGGTTATTTTTAACAACGTAATTTTATCATTTTTTTTTCACAAAAATCCTTATGATTCTTCAAAATAACAAAAAAATATCTTTCAAACGGGCTTTGGGAAAGAAAAGCTTATACGTTGTCTAATTAAATTTTCGCGCTATTTAAAATTTAATTTAGTGTATTATGTCAAATATCATTTAGCTCCTACTAATATAGCAAAAATAATCGTATATTAAAATTCGCGTTAAAACTTTGTAACGATCGGTTTAAAAAAAGATTTTTCACAAAAAGATCAAATAATAATTTTCCTTTAATAGAAATTTTCAAATTCTGCCACACAACTAAATTACATATCTGTTTAAGAAAACTTCGTCATTACCTACCAAAGTAGACAAAAAGTACAGGAGCTAACAAATTTTTGAAAAGGGCGGACCGCTGAACAAATATAAAAGTAAGTAAACATTTACGTTCAGACTGAGTTCAATCTTTTAGCCTTTCTCTTTTATACCTAAGTTTTAAAGTCAATACTTCGACCTTCGACCATTTGACTTCATTGTTTAACTGCTCCTTTAATACTTTCAAAAACATTTTCTATCAGTGTCTCATGGGCTTTCAATTCAACAAAAAAGTAAAATGAAACCGCTTGATCTCCTGAGCCCACGTGTACCCTTGCTCTCAAGAAATCCGGAAAATGACGCGGGGACTTCCCGGAGAAAACCGGCCGATTCCGTCACTGCCGGAACGGAGCCCTGTTGTGACCGCAACGCTGTGTCCACAAACCCACGGGTGACCGCCGGCCACTCGTCATTCCTGCACCGCAGGAAACACCACTACTACCAGTGATGGTGTTCCCCTTACGTTTCATAGTTTCAACTAGGTTTATAAACTTTTCTAAACTAATTCTCAGATGTGAAAATGGTGACAATAATTGTTGTGAAAATTTGAAATACATTTTAAACCCATTTAAACAAACGAAATGTTTCATGCAACTTACTTAAAAATTTAAGCAATCGTCCCTTTAGTATGCCATATGCGAATTAGCGGTCATTTCTTCTTACGTTTAGTGTCTATTTGTTAATTTAATGTTAATTTAATGTCCAGGCAATTAATTTTTAAGATTAATTTTTCACAAATTTATTCTTAGAAAAAAGGGAGAAAATAGATAAAAAATTATAAAATGAATTAAAAAAAGAATAATAAATGTTTTGAAATCTCGGTGTTCAGTAAGTCATAAACTAATAAAATACCTTGATAAGCTGCAATAACACCCTTGATAAACATGGTGATGAAATAAAATGTTATCTCCACCACTTGATTTTACTGAGTCATTTATCTTTTATTTCAATGTTCCGTTTTAGCACTTCAGATATATTGATTCTAGTTTATGTTTTTATCTCAAAATACCCTTTTTTCTTTATGTATTCTTGAAACATTCACAATTTAAATTTTTTAAAGAATGTTGACCGCCGTCGCTCGCCCCGATCCTTCCCGTAACAACGACAAAGCCGATACGATACTCAGCGGATTTAAGCTGTAATTCTAATTCAATAATTCAAAATAGATTTAAATTAGAAACTGGATGAACCTTCGTGACGCCGAATCCGGCAAGATCCTCTGGCAGAGCACCGAGGACATGGCTGATCCCAACAAGGAACATGAAGGTGAGAAAAAAACACATTTTCGAAATTGTTCATTGAAATGTTTCGCAAGGTAAACTAAACTTTTGCATTTAAAGGGACCATCAGCCTCCTTTTTGAAATGAGAATGATCTATATGCGATTCACTTTTTCAATTGAAATAATTTTTTCCAACACCGCCCCAAGCAAAGTTTTTTCACAAAAGGGGTGATTAGCATAGGATTAGCTTTGCTTTTGGAAAGGAGGCTGATGGTCCCTTTAAAAAAATAGACTGACGCTCTGTTTGGATTAAAAAAGAAACATCTTGGTAAATTATGAATGCCACTTTATTTAATTTTTGAATATAGATATATGTATTAAAAACCTAAACCTATAGCAGAACTAATAAGATACCACATTTACATAATTCTAACGTTTCAATGTGTCCAAAAAGACTGATTAGTGTCCCGAATAATTCGAAGATCAGTCCCCATTTCTCCTATTTCAGCGCACGTGCCTAAAAGCATCCTCAAGTGTCGGACGGTGTCACGCGAGATCAATTTCACATCGGCGGAGAAGATAGAAAAGTTCCGTCTGGAGCAGAGGGTCTACCTCAAGGGAAACATCATCGAGGGTTCGTTTTGGCTCTTTTTGGCACTTTTAGTACTATTGTATAAACAGAAAGACAAAGATAAAAAACTTTCAGAGTGGTTCTTCGAATTCGGTTTTGTCATCCCGGATTCCACAAATACCTGGCAAAATCTGATCGAAGCCGCTCCGGAATCACAAATGCTGCCAGCTTCACTTCTGAGGTGGGAACTAAATTTTTAAGTATGATATATCTAAATTCTCGAAAACCCCGTTAAAACTTTACATTTGAAAAAAGCGAAAAAACTACAATGTTTCACAATCGTACCAAATGTGTAACTTTTACTATTCTAATGATGTGAGGAATCTATACATGTAAATTTATAATCACCTCAGGAAACTCGCAAACATTTTGCAAATAATATTAACACTTTTGGACAATTTTCTTTATATGAATAGCATAAATAATTAAATTGATGTACCTTGATAGTTTCGCCAAGACAATTGGGTTTTCTTTTTTGTTTAATAAAAATTGTCGAGATGTCATAAAACAGTAATTATTTTCTTGTCGATGTATCACCAAGTTGCAAAATCTGTTGACATTCCTTTTTTTGTTTTTTTTACTGAGTTAAAAACGAGAAACATAAGTGAATAGATTGTGATAAAGTTAACCGTAAGAGTAAAATAAACAGTGTTTTCAATCTGTTTAGTAAAATAAATAGAAAATTATATAAAGCAAACGCCACCATTTGAAATTTTAAAGAATTTACTGTAGGAATTTTTAAGAAGAAAAAGTAGGAAACTTTTCATCTGATGAATTCTGACCAGTTACGGGAATTACAAAACGTTTATTTTAATCTGAAATCGTTTTTTAAACGTTTGCTAAAGACTTGTACAACGTTCGAAAAAAAAGTTTGACAAAACGAAAAAAACTAAAAAAAAAAGAAGAAAAAACTGGGAGAGCGAAAAATGGGGATTAAAAGAACGAGAAAACCAAAGTTCTAGTAGTTCTCGACATGAAAATAAAGTGATCCAACGTTTCACAACGGCTTTCTCCCTTTGCGTTGATTGTTATTTCATTGTGTAGCTTCTTAGAAGAATATTAGTTAGCGCTCGACTTAGCGCTGTTCGGCTTTTGAAATGAATTTTCTGCTTTGTGGTACCAGTTTGGTAAATTTATTACAAAACTTTTTATGTGCTGAAATCTGAAAAAGGTTTATTTTAATTTTAAAATTCTAGATTTTTTAAAGGATTGCAACTCAGTTGCCCGCTTATTCTGTTATTAAAAACACTACATAGTCTTTTTTAAACCTTTGCTAACGTTTCACTTTCAAAAACAAACAAAAAAGAAAACGGAGTTTGTATTCAATTCGTCAATGGTAATGGGTTGTAATCTACTTGATCATTTTTTGTAAAATGAAAACAGATTTATTTAAAAACATGTAATACTTATAAAAAAAAATAGAAAAAAATCTGTTTTTCAATCCTTCAAGGACAGACTGGTTTGTTTATACGACGGTTTCCACTTTTCGAATCAGTGAGTAATTGAAAAATGAAAACCAAAAACGTATAAACAAATAAATCAATTCTTTCAGTGGCAACGTCGTTGTGGAGACCCTGTTCTACGATGACGACCTCCTTGTGAGTACCTCCCGTGTGAAGATCTTCTATGACTGATTCTCTTCTTCTGCCTTCTGAAGCTCCATTCTACAAAACAAACGCCCCTAAATTCTAAAACAATTATAATTCCTTTTCCTCTATTAGTGCAGGTACAACCTCATACAACTCAACGAAAATGGCATTTTCCTTAGTTTTCCCCATTTTTCTCCATCGTGATCTCACTAGCCATCAATTCCAGTTTGAAAATAAAGATTGTACCAATTTGTGTGGTTTTTTTTATTTTTGGTTGTTGCAAACTAAAACAATTCAGTTAAAGAATGCCGCGTGATGACTACTTTATCAAAGTCCAAAATATTTATTTCCGTTAATAGAATCATTTTCGGAATAAAATCTTAATTCACCGCACAGTTTCCCTTCAAACATATATTAAAAATGAAAAGATTTAAAATTATTGAAGCTTTTTGCATCTGTTGCATTTTTCTGGCTGTTAAGTGTTACTGCAAGATGGGATAAGAGTTTTAACTTTTCAGTAATCTGACTTCTTCAAGACGTTCTAAAACAGTTCGAATTTGAATTTATAATGTAAACTTCTTCTTAATTCGTACAAATAAAAATAACGTTTAGTTTAACTTGAAATTTAGAGGAAAAAAAACAGTTTCTTTGACTAAAAGAATTCATTATCTTGTTAATCTTCCGTTTAATGTGTTTTGCTTGTGCTGGCAGATCCTTTCTTCTTCTTGAGTGCCGCATGGACCAACATCGTCGTAATCTTTAGACTGGCGAGGATCAATCCGAAGCCAACTGCGAAGAGAAACAGGACGAGGGTCTGTTTCCTCCACCCTTCTCTCAGATTCACCACATTTCTCCTCCTCAGAACGTGTGGGGCTGACATTCGTCTGTGGGCGTTTCTGGGATTTAGGGTACGTCGAGTGGACATGGTGAAACCAGCCCAGCGGGAGTCCATTACTGCCTGAAAAACAGATTTAAAAATAGAATAAATTAAAATTTTACATTAAGGGGATAAGAAATTAGTACCGTAGGCATGAAAGCAATATTTTCCCAGAACTGTGAAGCATTCGAATGTACACATTTTCTGTTTTAATTTTTGAGAAAGGTTCTTATTGATACATTTAGGGATAGATTTAAAAGAGTTAAAATTGTTAATGTACTTCTTATTCTATAAAGCTGCGAGTAGATAAAGCGCAAATACGAAAAGTTTGAAAAAGCTAAAGAACCTAAAAAGAAACTGAAATAAACAATTTTAGTGTGTGTTTTGCTTGCTGTTTCTAACTAACTAACCTCGTCTTTGGAAGCTGGGTACATAATTAAACTTGCAGCGAATTTGTAGCAGTCTTTGTTTCCTTGAATTTTCACAGTCCCCGCTTTGTTGGTATAAACGAAATGGGTGATTTCTTCGCTGATTCGGACTTGGCGCATGGTGCTGGACAAAATGGAGACCAGCGGAAGGACAATGGCCTCCTTTAGATAGG